>JAUDJI010000024.1:227991-250000 GCA_037389245.1 Oryzias sinensis
AACGCAATTTTTTGCATAAAGACGCAGAGCCGCTTTTCTACACACAAGAATAAGCTAATTCTGCAAAGTGTTGCATGTCAGCCTAGAGCTGCTTTTCTACGTACAATAATTGTGTTGATTACATCAATGATCGAAAGAATGTTGTTGAAAGAATGTCAACACTAGAGCAAAACTTCTGAGGTAAAAAGGGTTAATTCAGCTAATATGCTGCTTCTGCGTGTACCTAAGCCAAAATCAGACGCATGGGGGGAACATTTCACACTAAGCCATATATTTTCTACCTGGCTTTTGCATCATTTTAGATGTTGATTTCACACTCATTATTTATTTATTTTTTGAACTTTGAATAGCTTGTTGTGTTTTTAAGTGTTTTTCCTTCTGCAATGGACTGGTGGCCTGCAAAGGTCTGCTTTCTCTCTATAGTGCCTAGTAGGGATAGGCTCAAGCAACCCCTATGCACCCACACACCTACACTCTTGTTTATGTAGCAGTATACTATATGCTAATATGTACAGCACTTCGGCTAGACTTTTTTTGTAATTATACTTTATTAACTTTTCAAGAAAAGAACTAAACACAAACCAGCACAACACAGCAGATATCTAATGGTAAAAGGTGCACACACAATATAGGTAAAACAGTTACTAAATACTTAGAAATAAAAAATGTGAGCCTCCTTTACAAAATATGTCAGATAATTCTCGAGGAAGGTGATCCAGACATCTTGTTGAAAATGTTGCAGTTACCCTTTAACAGAGAACTGAGGCGTTCCATTGGAAAAACTTTGAAAGTCTCTCTGTACCACTCTGTAATGGATGGAGGTTTCATTTGGATTCATTGTAGTAGTATACATCTCCTAGCCAGGAGTAAAAATGTTTGGAGCAACCTCATCTTTCCAAGTAACAGGGGCAACCTCCCTGACTGGCCTAAAAGAAACAAAATAGGGTCCAGGGCAAAGGATCTAGGAAAAATTAAGCTGGGCTCTGCGGTTAGACTTTTTACAGACCCACTCGTGTTCTTGTGACATTTTTTTGATGATGGAGGACATTCATAAAGAAATGTTAATTTCAGAGTATTTCTTTATTGAAATCGTTGTGAATGAGCAGCAGACAAAAAAATGCTGTTTGAAAAGGATCATATTTGTGACATAGAAAATACACTAGTGCTCCTGTACTTGGCTGTGGTCCTCCCCTCTGGCTCATCTGTGTCCCTGTGCCTGACCGTGTCCCTCACCTCTGGCTCGTCTCTGCTCCTGCTCTTACACTTGGCTGTGGGTCCTACATCTGGCTTGTCTCACACCCCGAGCCATCCCCCAACTCTATTTGGATGAAGCCCATCTGCTGGACCATTTAACCCTTGTGCTATCCTATGACCCCACCCTTAGATTGACGGGTTCTCCCTACCATGACAAAGGTGGATAAAGGTGGAGAGGATTTCATGTAATCCATGGACACCAGTGAAGATCACAAATCACAAACCAAGAAAAAAGGTTTAACCCACTGTCTTGTGGGGTCCAGATGACCCAACCCCCAATGGTGAAGTGCCTAGGATACCACAAGGGTTACACATGTAATTGTAGTGTTAGATAAGCTAATTATTCTTTAGGAGTTCTGGTACAACGCCTGCCGTCCTGGGGAGGATCCCTCCTTCATGTTGACACCCCTGAGGTTTCTTCTTTTTTTGCCACGGAATCCATTTTTTTTAGGAGTTTTTCTTACGGAGGAGGGTCTAAGGCTTTCTTAGACTCTAAGCCTTAGACCAGGGGTGGCGAACAAGTTTGACACCAAGAGCCGAATTTTTTCACTGTGAGAGTCAAAGAGCCACACCACACACTGACCTGCCAAGACGTACACACACACACACGCAATTAAAGCCGTATTATTGTCCATAACACACTCCTCTCCCTACAACAGAACAGCAAGTATTGTACTTGTGTTTATTTCAAGGAAAATGTCCACCCTCAATACACACCTCAATGCAGCTTAGCCAGAGTTAACACAGCGACTACCCTAGAGGTCAGATACCTCTCCACACACACAGGCACCTCTCTCTCATTTCATACACACTCTCTCTCTTCATCTCACTCTTTTCTCTGCCTCTCTCTGACACACAACTACTCAGTGACGGGCAGTAAGGTTGATGCTGGTGAGAATGTGACTCCTCTGAAGTCAGATGATAAAACTGAATATTTCATCGTTTATCCAACAGCATTTAACTGGTAATTCTTTGTGTCTCAACATTCCTCTTTCAATGATACTTACACCAACAAATACACAAACATCTGGACAGAGCATCCTTCTGGGGCCTGTTTCACAAAGGAGGTTCAACCAACTCTGAGGTCAAACCTGAACTCTGAGTTGGTCAATCTAGAGATTAACAACTCTGAGTTTTCAGTTTCAGAGCAGCTGATCCGCGTTAGATCAATCAACTCTGAGTGGACTGATTCGGAGGTGAGCATGCGCACCGCGTCTATAAGAAGCCATTATCAATGGAGCGCAGATATCACGAGTCACCGTGGCAACCGTGAAAAAAAGAGGTCTGCGTATTTTTCGCCAGCTGAACTTGACGTGCTGCTGCAGAGTTGCAGTGAATTTGAGCACATATTCTGGAAGAAAAGCAACACCGCTGCATCTGCAAAACAGAGACAGTTAGCGTGGGAAAACATAGCTGCTCAAGTTAATGCCTAAGTTTGCATTTAAATCATTGTTATAAAATATTGGCTGTAATAACTTTTTAAATAGCGTAAGGAGTGAAATAAAAATGGCGATATTTAGGTGTACTTTTGAAGTGTTATTCCTGGTGTAAATGCATGAAATGCTGCATAGAGTACAGAACCAATCTGGGGGAAAATGCCTTTAACGTCGGTAATGTTTAGAGGACTTTTTTGTTAACTTTCCCCTCTGGCAAACGTTGGTCAGTTTAATATTAATACATGCAATTGTGTTTTTAAAAGTGAACTTTTGTCTACTGTTGAACCTTTCGCTGCGCAAAGACTTCCTTCTTTTCTCTCGTCTTTCCGACAGTGGTCAAAAGCGCAGGGGAGATTTCCTCCAGGGCCGAAGGGAATTCTCCTTCGGGGTTCACTTCCCGTTGGAAACCCTCCAGAGCGGAATAAGAATGACTCCAAAACAGTTATTCTGGGAATGACACCTTCTCCGTCCTCCTCATCCGTGCTCAACCCCCCCCCCCCCATCTGCACCTGCACTCGCCCCTCCCCTTCTCTCTCGTGGATCGCACCCCGCTCAGCACACACACGCTGCAACACTACCCCTGTATTGATCAAGTGGTATAGGTTTATATGGGATTAAGAAAGTAAGCAGTGCTAGCAAATTGTGTTTCCAAAAAGTAATTGTTACATTAATCTAATTCAATGTCCCTGATTTCATTTTCACGTAGATGCAATCCTGCAGGAATTAAAAGAACATGGCAGCAGCTAAAAATGAAGTATAAATATATTTGACATATGAAACATCTACATAGCAAGACCTAATGTTGTTTTCATTTTATATATGTGCTTGACTGCAACGAAAAACGGTAACGCTCAAACAAAAACGTATGGGGAAATGACAAAACATCGAGTCGAGGTCTCAAAATCCTCGCACGACGTAAATGTAATTCTCTACGAATTAATGCAGCCTTCTCGTCTATTGGGTCCTCCAAAAAAGGACAAGCCATTCTTGTCACTTAGATCGTGTGACGGAAATGTGGGCAATGAAGGTTAAAGCGAAATATACCGCTTCGTCTTTAAAAAGGGGAGGGGACCGGCAAAAACTTCGAGTTTGGAGAATAAAACCAGGGGGGTATTCCAGAAAGCAGGTTATGCTAGCTCCCACGATAAGTTTGAGGCTAAGGAAGTTGATAACCTCAGCTTTCGGTTCCAGAAATGGAGGTATGTTTCAGGGTAGGTCAAGTTACCATGGCAACTCATGCTCTGAACATAACCTGGTCCGGAGCAGGTTTAGTTGAAGCTTAGTTTGTTTACAGAGAGGTGAAGCAGCATGGTGTGTCCATTTGAAGATGATTTAGTGGATGAAGAAGCTCAGATAATACTCTACCGTGAGAGGGTGATAAGACCACATATGGATGCTGGAAAAATATATATTTTTTTACTTTGATCTAACTTTATTATTTGTTTCAGTTAAAATAAATCCTTTTTTTGTAAGACGGTTTAAAAATTACACGTAGTTTTCAGACAGTTATTTTACTTTCATTCAAAGTAATTCAATTAAGAAGGTGTAACTTTGGCGCTGCTGTTAGAGCGGCACCGCAAAGGATTGTGGGATATCATTCCCTTTGCCTGTCTGGACGGATTTGGGTTTAGGTGTGGGTTTTTGACCAAATGTGTTTAGTTGTTTAGCTGTTTTACTGTGTTTTGCCATGCTTCGCCGAGTTATTTTGCCGTACTGAGCTTACATCTCTGCACCATGAGTGAGAGTAAAGGAGAGGATGGTTAGTTTATATAGCACCCCTACGGCTTTGCATTATAATTACAATCAAGGTAAATTCTTTAACGAATTTTTGCACTCCGTGCATTATTCCCCCCGTCTTTTTTATTGTTATAAAAATGAGTCTATCTGCCGGCTCAAACTTAGGCATTTGAGAGTTCAAGAAATGTAATTAATTAAGATGGAACAAAATATTAATTGAATTGGAGTAATATGGCATTTAGTTAGATAAATACGTAAATTTGAGTTGTATAAACAATTATTGAGTTTTATAGACGTAAGAAATTAGGTTGAATATATTTAACTCAATTTTTTGTTACCAATAGAAGTAATTCATTTAGGTTGGCAAAATTGGATAAGTTATATATGTATGTGCGTCACAAGGAAAATGGAAATAAGATCAGAAACTCGTGCGGTTACTTTGTCTGCCTTTTTTTCTACACGCAGAAACTCTTTTTTTTGATGATGCAGCCGTGTTACTTTTTTGATGGACGTGTAATCTTCATACGCCGTCATTAAAACCTCAGACTCCGTCTCACCGAAGTACAGCGTTTTCTTTTTTTTCACCACGCATTTCCATGGTGACTCCAGAAATCGGCGATCCATTGAGAATGTCTTTATGTACCTGCCATGCACGCCCATTAACCCAGGGTTACCAAGTCGAGCGTAATTACGCCAACTCATATCCGGTCTTTTGGAACCGACATACCCCGAGTAAGCAAGTTAAGGCGGATTTCAGCCAGAGTTCAGGCTTAAAGTCAGGCTAGTTTAAACATGCTTCCTGGAATACCCCCCTGCTCCCGACCAGGTTAGGTTCACAGCATAAGTAACCATGGATACTGACTCCGAGTAAAAGTTACCTCTCTTTCAGAAACGGGTTTGACTTACTCTGCTTTCTGTGGTTTGACAAACCTCCGATTCTGAAACGGAAAACCCAGGGTTTCCCTGATTTCCGGGTTTATGAACTCAGAGTTTACACTTAACCTCCTTTGTGAAACAGGCCCCTGGTGTCTGAGTCATTCATATTCACAATAAACACATTAAATATATTACTTTTCAGTTGTGTGCAACTTAAATTAATTTTGACCATTAGAATATCTTGCTTTTATGTTTTCTATTCGAAATTGTATGACTGACATGTGCATCAAAAGCACATAATTTCTTAAATATTAATACATTGCAATGAATCAGTTTAAACTAAGGAGTAATATTCCAACACGTTCTGAATTACAGTTTAACTGACTGCGTAAGTCACGACATTTCCCTCATGCTCATATTAGGAACCCGGTAACTTCGATACACACTCATTCAGCCAAACGGCATGTAAGTCAATTCTGCTAACAGCTACCTGGCTCATGGTTTTACACTGAAAATCCCCCCCCCCTTCCCATGATCCTTAGGGGCTGAAGGCGGGGCTAAGCCCCAGGCCAGTTGATCAGCTCCTTTACGTGAGTGTCGGTCAGAACGGACCGATGTCTGTTCTCCAAATTGTAACAGGGCCTTCTTTCAAAGAGATTTCTGCTCATTTATCTCCGGTTCTCTCGCTGCCTCATCAGTGACAAGCGGGGATCTCAGGCAGTCCGTCTCTGCATTAAAGGATCCATGAGAAAAGTGATCTGCGGTCGTTTCTGTCCAGTTGCGCAAGCAGCGTCACGTTCTGCGCTTCATTCATTCTGATTGCAGCTTTCTGCTGTGAGCTCCGCAAAGAAGGAAAGTGGGATGATTGCCATTTTGAATGAGCACTTTGAAAAGCTTCAACTTGTTAATAAAGGAGACAATTAGTGTCAGATCAGGAAGTTTTTCATTTTCTCCGGGATACGTTTTGTTCTTTTCTGCCATGATCAATGTTACTGCTTCCAAAAGCTCATAATGATAAACATCGTGACTTGCCATTCTGTTCAGTAAAAAGTAAGAATCTTCCCGTTCTTCCAGAAACATCCTGTGTTTATCTTTATACTCTGAATTTCACCATTTTGACCATGAGGGTAACGGTCTGCACATACATCAATCTTTATCTATGTGTTCCGGCAGTGGGCGTAACCCGCGCAAATGATTGGCGGTCACGTATGTTTCGGGAGCAGCATGAAACACACACACACACTGCCAAATTACTTTTATTATTAATTATTTATTTTTAATATCCTCTGATGGTTTTAGTGTGGTTTAAGAGGGAAAAAATTATGAAATGAGGCACAGGATATGGAAAATATGACGAGACGCAAAGAGCCGCACGCTCATTGTCCAAGAGCCGCATGCGGCTCGAGAGCCGCGTGTTCGCCACCCCTGCCTTAGACCCTTAGACTGTAAGGCAGGGATGCCTAGTTTAGCTTAGTCTGTTTAGTTTAGCCATTACCTATTGAATTTTATGACTTCATGTTCTTTATGATTTCTTGTTTACTACACAATTACCGATATGAAGACCATTGAGATGACTTTTCTTGTAACATTGGGCTATAAAAGTAAAACAAGACAAAATAAGAAAACAACGGGTAAGGGAAGCGGGGTAGTTGCTCTGCACCAACAGTCCCACCCACAACTCAGAGGTAAATTTTTAATGAACTACTGCTGTGCTGCAGAAACTATGTCCTATAGGACTAACATTTTTCTTTCATTTTAATAAAAAAACCAGCATCATCATAATTAATAGACCACTGGAAGCGGTTTGAAAATGGATCTAAAAGATATTCAGAGTGGGCCTATAAAGTCGGGTAGGTTGACAAACCACTCACGGTCATACCAGACTTATTTCTAATTTAACAACTCTTTAAACTGTTCTTTCATCAGACACATCCTTCTGCCACCGCTTCCTTAAACAAATCCAAGCCGCTGCTTGCTCAAACAAAGACTGCAGGGCTTTGACTCAGGTATTTTACCTTAGTCATACGCTGTGACCTAATTTGGTCAAAGGATTTATATCCTAACAACTGTCAGCCTTCTTTTCTTCTAACAGACTTTTATGAAAACACAAAGTAGGACAAGCTACTATCTTACTAATGGTTTTGATATACATTATGTGGAAGTTTACAATGAGAAGTAACAATTTCTTGTGGAAAAGCTTATTAAACCTTCTTCCAAAAAGCAGCAAATCCTCAAATTCAGTAAGGAGGCAGATATTCAAAATAATCCTTGAGCAGTTTGGAGGTTTAATTTGTAGATTTATTTTCATTGAAACTTTCTTATCCAGCAGGGACATGCTTGAACACAGGTAACACATGTGTAGTCATCACAGTGGTTTCACCTGAATTAACACTTGAACATAACAAGACAAGACATGTCCTCTGTTGAAATCAGGAAAAACGTATTGGTCAGCAGTCTCAGAGGTAAATCGAAACAATAATAAATGCAATAAAAAAAGTTTTTCTGGATTTCAAACTGTCATGTTATTTTGAAGCTGCATTTTTGTCTATCTGTCACAATTTTGCATTATCTATTTGCTACAGCTACAGTTGTAAAACCCAAATAGTTAAGCGGCTGGCTGGCCGGCAAATGCAAACCATGACAGAAAAACTGGAAAAACAGACCCTTTCCCAAAAGTTAGGGTGTATTCAGACTGGGCCCATTTGGCCCGCTTATCCCTTGTGCTATCTTGGATGACCCCACCCTTACTTTGACGTGTTATTCCTACCATGACAAAGGTGGATAAAGGTGGAAAGATTTCATGTAATCCATGGACACCAGTGAGGTTCACAAACCATTGAAGAAAAAAGGTTCAGAGTTGTTCAAAGTTGATGACCCAACTCCCAACGGTAAAGTGCCTAGGATAGCACAAGGGTTCCAATCGGACTGAGCTTCGGTTTGCTCTGAGCAGAACAACTGGTTCAAAACTGCCACCATAGCTGGGCGTTATGGAATGTAAACAGAGTAAGGAAGGAAGGAACCATGATGATAAGAGACAGGCTCAATAAAACAACATTTGAAGCAATAGATATTCATTCACAGTGTTTTCCCAACAATCTATATTTCATAAACACTTAACAGCGCACCTTCTTAGCCGACGTCTCCTCATTAACCGCCCTGCAGCATGACTCCGCCTTAGAAAAGCACCATGTAAAAAGTGTTATACCTGATACAGATGTTCAAAATTGGTCAGCAAAATATAAAGTTTGAATAAGTGAACTATCTGGACAAGGACTGCAAAGCACAGGTCTTCCATTATTCTTTCACATTGTTTTGCTCTGCCCTCTCAATTCCTGGCCAATGAATGAAAAGACCTTTAGTCAGGTGGCTTGGTTTACAAGCTTTGTCCGGAAAAGGAAAGTCCGCTTGACGGCAGTCTCAATACAGACCAAGCACAAAGGTCCTGACTCAATCCGGACAAAATGAAGCAGACTTTTCCAGTCTGAATACACTCTTATTATTAGACTTCAAGATTGCATCTGCTGAGGATTTGGATGGAGATGCAGATTTCATCTCCAAGCAGGTCCTGACCCCTGCCATTGACATTCAAAAAACAAATCTTTTTTAAAGGGTCTGCATTGTTCCTTGTTTTTGAGACATTGCATCTGCTGCTAAACAAAAATGAATGACAATTGTTTCCCTTCACCCTGTAAAGATAGGGTAGAGTCTTTGTGTTCAACACAATCAGATGAGCCACTGGATAAGGTGACCTTTATCTGTGTAATAACAAAGCAACCTGGATTTTTCTTTTTTACTTCTGTGAACTCATTTATTAGCAGGAAGAAAACTGAACAGCATCACCACCCATGAGTTAAGGTGAAGAATGACTCCTTTCTGTTTTCTTCAATCGTGTGGCTCTTGTTAATGTGGAGGAAGACTGTGTATTCTCCCCTCGATTCTGCCAGTTTTTACTCCATGACAAGATGTTTCTAGAATTATTACTTGCTTTTGTTGCCTGCTGTAATATTGAGCTGTCATTACATCAGAACTCTTCTAGTTGGTTTTATTGTGAAATACCTCCACCCCCTGCTGGTTTAAGAGCTGGTAATGCACTGAGGATCCCTGTTGTATTTTTCTTTACCTGTGTAAACGGTTAACAACTACAAAAGGTAATGGAATGTAGAGTAATGTAGACCATTAAAGCTATATCAGTCATATGCATGCAAAGTAGACTCACCCAGGCCTGAAAATAACTCTTGAACCTATTATATGGGTTGACACATGCAACAGAGGAGACTACAGATTAAATTGTATTCAATTTAATTGGGTTTTTTGCTATTCCTAAAAAAAAAAAAGAATAAATCTCGGCTTTCATTAATTCAGTAAACTATGTACTAATAAAAATAATATATATAATGCTAAAAATAGATCAATAAATTGAAAAATATTGAAAAAGAAGACCTTTTTTATTATGTCTGCCTTTCAGAATCCTAAAAAAAAGCCTTATCATTGTGTCAATTTCTTTTTGTCCTTTTAAAGATGGGAGCAATAATACGATACATGTACATACAGAATACATATTTATTTTAAGCTACATACACACTCTGCTCATTTCTTTGAAGAAAAATATACATTGAAAGAGGGTTAGGGTTATATACAGGCAAGAAAAAATGTGAGTGTATAAGCTGCCTTTATATAACATTATTACATGCAACGTTTTTCCTTAAATTCAGGAGTTTATCATTAAGTTTGCTTTTTTTATGACACATTTAATTGTTAGCGATTCAATATCATGCATGAAGCTTTCATTACCGTTTCAGTACCTGGCTTACTCTCATTCATTTCAGCAGGGATCTGAGTCACAACATACAAACAGGAGCTTGAAAAACCAGTTCTGAAAATGCGGTTAATGCAGGCTTTCATGTGTGTTGTGGTACACGCAATGTAAGATTCTGAGATTAAAAGCTTAGCAACAAAGTAAGAATAAATGAATACACAATAAAGTAAGCTTTTACTGACATCCATGTTAAAATAAAATAACAGAATAACTAAAGTGTCATAGATATGATTTCATTAAACAAATTAAATGTTAATAGTTTGAGTTAATTGGGTTACATATTGCTTTCACTTTCCCACACTGTCAGTTTACCTTTACCCCTATCATCTTTAAAAGTATTCACAGTGGTCTTTTAATCATGGTGATGCCATTTTCAGTCAATGTAAAAAACAAAAAGCTGTTTTTTTTGGGGTCATAGTTTCTGCAGAGCAGCAGGAGTTTATTAGAAGTTCACTTCCGAGTTGTGGTTGGGGCTGTTGGTGCAGAATAATCCTTCGCTCAGTTCCCATCATCTATTTGTCCACATGCTTTCCCACTTGCTTATGCCCCTCACTTCCCCAACCTAACATTAGCAGTGCAACAAAAACGCTGAGCAATATTGGAGCTATCCAGTCGTACAATTTTAAGCCAGATTCCAGCTCAGACAAGAAAAACGAAGATCATTTTGTCTATACATTCATGCTTCAGAATGGAGCAGAGCAGGGAGCTGGTAGCCCACCAGCTGTAACACCTACATCACTGCTTCAGGCTTTTTCCAAATAGAGATGCAACTTCCCATGCCAAACTGACGTGTGGTTAGATTTTTATCTGGTAATGCTCTGGCTGTGTTTCACATCTTATATTAGCTTTTTTTTTTATAAACATAGCAGGTACATATTGGACCTGAATGTAAAATGTATTGCAGATCAATATGTCTCTATTACCATCCACCAAAGAACAAAGTTAAGCTCAGGAGTGCCCTCTTCATTCCAACTTGTGTCTTTTCAATGTGACTTCATGTCAGATCTGAACACTAAATAAACAACATGAAATGCATTACCTATTCAACGGAAAGTGCAGATATGTAGAAACAAAATCACGAAAAAAATGTTACTAAAGCATTACATTATTAGCATACGCTCAGTAAGCTGAAGGCATGCCATCAACTCAGTTTCTACAGACCTGCAAAATCTGCTGTGAGGCAGAGCTCTGTCCTGCCTCGCATATACAGTTGACCTTGTAATGTAGCCCTTGTGCTATCCTAGGCACTTTAACATTGGGAGTTGGGTCATCTAGACCCACTAGACAGTGCGCTGAACCTTTTTTCTTCAATGGTTTGTGAACCTCACTGGTGTCCATGGATTACATGAAATCTTTCCACCTTTATCGACTTTTGTCATGGTAGGGAGAACACGTCAATGTAGGAGGGGGGGTGTCATCTAAGATAGCACAAGGGATAAACAGGAAATGTGCAAAATACAGCGATTTTGAAAACAAAAATGAATAAGATAATTAGATCAAAAGAATCAATTAGAATGCTGAAATATTTTTAAAAATTGTTGTACTTTCTATTAAAAAGTTTTTTAACCATTGTGCTATCCTATGACCCCACCCTTACATTAAGTTTAGTATTTGATTAATATAAAATTGAATCGAATCGAGTGAATCAAAGAATTTGAAGAAATCGCGACTGATTCGATTCAGGCTCTGGTGAATCAAATCGATTGGATTTTGGAAAATATTGGTGATACCCAGCCCTAAAAATTACCTTAAAATAAGTGAGCAAAGCTTTTACTGTCCAATCAATTATTTGGGTTTTATTCACTACCAATCCCTGTGACCAAAACATAAACATGAACCAGTTCTGGAGAACTGTTTTCCTGGTCCCTACCAAAATTTGGCTTTGCTGAAGAATAAATTAAACCCTATGTGTAAAAGTGGCTGCTCATGAAACATTGTGGTTTGCTGTTTTCTTTTTGTTTTTTTGTTTTTTTCAGCAAATTACTTTTCCTTGTAATTTGCCTACATTTGTGTAGTTTGGCAAACAGCCTGGAGAGAATATACAGTATGTCCCCTCACTCAGATTCACCTGAGAAACAGACATTTCCACAGGTGAATTCTCACCCATCATTCAGTATGGTTGTGCCATGCTGTTGTAGTACAACATAGGACGGCTAATGGCATCAATTCAAGCTGAAGCTGAATGATCCATAGACTCTAAAATCTGAAGTGGGTCTAAACAAATGTTTAGGAAAGGAGAAAAAAGGATAAATATGGGAATCCATCATAGTAAATGGCATAATGGTGTATACTTATATAGCGCTTTTCTACCTACAAGGCCCAAAGCGCTTTACACTCACAAACCCATTCACCCCGTCAAACACACATTCACACACTGTTGGCAGCTCTGCTGCTGAACACTGGCGCCAACCTCCCACCAGAGGCAAGGTGGGGTTCTGTGTCTTTCCCAAGGACACATCAACTCATGGCGGGAATTGAACCTGCAATATTACGATCATGGGTCAACCGCCCTTCCGCTGCACCACGGCCGCCCAAGTAAGCAGAGGATCCCCCTAGTTCATCCCAGTTCACTAATGACACAGAGCAGTTGTGCCAGGTTCTGCTCCAACCAGAGCACAGATCTTGTTGACAACCCTCCATTTGCCATCAGCAGTGAGGATGAGTCAGTTTGCTGGATTGAAGAAGAGCAGCTGACAGCCTGTTGTAAATCACATTGCCTCACTTTTGGAAACACAGACAGCGACAGTGTTTTACTTTAAGAGGCGAAAGGCTAAATCACCAGCGTCCTCTGACCTTCAGAGTGTTGTTAACAGAGTAAAATGTAGAAACCCCCTGAGGTTCACCACAGCTGTTGTTAAGAAAGTCAAACCGTGCTTCCATTTTAACATTTCACCAAGGGACCAATAAAAGCATCCTACATCTATTTTCTTCCCTCCCAGGTTAGCACCATAACAGGATTCCTGTGAGCCTAGATTAAAAGGACTTCATATGGATGGCGACATTTCTTCACTTTAGTCTGAGTTCAGATGCTGTTTGATCATGAGAACATTTTGTTTCTGTGTTAACAGCCTTTGACATTCTCCATATCATAAGGCGGAAACACTGAGAAACCTCTGAACGTTTCAGATCAGCCTTCAACTACCTTAAAAGATCAGAGTCACCATAGAAACTGAAGACACGTGCCTTCCATAAAATACAAATTTAATGTATTGAGGATAAATTAGACTGACAGATGTCTGATTCTTAAGGTCTTTTTTTGTGAATTCCTATTTTAAAAAATGTGTGATTGAGGAGGACAAAGCTAGATGGAGGAGGATGATTCGCTGTGGAGACTCCTGAATTGACAAATCAAATGGTATCTGATTTTTTTTTTCTGTTAACATCATCAAAGAAAGAAGCTGAAGAAAAAACACATGATGTATTGCAAAGACACAGTGTTCATTGTTATATTACGGTTTATCTATCACTGTTTTGCAGATTTTTTTCCGTTTTTTCTTTTCTTTTACAGCACATTGTATTGATTGGCACATTGTATTGATTGGCTGAACTTGTCAATCAATATCCTCCACGGCATGTCTCCTGTACACAATGCAAATAAGTTTGCCAAATCTACTGTATTTTCCACATTATAAGGTGCACCATCAATGAATGCTGTATTTTTGAACCTATGTCATATATAAGCACGTGGAACTATATTGCTGCATTCAAACCGGATGTGATTTTCGTGTCAGGGGCGTCAAGTTTCAATGTTAAGTCAATGTAAAGACGCGATCTAAGTTCCTGTAGTGCATTTTCGGCGCCGTGATTTAGGTGGCAGACGTGGCAATCAGGGACTAAGCTTTAGGCACGTGATGTTTTCAGTGACCTGTGCTTGAAAAAAAAAAAGTGAGTGAAAAAAAATTCCAATATGGTCTCTCGATGTGGCAATTTTCATCCTGAACTTCCATCCATTTTCTTACCCGCTGGGGCCCCTGGGTTGCCGGGATTCTCCCGATTACCGTTGGGCGAAGGTGGGATACACCCTGGACAGTCGCAAGCCTGTCATGGAACCCATGGAGTAGCGATCAGGCCCGCTATGACGCACCCGCAGCGGCAGAGTTCACAGTAAAAATTGTTTGTAGCAACTTACACTTTAGCTATGTTAGAAGTGTTAGCCACGTTAATTCACAATACCTGTAACTCCCAACCTTGTTTGCAATTCGCAAAAAAACCAAACTGATACAAGTAAAAAATAACGTAACTGTGACTATGCTAACTTCCAACCTTGTTAATACCACATTAAAAAAAAAACAATCAGTCCGACACTGCTACACATTAGTAATATTAGCATACCGGTATTTACAATCACACTAAAACTTGTTTGCAACTCGAAAAAACAGATGCTTTGTCCGAATTACCAACCTAACCCCTATATAGTGCACTATATAGTGCGTTCGCCATTTTGTAGTGATGTCTGAATCTACAATTTCCAAATCAAGTGCCCTGGAAATTTCCCAGAAGTCTCTGCGAAAAACCAGTACACATCGATGCTCACTAAATCGGCGATAATAGACCACAATGCATTGCGTCGGAACTATTTTTTCCCAAAAATGTATTTAAACGTACTTTTTTAATAAACCATCAACGCTTTTATCTTCAAAAGACATTGGATTCATAAATAATCATCGCAAAACGCTCATGTTAATTAGATTTTAACTTGGATGACGTCATATCTGCAGTTAAAAAAAAAAGATGTTGTGATCGTGGTGTTCGAATTGCTTTTAAAATTCAGGGCACTACATAGTGCCGCACTATATAGTTTTTTAGTAGTTAGGGGTTAGGGTGTTAATTCAGACACACCCACACTGATACCGCTAAAGCAAACGTTACTTTGACAATGCTAACTTTAGCAGTGTTACTAACCTTGCTAGTAACACATTACATATTGTTTTCTTTCCACAATAGCCCACTGGACTTATTTTTTTTAAGTTGAAATTTTGAGAGTTTAAACAAGAGAGAAAAGTGTAAAAATGTTCATGTATGTCTGAGAAAACTGTAAAAAGTGTGTACAGAGGAGTTTTACAGCCTTAAATCATCTGTAATCATATTGTGCGGTTTTTACTTGTGAAATACTGTATTACAATTAGCAATACATTTCACTGAGATTTGTAGAGAAATGTGGGCATCACTGGCATGATTGCATTTCAAAAGTTTGACAGCTGCCATTTCTTTAATTCGAAGTGTAAGAAAATGTACAAAAACAAATGTGGTTGGTGTGACTTTCAGAATGCAGCTTTGACTCTGTCTTTGGTTTCTTCTTTGGCAGATGGGCTTGTCCTCCAGGCTTGGAGGGGATTCTCAGATAGATAATTTTGAACTGAACCACAAAAGACCATCCATAAAAATATCAAACCCTTTGCTTTTAACTTTTTCCTTTAAAAACCTGTCATTTTAACAACCATTTACTTACTTTGAGGAGTTTGGGATCCATGTGCCTCATCAAGCCTGCTGAATAATGATCAGGTAAAGCGGCACCAGTTATTTTCGTCCAGAACAATTCAGTTTGGAAATGTGCTATCTGTCTTAAATGCTTTAAAAGCCAGATTAAATTAGCTGATGATAAATACAGACCTGACAAGCCAATGTACTGTAGTAAGTCATCACTCACTTCATCAAGTGCCCCTATAGCTAAAGTTATGATGTTAAATTGTCCTTGAAACCACTGAAGCAAAGTGAAAAATGTGTGTAACCTGACAAAGTTAAAATGGATAGTGATCATAAACTCCATAAAATGCATTCTTTGTCATTCTTCAGATTTTCTCCGGGGTGGTCACAACCTGGAGTTCTTTTGAATTTTCCTCTTTTATCATTACAATACTGACATTTAAGATACTGCTTTAACATGACTCAATCATTCCAAAAAGAAACAACAATTACATTGATTTTCCAAAGCCAATTCCTGTCCTAGAAAAAAAAACAGTCCTTTTCCCCCCCAAAGATAATGAAAAACTGTATTACCTGGAAAATTCTGTTCACCAGATCTCAAAAGTCCTGTTTTTGTAAGTTGCTAAGAATGAAACCCTAAAGGGAGCCCTATATGTGCAACCATTTAGAAACGCAACAGAAACTTATTAACAACCTCAATACATTTGAGGACCATATATGTGTTTTACATTAATTCTAAGCAAACTATGCACATTTTCAAGATTTATATGCCCCAAAAATACTCTTCGCACAGCCTTGGGCTCCCACGGGTAGCTTCATAGGAGAAATGGGAACAGACTCACACTGAACACTTCTGCCAAGGCTGAATTTAACAAAAAAAAGAAAAAAAAAGACAGGAAATAGTGCAGAAAAGTTTTTGCCAATCAATCCATGACTTTTACAGTATTTTAGGTAGCTTGTCGAATAAAGAAGAAACCATGAGAAATGGAACTCTAACCATTAGCTAAACAGAGGAAGAAAGCTGTACAAGAATAACAATTCTTACTCAAACTACCTATTTCTGAGTTTCTAATGATATTATGCATGCATATAATTAAATTGTGACCATAAATAAATCACATAAAATAAGAGGTCTGACAGAAAAGAACACTTTGTACTTGAAAAAAATGGTTAGATGGTTGACATGTCCTATACTAAGGTCCCAGAATTCAACATGCATGTTTATTTCAATTTTGTTTTTCTCTTTAATACGTTTTAACAAGTACAGGGAGAAAGGATAACGAATGATTGTTTCTATCAGATTCGCTGCTTCTCTTTTTTAATTAATTTCTCCCACTCTTTTTAGCTAGGGTTCACATAAATACATAAACGTAAAGATGAAAGAAATCTGTCTATTTTGTTCTCAGTCAAATGTACAGCAGGGTCAGTTTGTTCTGAAGTGTTGAAGGGAGCAAAGCCCAGTTAGCAGGCTTGTATTGAATAAGACAGCATTTCACAATTATGTCAAAGTAGTTTTATAAAAGATATTCTGAGGGAAATGAATGAGAATCTGCTGGACTGTTTGCATGTGCACAGTAAATACGAGTGTTGCATGCATATAAAAGTAACATGACACAATGGCATAAATAAACAGAAACAACCACAACAACAAAAATGCAAATCAATCTGACAACAAACCAGGATACTATGAACTTACAATAATAACTCTAGTGATGGACAACTATAGCCTTGTCTGAATATTAAAAGGAAAAAATAATAAAAATACAATATAAATATATATCAAGGGGTAAAAAATGGGTAAAGAAGGTGCTTTTTTCCTGAACACTCATGTCAGTATACTCTATTTACATTTTAAACTAACATTGTTGTGTGAACAAAAACACACCAAATCACCCAACGTATCATAACTGATACAAGCTATATCTCATTAAAAAATAATAACGGATATTTTGTGTGAATTTAATCAAAACAAGTTTTAAAAAAACATCCAGATTACACCAACGATTTGGAATTTCTGTCAGCTGTAGTGTAATTTACAGGGTCAAAATGAATTTCTTTTAGCATAAGCAATATATTGGTAAAAAAAATGACTTACTTAGTCTTAGATTAAGAGAAATATTACAAATGCAAATAAAAATTCATTTGTGATACAGGAAAATATGCATAAATCAAGCCCATAATCTTTGTTGTTAGGCCCTGGCCCAATGACGTCTCGCGTACTTTGGATGATCGCGGACCACAGATGAGTAAGCCAGAGCCTAGATGCTGATGGTGGTTAGAGACCAGACCAAGCTAAAGCATCACTCTAGAACAGGGTGGAGGAGGGCTGGCAAACCGTCTGGAATGCAGAGACAGCCATTCATGAATTTTAACCCTTGTGCTATCTTAGATGACCCCACCCTCACATCGACGTGTTTTTCCTATCATGACAAAGGTGGATCAAGGTGGAAAGATTTCATGTAATCCATGGACACCAGTGAAGATCACAAATGATTGAAGAAAAAAGGTTCAGCGCACTGTCTAGTGGGTCTAGATGACCCAACTCCCAATGTTAAAATGCCTAGGATAGTACAAGGGTTACAGATGAAATGGATTGGCTGAGAAGAAATGCAGGTTATTTAGCTTGTTCAAAGTATAGACCTAACAACCCAGAGTACCTGTTAGTGAGGGTAAAGCTTCACTAACTAAAGTATTTGATTTTTAAATTATGTCCATACATCTTTCCTGATTGCTGATAATGTCTGCATTCAGTCAACATTAAAAAAAGGAAATAAAAATGTTTTTGACACTTCTACCAAGGGTGATTTTAACAAAAAAAATGACCTCTTGTTTTACATTTTGTTTTTGGTCAATCTAAAACAGAACAATTTCCTCATCACTTTCAAGAGAAAAAAAGCTATAAATAATACTAAGATAGTTTCTATCTTCAGTTGCCCTGTTCAAATTAGTCTACTGTATGTGTCTGAAATTGTTGACATAAAAGGCTAAAGAAAAATCTCAGCCATGTCAGATTTGAGGATAAAATAAAAACGAATTTGTGTAATGAACATGAGAAGCAACCATTTAGGATTGTTTCCTGCATAAGACCTACTATGTATCCCTGTCAGAAGGGTATTTTGACTCATGGATCTTTTTCAAGCATTGAGAAGAAATACACAAAAATTCAAAAGAGGAAGCAGCTACAGTCAGTCCTGACTCTCCTCTGGAGTGGAGCTCTCTATCTTCTCTGTACACTACGGAGTAAATCTAAATTTGAATAAGGTGCCATTTGAAAATGGGATATTATATTTATCAGCAGAGTGTATGCTGCCTGCATGCAGTGGAATTCTCCTCCTGACTCATTTAGTTTCCCGGGAATGTGCGTCATTCACCTCCCCCTCTTCAACTCCTCCAATTGAAGCTCGAAGTTCTGTCATGCAAACTACTTTTTGCCAAATCAAATTTGAATGGATTGGAGGGATGACAACCATTTCCAGTGAATGGATTTGCAAGGAACTTAGTTCATGCTTGGCACAGAGGCCTGCTTCAAGAAGCCGCACTACGTTCCAAGAGGCAGCCACACAAGTGCCTGTGCAGCTGCCTCTACCCATCTCAGCTATCACTGAAGAAATATCCTGTTTTCCTGCAATGTGTTTCATACATAATGTGATTGGATACATCCAGAGGAGATTTGGCAAACTGGCCCCTAATCTAGTTACTTCCACATCTGGATTAAATGAACTGCAAGCCAAGTAGATGTTGGATGATACACTGTCGTACACATATTTCATTATCAAAGAGCTGCCTTGTTCTCGTGACATCTGAGAAATGAAGGTTGTTTTCCCCGGAGAACGTCTGGATTTCCACATCAGTACATTTGTCCTTCATTTCAAAAGTAAAACAGGTTATCATAAGAGGCTGACACAGACAAGAACTAGCCGTGGGGTGTACGCTTTAACAACTCCACATTTTTAAACAGGGTAAAGAAAGCAGAGCATGATTTTGAAGCCTGAGTTGTTGTGACAGAGAATACTGTCCAGTTGCTTGCACTTTTCGTTTTTGTGCAAGCTGACAGCTTCACCACTGTTCCACAGCATAAAATGACAGCAATATGTTAGACCAGTGAAGCTGTCAGATTTAGATCCCTGAAGCATGTGACCGCCCCCCAATGTGCACCTTTTTTTCTCTCCTTCAGGGTCTTGTCAGATGTAACTGTTAGAGGTGCCCTACATTTGGTTTGTGTGGGAGATGGTGACTTTGTTGCCCTCTGCTGGTGCCTTCTTGATTCTAAGTGGTTGTTGGCTGTTATTTCCACATCTCTAATTATTACTTTTGTTTCAGTTGTGCGACCATTTTTAACAACAACTGACAACACAACCTTGGGTGAGATCTGACCTTGCCTCCTACATAATTACAGACTTTCCTTTTTAAGATAAAAAAAAGATAAAATCAATAATAAAAAAATTACCATACCATTTACTACCTTGTTAACATTGCATTTTTAAGCCTTAATAGTCTGGCACCATTATGAGCATTTTTTCTTTACAATCTGCTCTAATAATTTACCTTTAACATAGTTTTTTTGTAACATCCATCTTTTTAGTAAAATCCCAGCTTCTTTTTTAATAGCTATTCTTTCATTCACCTTACATCTTATCATGTTAGGGTTAGTGAATCATGATTCGCACAGGTGTTTAGGCAGAGTTTTTTTTTTTTTTGCCCTTTCTGACACAACCCTGTGTTTTCAAGGAGCAGGGAAACCCAGATAGGTAGCAGTTCGTAGGGCCTTGGTCTAAGGACCCACACTGGAATTTGGCTCAGTGCACACCCTGGGAAGCAAACTGCAAACTGTCTGAGTAAAACCCCTTTTGTAATTGAGGCCAAATTTTATTAATTTCAATCATGTTTGAAAATCTTTGGTGTTGGACCGGACGGAAAATGAAAGGAGGGAAGAAGAGAGAGGGATGTTAGGGGGGGGGGGGTAGGAGGGTGATTATAGAAGGGGGGGTAAAACCATAAAGCAGCAAGTTGCTGGATGGTTATAATCATTACAGTTTCAATCCAGGTCTATAAGGGCAGGACCTGTTCACTCAAACATACCTGTTGGCTCCAAAAATGTTCCCAAGTCAACATGTACACAACACAGATAATGTTCACACACGCATACCTACTCAAGCATTTATTTATAAAATAAACAAGATAAAACTTTTACCACCAGGAGTGTAACTTCATTATAAAATAAAACCTTATTAGGGTTATGAAGTTTTCTATGAATGGAAGTTAAAGACCCACTCCAAAAGTAGTTGTGTTTTTGGTGGTTTTAACATGTTCTTGTAGCATTTTTCTCATGACAGAAGACATATATAGAGAAAATTAAGATTAAAACTGCGATTCTGAGTATTTTTGTCAAATTGTGGTAAGCCTGGAGGAGATGAAAAATGCAGTTGAAAAACCATCTCATTTTCCTAGCTGTTTTGTTGCACTGCTAATGTTAGGTTGGGGTTATAAGTGGCTGTAAGCTAGCGGGAGAACGTGGAAACAAAGTGAGAAATAAGCACATGCCTGCCCACAACTCAAAGGTGAATTTCTGATGAACTTCCGCCACTCAGCAGAAACTATGACCTAGAACAGTGTTTTTGAACCGGTGTGCTGCGGCACAGTGGTGTGCCGTGAGAGATGGCGGGTGTACCGTGGGAAATTGTTCATTTTCACTGATTTAAAAACATTTACCATCTCCAGGATATTAGCTCTGTGTTCATCCAAACGGGCTCTGATAAAACACAGTAGTAAGGAATATAAAAGATCATTAAATAGTTTTTATTTTTATTTTATTAAAGACACTTTGATAACAATGACGGTACCACTGTTTAGCCGCAGTTTTAGCAGTAGTTTTAGCAGTACCCGTAGCCCTGTTTTTGGGAAATGTCCTGCCCCTTAAACTGTCTCCACCAATCATTTTTGAAGGCTTAATCATACGCCATCAGTCTGATTAAATCAGAAGTGGTTTAAATCTCCAGTTCCTTTTTCCGATTTGCCTCATGAAGTCAACAAAAATAACAGCTAAAGCTCGTCTTGAGCGGTGTAGATCCCCGCAGAATCCAGTGTCAGACCGTGGAAAAAGTGAACAAAAATAATGAAGCTTAGAGAAGTGAGTCTGTCTGGCATCGGCATCAGTTATTGCACTACATCTCCCATGATGCATTGGGTTAAAGTGACAGCGTCTCTGCAAAGACGCTACTCTATTAACTGTCGTGAATCACAATGAATGCACAATTAGTCAGAGGTAAACAGTTTGGTTCTCCTTCATGATTTGTGTTTATCATTAACAGCCAGACATCCTAGTGTTTGGTCCACATTATGTTTCTAACTGAAATAGTTTTCTAAAAATATCTAATCAAGGAGAAATTCAGCTTCACTTTTAAAAAATTAAAGTAGTTAATCTTAAATATAAGTAATACAAAAATAAAAAGAAACAGGATTAGGCTAA
>JAUDJI010000025.1:0-25739 GCA_037389245.1 Oryzias sinensis
CCTGCAGGAGCTCCCTGCCCCTGCCCTCATTTTCCCCTCTGCCCCAGTCAACCCTGCCGCTTTTCTTTTTTCCAGATGTGAAAAATATGATGGTTTTTAGATTTTCACAATATTCTAGTAAAATATGAAAAGGAACATCACTTTTGCAAACTTGACACTCTAAAGCCGTTCAAAATCTAAAACTTCCAATTCCACCCCCACCCCCCAGTAGCTCCCTAATGATGCTTGAGGGAACAACAGAACAGTTTCACTTTGTAGCTGGTGCTATAGGCAGCCTTTTCCAGAGGTCAAAGGTCAATCAAAGTGCATTGGTGGTTCTTAACTTAGGAAGGCAACGTGTGTAAAATCTCGTAACGTTTTCTTTTCCCATATTGTGGGATAAAGCCGAATTTCACACGTTGCCACAATATGGCCGCCAAACCACAGGACCTGTGGCCATCCCATAATACTTTCAACACTTCCTTTGGGTATTTGGGTTTCGGTTTCATTTGCAGAATCTAAAATATTTGTTTTTTGAGCCCTGGAAAGGAATTTTGGCCCCCTCTTTGTTTTTGACGGTTTGTCCGGCTGTGGTGTCATCGTTTCTTTGGGTGGGGTTGTTCACTTATCCCAAAATTCATTTTCACTGGGTACTACATGCGTGAAAAGTTTGGCGAGTTTTTGGCAGGGGGGGGGTTTGAAAACCATCCTTTAGTCCAGGACTGATGCGGGACAGAAAATCCATGAAATCAGCAACAGACAGGAGTTTGGTAACAGGAAAATGAGGCGGACATGTTTTAGTTTCTCTAACAAACGGACTTCAGTTCAGAAACTTTTCAAAAAATCCACATTTCCATTTCTCGTGAAGCAAAACCGTGGTAAAAGACCCCCTCCCAAAGAGTGCTGTCACTTTAACGAGAAACCCGAGGCACGAACTGCATAAAAGACTTTTTCTTGAGCAGAAATAGAATTATCAGGACAAGAGCGAGCTAAGTGGTCTGCATGAACATGTACACAAAAAGAGAAATCAAAGAAAAGTGGGGGGGGATAACCCAACCTGTCAGAGGAGCCTTCAGTTGAATTCAAAGTTCACTTTGATGCCCCTGATTCTTCAGAGGGGCTTTCACTTTGGAGCTTTGACGTGAAAATTATAATTATGCTCATTTTCTAAAAAGCTTTTGTATGAATACGCACTTGTAACCTTGGATATGAATTTCTTTATTCATTTAGCGCTTCTCAGTTTCCATCAGCTTCTTTGTGACTCAGAAGACGGACTCACAGCCCCCCCTAGTGGCCCAAAGCAGGATGACAGTCTAATGTTCAGACACTTATGTTTTACCTTCATACTGTTAATTAATGATGTGGATGATGATGTAAATAAAGCCTTCTGTGGAATATCGATGGTGATTCATTTTCTGATTGCATATTCCAGAGGTTTTGTTTGCTGCTTAAAAAAACAAAAAATGTCATAAAATGTTGTCTTGAAAATCTCTGAACCAAAACGTTAACCTCACTTCCCTCGTTTGCCATTTTTTCCAGGATGTTTGAATTTCCCCACAGTCTCTGAACTGCCAGTGATCGTCAACGCTTGCTAGTTTGGTGAATATAGACCACAATGCATTGTGTTTCAAGGGTTTTTTATTTGAAAAAAAAGTATTTAAGTGTGTTTTTTTTTTTTTAGACATCGTCCAAGTTTTAATCATCACAGCACAGTGGGTTCATAGTGTAAAATCATTCACATTTATTAGGCTTTTACTTTGGGAAGGAGCTGACATCATATTTTTTAGAATAATAAATATCACTACTTGCTCTCAGCTTTTTTTTTTTAAAGTTGTTCAAATTTACAATTCAAATCCAATGTCCTGGAAATTTCCCAATAATGTTTCTGAGAAACCAGTTTACTTTGATGCTCACTAGATCGGTGAATGTGGACCACAATGCAACAGTTTTTCATTTGACATGAATGTATTTTTGTTAGTTTTTTTAAATATCATCCAGGTTTTATAGCCATGACAGTCGATTCATAGTCTTTGTAAAATCTCCACATCTCTTAGGTTCCACTGCACTAAATGGGTGATGTGAAAATAGAAAAAAACGGTGAGTATGTGTTTGAGCTCCCTCACTCATCACTACTTAAGTGTCGTCTCCACTGAGCGGTCCGGTCCGGTCCATCAACAACAATGGAGGTCGACCAGCAGCTCCTTTTTTTCTTCCGGTGGCTTTTGTCAATTTGTAGATACAAAGAATTTGATTTTGTTGGAGAGCAGATTTTGGAAATAAGAGGAAACGGCTGCTTTGTTGGAGCTTTCTTTAGTCCTGATGACCTTTAACCTATCAACGGGTTCAACAATAACTATGGACCAAATATACAATTCCAAAATCCAGTGTTCTGGAAATTGGCAGAACTAGAGGATGACTTGGCATCAAAAACCTTAGACCGCATTCTGCTTTGAAGTGGAAACTTCCTGCTGATTCGTTTGTTCTTCCCTGACCATCTGTGTCATTTTTCTAGTTGACGTGCTTCTTCCTTCCTGTTCTGTAGTGACTCAAATGCAGATGTTGGACTTTTCTCCAGGAAGGACCAAGTTTGGATCTGAGCACCAAGAGAAAGTCTTGACCGTCTGCATGCACAGATTCATTTGGATTTCTTTCTTTTAGAGGTGATGCCGTAAATCCCAAATATGAAAGAAAACCAATCCAGTTATTTTAAAGGTGTTTGTTTCTGTAGACCGTCCTGCTGCATATGAAGAGATCTAGAAAAATGGAAACTTCTCCAGAGGTGGAGTTTAGTTCCAGCCCTGTAGACATGTTTGCTCTTTCCAGTTTAAGTATTCAGGAATATTGTAAAAAGTCTTAAGTGGGATTGAAGACGGATCAGAGAGATTCCTTTGTTTACATCGATAAGAAAAGAAAAACGTTTTTGAACCATGAAAGGCCCACTCTGTCACAGAAACTTTGACATGGATGTTCCTGAAGCTCACTTTGCCGAGATCCAGATTTTTAATCCTCCAGAGAGGATAAAAACTGGGATGAGGTGAGACACTGAGGATCCTTCAGGTCTTCACTGCTTTAACCGACTATAAGAAGCATCAAGAAAAGTCTACAATTTATCCAAAAATGTCTATTTATATCTATATATTATATGAGTTCAAATCATTTGTGAATCAAAAAAGCAAATTTCCAAAGCAAGAAAATACGATTTAAGATTTTTCATTTCTGTAGAACACAAATGAAAACGTCATATTTAAGGGGAATCTGATTCCTGAGAGGTCGTGGCGTCTCATCCATGGCTCCCAGAATGTTTTCAGTAGATGTAGTTATTTTTGGAACAATCCTGGACAGAATCACATACTTATTTCGTGGAAACATCTTTTGGTCCTCCAGAGATTTTCTGGTCCCATCAAATCAGGAGTTTCAAGCTTTATTGGTCAAAAGGTTCTAAACTGTGAGGATGATGACAGAGTGGCGTGGAGTTCTTGATCTCTTCACATCAGGAGGAAGCGGCAGCCCCTTCCATGCGGAGACGGTCGCCGCCTACACATTCCTAGAAAAACACTGGATGGAGAACTTCTGGAGTCCAGAGGAAGTTTATGCAGGTAAACCTCTTCTGGAATCTCAGTGATCTGATTACTAAATGATTATCAGTTTCTTAAAAAAATAAAATAAACCTCTATCATATCAGTAGATTAGTCTTAATACTTAAAAACACAAAAAAATATCTTTCTGTAAAAGGATTTCTGTTTTAGTTGGAAACAAACCTCCCGTTGTAGGTCATGATGTCATCCCACCGTCTGCTGACGAGACGAATCGAAGGACATTTGTGGAGAAATAACAGCAGTTTTTCTTCTTTTGTTATGCTGCTGTCAGGAGCAACATTAGATAAAAAATCACATTTCCATCACAACAAAGAAATGAAGGGATTCAACACACTTAGTTCATTTTCTGCTTTATGTTTACTTCAGGTTTATCTTAAAAAAATATTTTCAGCAGAAATATTATAGGGAGATTTCAGTCAAATATTTATTTCTAGTCTTTTAGATATATTTTTTTTTAGAAAATTTATGACAGACAATACAGATCTGCTTCTGACAGATAAAACCCCAAATCTTAGACCTAAACACAATAAAAACAGTTCATTTAAAGACCCACTCTGATGAAAATGCTGTTTTAAAATAAAATAAAAACAATAAAATACGACTTTAGTGTTCAGAAAAAGGCTCAGCCGTAGATTTCTAGGTACTAGATCCGTCCCTTTGGCGGATGAGCGCGGCTCGTCCGTGGCGGTGTCTCAGCTCTGCTTGGATTTCTGCGCGGCGTGCGTGCGGAAGTGGCGCTTGTAGTTGGAGTTGTCGCTGAACCTGCGGCCGCACAGGTCGCAGCAGTACGGCTTCTCGCCCGTGTGGACCCGCAGGTGCTTCTGGTAGCCGTCGAAGCGCGTCAGTCTTTTGCCGCAGATGTCGCACGTGTACGACCTGTCACCCTTGGTCTCCACCTTCCGGTGCGTTTGCACGTGCCGCGCCCACTGAGCGCGCTGGGGGAACACCTGCCCGCAGGCGGTGCAGACGTAGGAGCTCGCCGCCGCCGCCCCGCCGCTGAGCTGGCCGTTCACCGCCGCCACCTCGTCCCCGTTGGGGTTGGAGTAGGTCTCTGAGGCGGAGGCGCCGGCGGGAGCGTCCAGCTCCATGACGTCCAGGTCCTGGCCGGATGCGTCCGGGACAGAGGACGCGTCGTCGTCCTCCTGCTGACTCGTCTCGGCGCTGTTGGACGGACACACAAAGCTGTTGGGCTCTGAGGTCTGCTGGTCTGACCACGGATCTTCCTCCTCCACCTTGATGTGAGGAGAATCTTCCTCCTTTTGGTCCAGACTGAAGTTCAGATCCGGCTGCTCCGAGACAGCTGCCAACAGAACAACAAGTTCCATGAGATTTACAGAAAAAGGAGAAACGACAACATAGGAAGTGATTCCCCTCATGGTTGAAGTGGATCTACAGATACAGAACACAACTTTTTAACCAGGAAGACTTTTTCCTAAACTGTCGTTAAATAAAATCTATTTATCGTGATCTATTTGGGATCAACAGATTATCCAGCGGCCTCAAGAGAAACTCTTTGAGTTCAGAACATGTGGAACACTCCCAACAGCTTTGACCTTTGACCTTTGACCACCAGCTCAACCAAACGGCTGAGCTCATTTAGAAAAGATCTTATTAAAGACATTTTCTGTCTTTTTCTGCCCCAAGCCAATAGGCACCAGAAAAATTAGACATTTAATGTTCTCTTGGTTGGGTATTAAAAAGCTGAACTGTCTGCTGGTGTTGTTTTAGTTTAAATCTTTTTTAAAGATAAATTATATTTATGTTGAAGTTTGACTTGATTTACAATTACATTTATCAGGAAACTGTTTTGTTAACATAAAAGTAAAGATGCTGCTGAGCCTGGAACTCTCTGAACTTTAGGGGTTATTTAGTTCGTTTTTATTAATTGTTGGTGTTTGTATTATTCATGATGGGGGGGGGGGGTATATTTCCCCCCGTTTCTCTTTAACCTGATGTAGGATCTGAATGCACGTTAATACCGTTTGCACGGTTGGTGGTTTTAAAGTCAATCATTTGATGTATGCAGATGATTTAGATGGTTTTAACTCCAGCAGCTCTGGATTCCAACAACTTTTAAATGTCTGTTCTGAATTTGGTTTTGAGAATAATATTTTCTATAATTTACTGTGCTTTGTCTGATTCGGAGCTGGATGTGAAATATCATCAATGCTAAACTTACAGATGATGATGATGATGATGATATCCACAGACGACAAACACGCTGGCACACAAGCTTTATCATGGTCTGACGACCTTAACATTCTTCTATTCCAAACTTACTGCCCACCTGTGGAGCGACTACAGGGCATCCATCCACCCATCATGAGGCTGCAGGTATGAAGATGCCCTGAGGATTTGATGTAAACAGCCACAGTGGTGCAGTAGGAGGTTTGTTTGCTGGTGGAGGACTTAATTCTCTACAAGCTTTAATAAATATGATCTGTTTATTGTTTTAACGCTTCAAAAATCATCTTACGTCTCACCAATGTAAGGTACGGCACTTTTAGATCCCTAAATAGAAGTTTTGGGATGGTTGTTTTTTTTTTAACTCTTGATTTCTACAATAGTTTGTCTTTTTTTATTTTATAACACTTAATTGTTCTTATGCACTACCATGAAGGCTTTTATTTTGAAGTCTTTAATTAGTTTTGTGTTTATTATGGCAAATGAGTTTGTAATAATAAACCTCTTTTAAATGTTGATGCCAATATTTTCACTTTTATTGTTTTATTGATTGATGATCGACTCCAAACTTCAGTTTGATTATTGATGATCAGCACTAAACAAACACAAAGGCCTATTGGTTAACCTGTAGTTTTATACCCCCCTTCTCAACAGCCAGATGAACTGTGATAAACTCTTTAAAAAAAATGTAAATGTAAAAAAGCCTGTTAGAGAAAAAAACATTAAATGTATGTATTTCTTTTGAAGTAGCAGTGGTAATTTTATGACAACATTAACTCATTTACAACAATGCTTTCCTTAAACTAAAGTAGTCCTGTGATGTCATAAAATCTACATTAAAAAAACGCTTTTAAAACCATTTTAGTCTTAAAACTGTAGCGACCTGTATCGTTGCCCTCTAGGTATATTTTGGGCTGCCGGGAAAGCTCCAGTAGGCGGCGCTGGCGGGCGATCTCTAGCTTTGAGCGGGCTATCTCCTCCTCGTACTCCGCGATGGTTCTTCCGAACACACCGAAGATTTCCTCCGCGGCCGCAGTCAGCTGCTGGTTGATCAGAATCCTCAACATCTCGATTTTGGACATTTTTAGCGAAAGTTTGGTTGAGTCCGCGGAGATTTGACGGCTTAAAACTCTTAGCCTCGAATGCTGGGGTCCGGCTGCTTGTTTACCCACTACACTTCCGGGTTAGGTTCCACGCGCATGCTCAGTGGGGGGTACGATTTTCTGGCAGGTCATAGATTGCGCGCCCCCTTGTGGAAAGGATGACCAAATGAATAGAAAATCTCATTCAACAAACAAAAATAAAAATGAAAAAGCCTTTCTCTCCATAAAATTAAAGATTTACCAAAAAGAAAAGAATTTTAAAACATTTTTATGGAAACAAAGGTAATCAAGCTTCCTTTTTACGAAAAGAAGAAAGGATAAAAAATTAGGAATTAGAAAAGACAATTAGAAAAATTTAGAGAAAAAACAATTATGTTTCAATAAAATATATATATATCAACATATATCAAGCTTAAATGAGACAGATGAGTATTGTATTTATGCAAACCAAAAATGCTTATAAAAACACGGAGTTGGATGCCACAATTTGTCAAATTAAAGACAAATATGCAATCTACATTTTTGTGCAAAGACTGAATATTGAAAACACAGAAATAAAAAAAGTCTTTGCAAACACATATATGCTTGTTTATAACCATTTAGTGAATGTGGTCATTATTTTTATGCAACTCTGAGCACTAAATACATACAGTGCATGATGATTTTATTTAGTATTTATTAGTTTTCTAGCAGAAACGGGAGCAAAATAAATTCCTTCTGCTTGTTCCTTTTCATTCAAACTGTAAAGTGTTTATTATTTAAATTCAAATTTAATTAATAAAAAAAGCAAAACGCTAAAGACCACACAGCTAAATATGAGTGAAATATAGATTTAGAGCTTTAAACTATATGTGCAGTTGTTCAAATATGCCTTTCCAAAAAAAAGTAGTGTGAAATTTTACAAAAATGGGAAAACTCTGTTTGCATCAGGAATGAAATGAAAATGATCTAGAAAAAAAAGATTCATTACTTAAATCTGATTATTTTACAAGTATTCTATTTTTGTGAAATAAACCAGTCATTTGTGTATTTCATATCTGCTTATCTGTGTTCACATACGTTGTACTAAATAATTTTGGTAAGTTCATCAAAACACTCAAAAAAGCTGCTAAGCTCTCAACTTTTCCCTGTGTTCTTTTTAATTTATTTATTTATTTGGTCTTTGCATCTATGTTGGTTTTTGTTTACAACTTCCATCCACTAGATGTCTTCAGATGCCTTTTGTTTTTTGCTTCAGTGCCTCTTTAACTGTTGAATTCTCATTATCTGTTTATCGTTAGTCAATAACTTCAAATGTCTCTTCATTTAATAATAACTTTGTCTCTATAACCCTTGTGCTATCTTAGATGACCCCACCCTTCCATTGACCTGTTATTCCTACCATGTCAAAGGTGGATAAAAGTGGAAAGACTTCATGTAATCCATGGACACCAGTGAAGATCACAAATCATTGAAGAAAAAAGGTTCAGAGCACTGTCTATTGGGTCTAGATCAGCCTTTCTCAAAGAGTGGTCCGCGGACCACTGGTGGTCCGTGAGGCGGCACGGCGGAAACCAGGAAAGTTAGTCTGCCTTGGAGTTGAACGTCAACTTAAAATATGGATCAGTGGCTTAGGACAGGGTCGCTTAAAAGAAACTCAGATGAAACATCTGACACAACTGTAAAGGTGCTACGAGTTAATGAAAATGCAAGTAGTTCTGTTAACAACGCTACGGAGGTCCAGGAAGATGTCGCTAACGTCATAGCGAAGTCATCAAAAGAGACCCCGCCGCAAAGCTGTGAAACTCGCCATCAGCGTCAAAAATCCACCACTAAAGTGAAACGAAAATATCACAGCGACTACATACAGGTCTGATTTTTTTGGACTGGAGAGGAGGAGGATCCCAAACCACACTGTGTTTTGTGCTATGAAACTTTGGCTAACGAGGCTATGAAACCTGCAAAATTAAAGAGGCATATGGAAACTAAGCACAAGGAGTACCAGAGGAAACCTATTGGATTTTTTGAAAGAAAACGCGATGAACTGAAGAAACATATGATGAAAGAGACCTCCCAGTTTTTTGCACCTGGAGAAAATACGAAGGCTACAGAGGCGTCATACAAGGTATCCCTCTTGATTGCTAAAGCAGGAAAACCTCATTCAATTGGTGAGAATTTAGTTAAACCAGCTGCGAAGGTGATGGCTGACATATTGTTTGGGGGAAAAGCCGGCGACGAAATTAACAGGATTCCTCTCTCCAATGACACCGTCCAGCGGCGCATAAAAGCTATGGCTGAAAGTGTCGAACATCAGTTGGTAACACGTTTACGCCAAAGTCAGTTTTTCTCACTACAATTGGATGAATCTACCGACCTGGGGAATGAAGCAAATCTGTTGTGTTTTGTGAGATATATTTATGCCGGTGGATTGCATGATGAGTTTCTCTTTTGTCGTTCCTTGCCAACCAACACAACAGGAGAAGCAATTTTTAATTCACTCAGTGATTTCATTGTGAAGAATAACTTGGACTGGTCAAGATGTGTCAGGATTTGCACCCGCAATGACTGGAAAACAGAAAGGCCTCGTAGCGCGCATTCGCGCAGTAGCGCCATCTGCAGTAACTACCCACTGTTGCATCCACCGTGAACAACTGGCTGTGAAAAAAATGCCACAGTGCCTAAAATCAGTACTGGATGAGAGTGTGAAAAAAGCTAACAAGATCAAAGCAAAACCACTCAACTCGCGTCTTTTTAAAGCTGTGTGTGAAGAAATGGGAAGTGAACACACAAAACTCCTTTTTCACACTGAAGTTCGCTGGTTGTCGCGTGGAAAAGTCCTCACCCGTCTGTTTGAACTGCGAGATGAGGTAATGTTATTCCTGCACCATAGTGATGAACTGTACAACAGAATGCATGATTTCCAGTGGCTTGCAAAGTTGGCATACTTGGCTGATATTTTCAGCATTCTCAATACTTTTAATGTGGCACTGCAAGGGAAGACTGTCACTATCTTCAATGTCCAGGACAAAATTAAAGCTACACGCCTCAAGATGGAATTGTGGTGCTGCCGTCTCGATCAAAGAGAATTCGACAGCTTTCCAACACTCGCTGCTTTTCTCCTTGCTGCTGGGGAGGATGTGGATGGGAGCACAGTTGCATCTTTCAAACAACATCTGCAAGACCTACACTCACAGCTTGGAATATATTTCCCAGAATTAGATGCAAGCTTTGATTGGATCAGAAATCCATTTGGGGACAAAACGCACATTAAGCAATTCACTTCCAAGCTTTCACCAAGACAGGTTGACAGCCTTGTGGACATTGCATCAGATGGGACACTGAAGACAACTTTCAGGGAGAAAGGTTTGACTGACTTTTGGCTCCACATCCAACCTGAGCATCCCGAGCTGGCTGACTCTGCTCTGAAGCTGTTGATGTCGTTTCCAACTACTTACAACTGTGAAGTTGGATTTTCCACACTTGTTGGCCTGAAAACAAAGCAGCGCAACCGAATCAGTGTGAACTACGATATGAGACTGAAACTCTCCAGTTTGGAGCCAGACATTACTTCACTCATGGCCCAGAAAAAGCAGCACCATTCTTCCCATTAAGATGGCAAAAAAGACAGTGAGTGAGTACAGACTTTGATATTGGTAATGCTGTTGTTTTGGGAGCAGTTCAGAATTAGGTGGTCCGTGAGTGTTTGTGTTATGGGTTAAGTGGTCCTTGGTCTGAAAAAGTTTGAGAAACACTGGTCTAGATGACCCAACTCCCAATAGCCACTCTGAAATCTTCAGTTGTATCACACAGCACAATGCCACAGATGTCGCAAGTTTTGAGGGAGCGTGCAATTGGCATGCTGATAGCAGGAATGTCCACCAGAGCTGTTGCTAGGGAATTGAATGTCCACCTGATCAACTCTATGCAAAGGAGATGTGTTGTACTTCATGAGGCAAATGGTGGTCACACCAGATACTGACTGGTTGTCTGAGTCCCCTAACCCCCTCAATAAAACAAAACTGAAGATTTCAGAGTGGCCTTTTCTTGTGGCCAGTTTAAGGCACACCTGTGCAATAATCATGCTGTCTAATCAGCATCTTGATATGGCACACCTGTGAGGTGGAATGGATTGTCTTGGCAAAGGAGAAGTGCTCACTATCACAGATTTAGACAGATTTGTGAACAATATTTCAGAGAACTGGTTATTTTGTGTATGTGGAAAATGTTTCACATCTTTGAGTTCATACCATAAAAAATGAGAGCAATAACAAAAGTGTTGCGTTTATATTTTTGGTCAGTGTAAATGGTGTATCAATGGCAAGCTACTGTGGAAAAAATGTTGGAATTAGAAGTTGTAGATTTTGAACGGTTTGCGCATGGCGAGCTAGCAAAAGTGGTGCAATGTTATTACTCCTATGTTTTAAATTGGGTACAGTGAAAATGGAATGCTTGCATCCATGGCTGGAACAGAACAAAATCAAAAACACTGGATGTAGACACATAAGGAATGTGGGCGTGGCTAGCAACACACCTCTGTTGCTAATGGCATCCAAAAGTTGACTTTTCCGATTTGTCTGAAACTGACATCGATCTGTTCATTATCCCTCAAAACATAAAATGGTTGCTATAGAAATAAAATCAACAGCCAATCAAAATCAGCCATTTTGAAAAAAGTGGATTTTTTTTATTAACTTATGACATGTAGCTTTTACCAATGGAGCAATGTGTTTTTCTGAGTGACTTGATGATGCTGATGCAGCAAATTGATTTTTTTATGAACATTCTCAAACCTTCAGTGATTATTTAATTTTGAAATTATTTTATTTTGAGTTAACACGTTATATAAATATTTGGTTAATCTTTAATTATTTTACAAGGAAAATTTGTTCCACACGGTTACCTGTTGCGCAGGGAAGGCAACTCATGGGACACACCCTGCCTTCACCATGCAGCCTCTGCCCCTCCCTTACCAGTTGGAGTGAGCAGTCTGAGCTGGGAGCTGCAGTTGTGATGTCCACTGATGCTATTTTCTTTTGCGCTGTTTTAAATAATTAAAGACGCAGTGACCAGAGTCGAGTCTCTCCCTCCTCATTGTGCATCGGCGACCGAACTGAACCTGTTACATAAAACTGGTGCCGTTCAAGTTGGTTGACAAGTGGGTCTGTGGACTTCAGTCGTGGTCGCCATGTTAGCAAGTCATTTTGAGTAGATATAAAGTTTGAGCTACATAAGCTTTTGTGAATAGTAGTAAGACAAGACATATTTGTTTTGTGATTTGTGAATTTTGTTTCTGTTCAACATATTGCCTTATACATTTTATATTTGGTTTTGCTCTTTAAGTTATGGCAGATGACAGCCAGGAAAAGTTTGTGTTTTCACCTGCTGTTGGGAGGGGAAGAGGTTCATTTAGTCTTGGGAAAACCTCTGTCAGTGACACTCCAGGGGCTATACCTAAAAATCTGTTTGGACTAGATGATGTTCATGAGAAACACAAACCACTGTATTCAACGCCCACTGATTCCAGTGAGAGTACCACAAATCAGTTACGTTAACTTATTGGTGAATTAGGAAATCAAATAGAGAGTGCATTGCTTGCTGCCTTATGGCCAATCAGCCATCTTTCAGCTCACGGTCCCCTCACACCAAGCCATCTAGAACTGAGATGCTTAATGCAACCGCTGACCTCTCAAAAGTGAGTCTGATTGTTAAACCTGATGTCAGAGATCCTCCCATGTATCGTGGTGACGGAACAGACAAGTACTCCATTCAGGAGTGGATTGAAATTGTGGAAACATACATGTACAAAATAAATATCCCCCAGAGTGAACAAGCAGAGGAGGTTTTAAGCCATTTTCTTGGCAGAGCAATGAGTATTGTTAAAGTGGGGTTGAAAAGTAGCTCCGCTAGCAGCACCCCAGTGACACCAGAGACAATATACATAATTTTGGGACGCTACTTCAGTGAGACTCCAGGTTCTTGTCTACCATTGGCAGATTTTTATGTCACTCGGCCAACAGTAAAAGAAACACCAGTAGACTACTGGGTCAGGCTAAACACAGCTGCTGAAGTGGCAGACAGACACCTTAAATGCCAAGGCGGTAGGATGGACAACATGGACTCAGAAATTGCCATGATGTTTATCAGAAATTGTCCAGATCCCAACCTCGCTTGTGTGATCAAGTGTAACCCCATAAGTAAATGGTCTCTTACTGAAGTGCAAGAGGCAATTGATGAACACCAGAGGGAGTACCAAGCTAAGAGGTCAGTCACAACTTTGCCCAAAGCACATGCCCTCCACAAAGCTACTGCTGTAACAGCCAGCAAGACCCTTGAATGTAACGCAGAGTACACTAGTGTTAACACAACCAAGTTATCTAATCCCATAAAGTCAAATGAAGCTGTTTCAGAGTCAAGTGCACTGGAGAGAGTTCTTAGCATGTTGGAAAGAGTGCTGGAACGGACAAGTCAACCCACCCCTTCTGCTGCTAGGCCGCAACCTGCCCCATTTACCCGTGATGCCCCCTGCCGAGTATGTGGACACAGTTCACATTCGACACGTACTCACTGTATGAGGGAGAAAAGGTGCTTGGGCTGCTTAGAAGTTGGGCACCAAAGAAAAGACTGTTCAAAGCCTCCCACAGCCCAGTTGAGCAATGCTCAGTATCAGGGAAACTAATGTACTCACACCTTGGAGGGAACAGTGTGAGTGTTAATGATGAAGCCCTCAAACTCGATGATGATGCACAATGTATTTATTCTGAGTGTGTTCAGACCTTACCACCTAACAAAACTGTACTGTTCCAAAACATAGCCAGGCTCGGCAAAGCTGACAGCTTATTCTACACAAATGCACAGGTGGAGGATGTGGTTTCCCTAGAAGCTTTGCTTGACACAGGCTCAATGTCATGTACTATGAGTGAAGAGACTGAACGACTGTTAAGCAGTGCTGGCTCAGTGCCCACATCCCATGACATCTGCCCCGATGTTGTGCTTGTTGGCTGTGGTGGAGTCAAAGTCAAGCCCAAATGCATTTATGACTTAAAGATGGAAGTGTACGGCTGTACCTTTCAGGTCCCAACCCTAGTCGTCCCTGGACAGCGAGACCAGATGATCTTGGGGACGAATGTCATTAAACACTTCCTTAAACACTTTAAACAGAGTCCACAGTTTTGGCAGGTCTTGAATAAGCCAGAGTCAACAGATGTGCCTGAGATAATGCAATTCCTTAACATGTTGTCTGGCCTTAACAGGTGGAGAGGTGAAACCATCCCTGATGTGAACAGCTAGGTTGTGACTTTACTACCAAAGCAGGAACATCTTGTGTGGAGCAAGTTGCCAGCCACCTAAGCCATTTCTGAAGGCAGTGCTGTTCTGGTTGAAACGTCAAGAGGATTTGGCCATAAAAATGATGTGATATTTTGTAAGGTCTGTAAAAACCATGAATGGTGAGAGATGGATCCCAGTCAGGGTGCTAAACACGTCCAGCAAAGCAGTCACCCTCCGGCGCAATACGAAGTTGGCAAAGGTGTCAGCCTGCATCGCTGTAGAAGATTTGGATGAGGCCCCCAACTTAAATGCAATTAAGGTGCAAAATCAGACCATGCACAGTGAACCTGCAGACCATGCCCAAGGCCCTGCCCCAACAGATTACCAAGAGGCCCTAAACAAGCTTGGACTCAGAAGCTTGGACATTGATTCCTGTGAGGTGTCCCACTATTGGAAAGGTCAGCTCCTGCAGCTGCTTCAGAAGTATGAAGATGTCTTCTCAAAGACCAAGCTTGACTGTGGGTCAGCTAAGGACATAGTTCACAGGGTTCACCTGTCTGACTCCAGACCCTTCAGGCTGCCATACCGCCGCGTTCCACCAGGGTAATACCATAAACTAAGGCAAGTGCTAACGGAGATGGAAGAACTTGAGATCATCCGTAAGTCAAAAAGTGAGCGGGCGTCGCCACTGGTCCTTGTCTGGAAGAAGAATGGAGATCTCAGGATTTGCGTGGATTACCGCTGGTTGAATGCTCGCACAATAAAAGATGCTCATCCTTTACAACACCATGCATACTGTCTCGCAGCTTTGGGAGGAAACGCCATATTTTGTGCCATGGACCTTACTTCCAGCTTCTACAACATTGCCATGGCTGAAGAGGACACGAAGCTAACGGCCTTTACAACGCCTATGGGGCTTTATGAGTTCAACAGACTACCACAAGGACTGTGCAATAGCCCAGCAAATTTTATGCGCCTCATGATGAACATATTTGGCAAGCAGAACTTCCTGACACTCCTCTGTTATCTGGATGATGTGCTGGTCTATGCACCTAATGAGGGAGAGGCCCAGAGAAGACTGGAAATAGTCTTTGGCAGATTAAGAGCCCATGGACTGAAGTTAGCCCCTAAAAATTTTCAGCTGCTAAGAAGGAGTGTTAAATTTCTCGGACATGTTGTGGGCAGCAAGGGAGTTTCAACAGACCCCGACAAGGTCAAAGCCATAACGGCGATGACTGTGATGGACCTCATGATGGAGGACGGAATAACACCTTCCCAAAAGAAAATCAAGTCATCCTTAGGCATGGTCATGTACTATCAGCAGTTCATTCAAGGCTGTTCCAGCTTAGCCAGACCCCTTTTTGCACTCACAGCTGCCCCAAAGGGGCGGAAAGGAAATGCCCATGGCGATGCTGCTTTCAGAAAGTTACATGCCCAACCTTTGTGTCACCGCGGACCGGTGCAATGCAAGACGCGTTTACCGCGGACCGGGGGGGGTGTGTGTGTGTGTGGGTTGAGGTGCCATGCAAGACACGTTTACCGCGGACCGGTGTGTGTGTGTGCGGTGGGGGCGTGAGGGGCAACGAATTTTTTTTTTCCCGCGGACCGGTACCGGTGGTTGGGGACCACTGTCCTAGAGCTCTGAAACTCCTGAAACAGTGGGACAAACTCAAAATACTCGATAACATCCTGTGCAGAGTATGTAAGGACTCGACTACTGGAAACGACACCAGCATGTAACATCTATGTCTCTGGTGGGTCAAGTCCTTCAAGGTGTGCACGACAAAGCTGGACACCAAGGCCAAAGTCGGACATTACACTTAGCTAGGCAGTGATTCTTTTGGCTCGGGCATGGAGCAAGGTGTGCGCGAGTATGTAAAATGCTGCAAGCGTTGTGTGGTGAGCAAGACTCCTAAGCCTGAGGGGCGAGCTCCCCTTGAAAGCTTAAAGATCACAAGTCCTTTAGAGCTGGTGTGTCTCGACTGTGGTCCGCAGAAGATCCAAAGGGTCGGTGTGTAGACATCTTAGTGGTAACCGATCATTTTACCAAAGTAACGCACGCTTTTCAGTGTTTCAACCAGTCAGCAAAGCAGGTGGCCCGCCAGTTGTGGGACAGATACTTTTGTGTCTATGGTTTCCCAAAAGGAATCCATTCAGATCAGGGTTCAAACTTCCAGAGTGAGTTGATTCAGGAGCTGTTGCAGGTAGCAGGAGTCAAAAAATCAAGGACCACACCATATCATCCCATGGGTAATGGCCAAACTGAAAGGTTTAATAGAACCTTAGTCAGCATGATCAGAGCCTTACCACCCCGAGACAAAAGCAAGTGGCCTCAAATGTTGCAAACACTGACGTTAGCCTACAACTGCACTGTCCATGAGTCAACTGGTTACACACCCTTCTATCTCATGTTCGGTCGGATTCCCAGGCTCCCAGTGGACGTCATGTTTCACCATGTGGAAAGAAATGACGAAATCACTGATTATAACAACTACGTTGAAAGAATCAGGGGGAACCTTAAAGAAGCTCTTGCCGTGGCCCAGGCTAACGCCGACACCAGTCAGCAACATCAGGCCCCTCTATACAACATGAGAACCAAAGGCACAGACATTGATGAGGGAGACCACGTTCTCTTGGCAAACAAGTGTGTGCGTGGCAAAAGGAAGCTTGCCAATAAGTGGTGCTTCACGATTTACACTGTTGTGTCCAGAGACTCCAAGTGTCACATTTACCGGATCAGGAACACAGCCACTGGAGAGAAGAAAGTGGTCCACCGTAACTTGCTCCTATTGGTGAACTTCCTGCCAATTGAGTTGGATCAAGAGCAAGGGTCGGTGTCTTCATTCAGTACCACTCCAGATGTAAGTGATGTAAACAGTGCTGATCATGATGTTTCAGTTGTGAACTCAGAATGTGATGAGTTGGACCGAACAGCTGACTGGGTGGCAAATACTGTGCCCTTGGATCCTGCCGACCATCATGAAGTTGAGAGTTGTGGCGTGGACTGTCAATCAGATGGGATTAGTGCTGAGAGTCTTATGGAGAGCAATAAAAACTGCTCTAAAGGCTCAGGTTCAGATCTCCCACATGGACAGTTAGATACCATTGGAGAAGCAGTTAATACAAGACAGATTGATAGTTTCCAAAATGATACAGTCAACCGTATCAGAACCAGGGCTGGCAGGATTGTCAAACCAGTTAACAGACTGATACAAAACATGACACAGAAAAATAATACACAAGCACGTGAAGTGTTTTCTGGATTTGTAAGTTTATTTTTGTAAGGTAAATGAAAAGGTCTTAATCACTGTAGATACTGCATATTGTAAATTTGATTACGTTTATGGGGAAAGTAATAGCCACTGATTTACCTTTGTGGAGTTGTGTTTACGGCACTACTTTGTTGCAAGTGTACATTGTGAAGTTTGGCCAGCTTTACAGTGTTACTTTTCTCTTGTAGAGGAAGACATATATGTCACAGTAGTATAAGGAGTAATTATTTCTGTTGGCAAAAAATGCTACTTATTGTCCAGTTTGATGAATATGCAACTGCTTTGAGAAGTTCAGAGGGGAGTATGTAGCAAATTGATTTTTTTATGAACATTCTCAAACCTTCAGTGATTATTTAATTTTGAAATTATTTTATTTTGAGTTAACACGTTATATAAATATTTGGTTAATCTTTAATTATTTTACAAGGAAAATTTGTTCCACACGGTTACCTGTTGCGCAGGGAAGGCAATTCATGGGTCACACCCTGCCTTCACCATGCGGCCTCTGCCCCTCCCTTACCAGTTGGAGTGAGCAGTCTGAGCTGGGAGCTGCAGTTGTGATGTCCACTGATGCTATTTTCTTTTGCGCTGTTTTAAAGAATTAAAGACGCAGTGACCAGAGTCAAGTCTCCCCCTCCTCATTGTGCATCGGCAAACGAACTGAAGCTGTTACACTCATTGCAATTCTAGCACTTTTAGCCACATAAGCATAACTACCATCTTAAACAATGTGCTTTTCTAAGTAAGTTGACGGTGCTGAACACAATGCTAGCACTTTTAGCAACATTAGCACAACTAGCACAGTTAGCATGATTAGCATATGCAGCTTTGACTAGCCTTTATCAAATGTGGGCGGTGAGGGTGGCAGTGCAGCGTGGAGGTGGACATACAACGCTGCTTGTGTAACACGGTTGCCAATTCAGGCCATTGTATTTTTTTTTTTTTTTTTTTTTTGTGTATTATGCACTTAAATGCACTTTAGATTGAAATTCATGAATTAACGTATGATGATGAACTGTATTATGAATTGTACGATGTTAGTACTTTAAAATGAGATTAATTTACCAAACTGCAATACAATTATGGTTCTATTGATATTTTGGTATTTAACTTGGAGTTTGTGTGTACACACAGTTTGATGTTAGAACCCTACGGGTCATGTTCTTTATCCAGGCCATAGGGATTGATGGCGAGCTAAGCCCGAACCTGAAATCAAGCGCTGGAGCTCTCTGAAGGAATCACCTCCTCCCTGTCGTTCAGCCCAGGCTGGTAGGAGGCTCCTGTAGCCTAATGACTCATTTAATCAATGCACCTGCATTTGTCCTACAACCCAGAGACACAAAGACTTTCAATCACTTCCCATCACTGAACACTAACCTCCGGATTCAACCATTTCTGTCTGGGTCGCATGGACAATTCATGAGCTGATGATATTGGGTCGGATACGACGGATCACTCACTGAACCGTCCATCTGTACATAATCTTTGTAAAGGATATCCTGGAATAATTGAAATATTCTTTTGTAATATTGGTGTATGGTGTATGTTTATGTGTGTCTAAAAATACATGGTACCATTCATAGCAAACCTACAGTCTCCAGTCTCTGCCTCCTCTCTCCCTGAGCCGTCCCTGTTCTTCTGACTCTAGTCCACGATAGATATGCTACAAAATTAGTGGCGAGCTAGCTAGGAGAGAGGTTTGGCAGAACTGTTGGTGTAGTGACGTATCATTGTATCATCACAGTAAATCTACATGAGCATGGAGGTATTTGAGAAATCTGGCATTAAGATTCCTAATGCAGTGGTCATTGATGGGTTCACTAAAACAGAAACGGATGAAGAGGTACTTGGGTTTTTGAGCAAATATGGTTCGATTTCAAAGACTCACATTATTGATGAGCCCGATTCTGTGTTTAACCAAAAGCTTATTGTTGAGTTTAATTCTGGCTTTGCAATTGCTGCGCTCCGTAAAATGTTGCCGCATACTTACGTCAGCAAAGATAAAACAATCACATACAAAATTTCCGAGCTATCAACTCTCTGCGCTGCCCAGGTTGAAGAAAAGGTGACTAATGCTTACCTGTGTGAACTCCAAACCGTTGCAAAACTTACAGGCAAAAATTATGCTGAAGTTCTTAGGGATGTGATGTCCCTGCTTGGCCACTCTGTAGCTGAGCTAGGACCCCAATCCTTGGAAGATGAAGTTGAGACGTCCTCATCTGCGTCCTCTGCTGGAGTGCCACCATTTGCCGCTGGTCCCGATTCGCATGAACCACCTCTGCGTAGTCTACCAGAACCAAGAGCTCAACTTCCTTCCCATGTGCCTGATCTCAATCTATCAGGAACTGATGTACCAGGAGTTCAACGTTATGTGGTTGAGCACATCGTTAAAAATGAAGACACTCAGAGGCTGAGAGTATTTTCTGGTCGACTGCCCCGCCCACAAAATGAAGCTGACTTTGAGACATGGAGGTCTGGTGTCGATTTGATAATGAATGATCCTGCTGTTTCAGACCTGCAGAGAACGAGAAGAATTTCTGGAAGTCTGCTGCCTCCAGCTGCGGATATGATAAAACATCTCAAACCAGAAACATCTCCAGCGGTTTACATCCACATTTTGGAGTCGGCGTATGGCACAGTCCAAGATGGCGAAGAACTTTACGCAAAATTCATGGACACATTCCAGAATACTGGAGAAAAACCATCTGCATACCTTCAACGTTTGCAAGTGACACTCACTGCAGCAGTTAAGAGAGGAGGGGTCCCACCCTCTGAAGTTGACAAGCGGCTTCTCAGTCAATTCTGCAGAGGTTGTTGGGACAATACGCTAATCACAGAACTCCAACTCAAGCAACGAAAGTCAAACCCACCACCGTTTTCCGATCTACTACTTTTACTTCGCATTGAAGAGGATCGTGAAGCTTCCAAGATGCAGCGGATGAGACAACATCTTGGCCCCGCCAAAGTCAAGACCCACGTTCAGTACGCTTACTCTGAGCATGATGAGAAACCAGAAACCACTACAATAAAACAACTCTCAAACCAACTAGCTGATATTCAAAGGCAGCTAGCGTCTCTGACTGCTGCCCAATCAAGTTCAACGCCTAAGGGAACAAAGGCCACATCTGGCAGTCACTCTAGTGAGGGTCAGCAGGTGGGCAAGCCTCAAAGAAACCCACCTTCTGCGCCTAAGCCTGGTTATTGCTTCAGATGTGGTGAAGATGGTCATATCAAGCCTCAATGTAGTAACCCGCCCAACTCTGCCCTGGTTGCTACGAAGAGGAAACAGTTCAATGAAAAACACGGCAGGCGGACAGAGTCAAGGTCACCAAAGCACCAGTCTTTAAACTGAACCAAGTTCCTGTTACGGGACAAACTGGAACTGTTTTAAACCTAATCCGTCCCAAGAACCCAGCTACCTGCAAAGAGCAGACTTGTGTTACTCCAGCTTTGCAGTCACATCTACCAAGGGGTCTCATTGGTTCCAAATGTGCGAGTGAAGTTGACATCGCTGGTCACAAAAGCCACTGTTTACTTGACACTGGTTCTCAAGTTACAACTGTTCCCGTGTCTTTTTATAACAAACATCTGTCCCGTCAGCCGTTGATGCCTCTCTGTGAGCTTTTACATGTTGAAGGGGCTGGAGGGCAAGCTATTCCATATTTGGGTTATGTTAAACTGACAGTGAAATTTCCCAGAGATTTTGTTGGTACAGAGACTGAAGTATGCACACTTGCACTTGTTGTTCCTGATTATCAGCCCGAAGCACAATCTCAGGTATTAATCGGAATGAACACGCTGGAGCAATTATATAACCAGTACCTGCATAGTGACCATGCCAACTTCCAACCAGCTACGTATGAGTACAAGGTTGTACTGGACATACTACAGCTGAGACACCAACAAACGCTGTTGGGTAGTGAAGGAGTTGTGCGACTTACCGGCAAAATGCCAGCTGTCATCCCAGCTGGGCATACTGTTGTTGTTGAGGGAGCCATTCAGCCAAAAGCACCCCCTGCAGGCTGTTGTGTGCTGATAGAACATCCAGCCACTCCAATCGCTAGAGGGCTTTGTGTCACAAGTTGCCTCATTACCATCTCACAACAAGCTCCACACAAAGTACCAGTCACCCTCAAGAACGAATCAGACCAGGATGTGTGCATTCCACCTTGGAGCACCATTGCTGATTTTGTGTCAACCCCTCTAATATTGTCACAAGATGCTTTTGTTTCGGCAGTTCCACCTACCCAAAGTCTTCAACCAGATTTTGGTGAATCGCCACTCTCTGCCGATTGGAAAGAGAGGATTATAAAAAAGTTAAATGAAATACCAGAAGTCTTCTCTAAGCACGAGCTTGATTTTGGAAGAACTGATAAAGTGAAACATAGCATTAGATTGCATGACCCAACTCCTTTCAAGCACCGACCTAGACCTATACATCCACAAGACATCGAGGCTGTGCGAAAACACCTGCAAGACCTTCTACAGGCGGGAGTCATTAGGGAGTCAGAGTCTCCCTTCGCATCCCCAATCGTTGTGGTGCGAAAGAAAAATGGTGATGTCCGCCTGTGCATTGATTACAGGAAGCTGAACCTGCAGACTATCAAAGATGCCTATGCTCTTCCCAAACTGGAAGAATCTTTTTCTGCGTTAACAGGCTCGAAATGGTTCAGCGTCCTGGACCTTAAGTCTGGTTATTACCAGATTGAGATGGCAGAAGCAGACAAAGACAAAACTGCATTTGTTACCCCATTAGGTTTTTGGGAGTTTAACTGTATGCCGCAGGGTGTCACTAATGCGCCTGCTACATTTCAGCGGCTTATGGAAAAATGTATGGCAGATTTAAACCTAAAACAAGTGCTTGTTTTTCTTGATGACCTGATTGTTTTTTCAAGTAGCCTGGAAGACCATGAGGAACGCTTAATGCGTGTTCTCCAAAGATTAAAAGAATATGGTCTCAAGTTGTCGTTGGGAAAATGTAAATTCTTCCAAACCTCAGTGCGATACCTAGGCCACATTGTATCAGAAAGAGGTGTGGAAACTGATCCCGACAAAATATCTGCTTTAAAATCCTGGCCGATCCCACAGACGTTAAAGGAGCTAAAATCCTTCCTTGGGTTCGCCGGATATTATAGGCGATTTATCAAAGGTTATGCCGCCATTGCTAAACCCCTTAACAATTTGACACGAGGCTATGGAACACCCCGCAAATCTGAGTCGAGGAGTTCAACTGCCAAGACGCGAGACGTGAAACAGCCGTTTGGTGAGAGATGGACATCTGAGTGTCAGCATGCCTTTGAAAGGCTGATAGATCAGCTCACATCTGCTCCTGTTCTTGGATTTGCAGATCCAAAGAGGCCGTACATTCTGCACACTGATGCCAGTGCCACTGGGCTTGGTGCTGCTCTGTACCAGGAGCAAGATGGCCATCTGAAGGTCATTGCTTATGCCAGCCGTGGACTCTCATCGAGCGAAGCGAGATATCCAGCACACAAACTGGAGTTTCTGGCATTGAAGTGGTCCATTACAGAAAAGTTTCACGACTATCTGTATGGGGCCAGTTTTGTTGTCATTACTGATAACAATCCACTGACATACATACTTACGACAGCCAAATTGGATGCAGCTAGTCATCGCTGGCTTGCTGCACTTTCCACCTACAATTTTACTCTCCAGTATCGTGCTGGTAAACAAAACCTTGACGCAGATGGTCTATCTCGACGTCCACATGATCTTTTACCGGAAGTACCCTCTGATGACGACCTTATTCACCAGTTCACCCAAGAACACAGTGGTGAAACTGGACAGATTTCACCCGACGTTATTGCAGCTATCTGTCAGAGCTGTTTTGTCAGATCCGCTTCACAATCTACTGCTCCTGACACGTTATCCTTCACGCTTGTTGAGTCACTCACAACATCGGTCAAGGCTATCCCTGAGTGTTACAGCGAGAATCAACATGGGCTACCTGTTGTTCAATCCTTGTCTGCTGAAGAACTCAAGGCAAAGCAAAGATCTGACCCCTCGCTTAAAGAGGTCATACACCAGCTGGAGACGGGAGAAACCATCCCTACCACAGCAAGAAAAGAGCTTCCTGAACTCCCACTGTTGCTTCGAGAGTTGAAGCGTCTTGAGTTAAGAGATGGCATCCTATACAGGAAAAAACGAGAAGGTGATGAGGTGGTGTTGCAACTGGTCCTGCCTGCAGACCTGCGGTCTCTGGTGTTGACAAGTCTCCATAATGACATGGGCCATTTAGGCATCGAACGGACACTCGATCTTATCAGGTCTAGATTCTTCTGGCCTCGCATGTCATCGGATGTTGAGACTAAGATCCGAACCTGTGATAGATGTGTGCGGAGGAAGACACCGTTGGAGAGAGCTGCGCCGTTGGTCAACATCAGTACCACTCGTCCCTTAGAGTTGGTCTGTATGGATTTTCTGTCCCTTGAACCTGATCAGAGTAACACCAAGGATGTCCTCGTGTTTACAGATCATTTTACTAAGTTTGCTGTGGCTGTACCAACGCCAAACCAGAAGGCCAGAACGGTTGCTAAATGTTTGTGGGAAAACGTAATCTCATGTTATGGCTTTCCCGAACGTCTTCATACTGATCAGGGAGCTGATTTTGAGTCTAAGCTCATTAAAGAACTCTGTGAAATATCTGGTATTAGAAAATCAAGAACAACACCCTACCATCCCCGAGGCAACCCAGTAGAACGTTTTAACAGAACGCTATTGAGCATGCTGGGAACCCTCGAGCCGGCACAAAAGAAGAGATGGAAAGAATACGTCAAGCCTCTCGTTCATGCGTATAATTGCAGCAAAAATGAAGTTACTGGGTTTGCGCCGTATGAGCTTATGTTTGGCCGTTCACCCCGTCTTCCTATTGATTTGGCCTTTGGTCTTCCTGTCCAGAACAACAATTCAAAATCACACTCACAGTACGTCGAGAATTTACGCTCCAGACTTCAACAAAGTTATCAACTGGCTTCCAAGAACGCTGAAAAATCCGCTGCTAGAAATAAGACCCGCTTTGATCAGCGTGTAGTTCCTTCAAGCCTTGAAGCTGGTGATCGAGTTCTCGTACGCAATCTGAGACTGCGAGGTAAACATAAATTGGAAGACAAATGGGAAAGGGATGTATACCTTGTCCTCAGTCGTGCTGGAAATCTTCCAGTATACACAGTAAGGCCAGAAAATGATGCTCGTGCACCCACCCGAACACTGCACCGTGACCTCTTACTCCCTTGTGGTTTTCTTCCTTTTGATACCGACCACGGTCTGGAACTTTCTCCTGTTCGTAGGCCCGTGATTCGAAGCCAGAAAAAACCTGATCCTGTGACATGCCTACCACCAGATGATGATGATGATGATGATGATGATGAGGATGATGATGAATGTGAATCACCTTTTGTCGTGCAGTCACCTGAACGCTACTGGGTTGAACACATTGCTCCTGGGCCTGTACTTACCGTTGCTGCTGACCCAGAGCCAATGTCTACGCCTCAACCTTTGCCCTCTCCAGGAAGATCCTCTGCTGCTGTTGAAGCCATACCACTGTCTTCACCTGTCGAGATCATTCCTGAACCCTTACCTCAAGATGCGGAACCTTCTGACAGGGATGTTCCTAGTGATGACGCAGTGTTCCGTGGCCTAGCAGGGACATCTCTAGACATTTCCGAGACTGCTGCTGCTCAGCCTGTTTCAGGCGACGTCGAACAAGCCATTGTCGAAGTAGAACCTGATGGAGCTATCCGTCGGTCGTCTAGACAGCGACAGCCGCCTAGTCGTCTCCACTATTCCACTCTAGGTAATCCGTTAGTTTCCATGATTCAGACGGTGTTCCACAGTCTGGTGGATGCCTGTGGAGATGCGCTCAATACTGTCCCAGTTGCAGCTTATGGGTCAGATTCGGCCGTACGTGTTGTTTAGCATGCACACGGAGGTGCACGGTCTTAAGGGGGGAGGGTGTAACACGGTTGCCAATTCAGGCCATTGTATTTTTTTATTTTTATTTTTTTTTTTTTGTGTATTATGCACTTAAATGCACTTTAGATTGAAATTCATGAATTAACGTATGATGATGAACTGTATTATGAATTGTACGATGTTAGTACTTTAAAATGAGATTAATTTACCAAACTGCAATACAATTATGGTTCTATTGATATTTTGGTATTTAACTTGGAGTTTGTGTGTACACACAGTTTGATGTTAGAACCCTACGGGTCATGTTCTTTATCCAGGCCATAGGGATTGATGGCGAGCTAAGCCCGAACCTGAAATCAAGCGCTGGAGCTCTCTGAAGGAATCACCTCCTCCCTGTCGTTCAGCCCAGGCTGGTAGGAGGCTCCTGT
>JAUDJI010000026.1:0-20000 GCA_037389245.1 Oryzias sinensis
AAATGTCTGAGAATGTTCCTCCTTTTCTTCTTGAAAACATTGTTTGTTGGTTTGTTTGTTGCTAATTTTGTTGATAGAAAATAAGATATTTAATAAACAAACAAACAGAAAAAAACAAAACCCATGAAACAACAAAAAAGTGACACAGCAGAGCAGATGACCTGCCAAAAATCGTCCTAAAACATTTAAGAATGTAATCCAATTTTTTTTTATAAGATAAATCTGCTGCAAAAACCAACAGATGAATATACAAAGAACCTGCAACAACTGAATTACAACACATTTTACTTTGTGTGAGAACAGATATGTGGAGGTTTTATTTCTGTTTCTTTTAGACCATAGGTGTCAAACTCCACGCCTCAAGGGCCAGTGTCCTGCTTTTTTTTTACCAACCTGCCATTGAAGCTCCTTGTTGGCTTAACACACCTGATCCAGGTAATCAACAGCAGATGAGGCAGGATTTCTGAAAAACCAGCAGGTCAGACCTTGACGCCTGGAGTTTGATACCCCTCCTTTAGAGGTTCCTGGGATTCCTTGGTCTTTGTAGTTTGGATGTTTCTCTGTTCTGTTAGCCTTGTTTCTTGGTTGTTTAAAAAAAGAAGTCTGAGTTTTTCTTCCTTCGGTTGTTGAACACATTTTTAAGACATCTCTGTGTTTACAGATACCTGCAGCTAAGACAGCGAGGTCAGTCTGCAGGACCCAGCTGTGAGTCGGTAAAGAGCGACTTCTCCAAAGACCTGCCTATAAATTTCAGAGAAGCCCCTGGACCCTCAGAGTAAGTCTCTTAGATTTGACTCTTGATAGATTAATAAAAATAAAATACAAGCTTTGGTCCCCAATAGAATGGTCCACTTGATGCCAGTCTGAATATAGACCAAATGCAAGATTTGAGACTTGGTCCAGAACAAATTATGCTGACTCAATGCAGAACAAAGTCATTTTCCACTCTGAGTATATCCTTAAACATTTTAACTTGTATCCAAAAAAAATTTCTCTCTTTTTTTTTACATAAAAAACGGCAACAAAAACCAACAGACGAACACGCAAAGAACCTGCAATAACTGAATTACAATACATGTTCTACTTTGTATGAGAACAGCTCAGAGATGTGGAGGTTCTTAAAAAGTTCCAGGGATTCCTTGGTCTTTGTAGTTTGGATGTTTCTCTGTTCTTTTAGCCTTGTTTCTTGGTTGTTTAAAAAAAGAAGTCTGAGTTTTTCTTCCTTCGGTTCTTTAACACTCTCTGTGTTTACAGATGTCAGCAGTCTGCAGGACCCAGCTGTGAGTCAGTAAAGAGTGACTTCTCCAAAGACCTGCCTATAAACTTCAGAGAAGCCCCTGGACACTCAGAGTAAGTCTTTCAGAGTTGACTCTTGATAGATAAATAAAGAAATTATGTTGATCGTTTCTGGTTGTGTAAACTAAGGCTGTGTTCAGACTAGACACATTTGGTTTGCTTAAAGGGAACCAGAGTTCGTTTTTTCCTATAATCTGGAAGAATTCTTCAGTCTGAATGCACCCAAGCTGACCCTGGCCATCCACCAGGAACCGCTTTCAGCCATACCAAATTAATAAGGAACAAAGTGTAGTTCCCAACATTCTCATAAAGTTCCAATAAGTTAACTGTCCCGATGAGGATTGTAAAGGATTCGTCTTTCTCTTGTTGTTTTTCGTGGCCAATGACAGAAAAGCTCTTTCGTCACATGGTTTTGTTTACAAGCTTTGTTCCACAACAGAATGGTCCGAAGCTGACTCAATCCGGAACAGGGGACTTTTCCTGTCTGAGTACATCCTAAAACATTTAAGATTGTAATCCAAACTGTTTTTTTTTTTTTCAACTTAAAAAGCTGCAACAAAACCAACAGATAAATATATACAAAGAACCTGGAACACCTAAATTACAACATGTTTTACTTTGTATGAGAACAGCTCAGATATATGGAGGTTTTAATTCTGTTTATAGCATAGGTTTCAAACTCCACGCCTCAAGGGCCAGTGTCCTGCTTATTTTTTTACCAACCTGCCATTGAAGCTCCTTGTTGGCTTAACACACCTGATCCAGGTAATCAACAGCAGATGAGGCAGGATTTCTGAAAAACCAGCAGGTCAGACCTTGACGCCTGGAGTTTGATACCCCTCCTTTAGAGGTTCCTGGGATTCCTTGGTCTTTGTCGTTTTTATGTTTCTCTGGTCTGTTAGCCTTGTTTCTTGGTTGTTTAAAAAAAAGTCTGAGTTTTTCTTCCTTCGGTTCTTGAACACATTTTTAAGACATCTCTGTGTTTACAGATACCTGCAGCTAAGACAGCGAGGTCAGTCTGCAGGACCCAGCTGTGAGTCGGTAAAGAGCGACTTCTCCAAAGACCTGCCGATAAACTTCAGAGAAGCCCCTGGACACGTTCTGTCACAGTAAGACTTTTTGATGTTGACCAACAGTTAGGACATCTGATCTTCAACAACAACAACAACTGTTCCTTGTTCTTAACATGTTCATCTTCATTTGTCTAAGCCAGAGTTCATGGTTAGCTTTCTACCTAATGACTAATAATTTTTCTGCCAATAATTTCTCCTTGGTGTCCACAGAGGAAAGGAGGAGGAGAGGCTGCCCGGCTGTGATCTTTGCCAGTATTTCCTGGAGGATCCAGTTTCTATCAGCTCTGGGCATCGGTTCTGCAGACAGTGCATCACCTCATCCTGGGGCCAATATTCACCTTCTTCTGGACTTTTATCCTGTCCCCAGTGTGGTGAAAGATCCAGAAACAGTGAGTCAGAATTAAAGAGTTCGACGTGAGACATAGATGGACTAGTTTATGAAAAATGACCTTCTACTGATGTTGGGTTGAAGTAATTTTCTTTAGCTCTGTTCTTTTCTTGTGTTTCAGCAGATGCTAGTCTCCCGGAGCTTTTAGGTGAACATCAGATTAGTCTGAGGAGGAGATTTGAACAGGTGGTTGAAGGAACAGAAGAAGGAGAAAGAAGATCACTCCTCAACAGGATTTATACAGAGCTGTACATCACAGAGGGACTGAGAGAGGAGGTTCACACCGAACATGAAGTGAGACAGCTGGAGACAGCCTACAAAACCAGCAGGCTTCATGATGCTCAAATTAAAAACAAAGACATTCTCAAAGCCTTACCAGGCCAACATGGATCCATCAGAGTGGTTCTAACGAGTGGTGTGGCTGGAGCTGGAAAAAGCTTCTCAGTGCAGAAGTTCACTATGGACTGGGCTGAAGGCTCAGAGAACCAAGACATCCATGCTGTGGTTCCTCTGTCATTCAGGGAGGTGAACTTGATCAGAGATGAGCAGCACAGTCTTCTCTCATTGATTCAGCTGTTCCATCCAACACTCCAGAAGATCCCAGCAGAACAGCTGTCTGTCTGGAAACTTCTGTTCATCTTTGATGGTCTTGATGAAAGCAGACTTTCTCTAGAATTCAATAAGAGTGAGGTGGTGTCTGATGTCACACAGAAGTCCTCAGTCAGTGTTCTATTGACAAACCTCATCCAGGGAAATCTGCTTCCCTTAGCTCAGGTCTGGATCACATCAAGACCTGCAGCAGCCAATCAGATTCCGCCTTCATGTGTGAACAGGCTGACAGAAGTACGAGGCTTTAATGATGCTCAGAAGGAGGAGTACTTTAGAAAAAGGGTTCCCTGATGAAAACATGTCCAACAGAATCAACTCTCACATCAGGAACTCTAGGACCCTCTACATTATGTGTGAAGTTCCAGTCTTCTGTTGGATCACTGCTGTGGTACTGGAGCACATGTTGACAACAGAGCAGAAAGGAGAGCTGCCCACCACACTGACTGACATGTACTCGCACTTCCTGATAGTCCAGACAAAGAGGAAGAAGAACAAGTACCAGCAGGAACATGAGAAGGGTCCACAGGAGCTGGTAGAGGGTGACAAGGAAGTTCTTCTGAAGCTGGGAAAGCTGGCCTTTGACAATCTGGAGAAAGGAAACATCATGTTCTATCAAGAAGACCTGGAGGGGTGTGGTCTGGATGTCAAAGAGGCATCTGTGTACTCTGGAGTTTGTACTGAAATCTTCAGAAGTGAGTGTGAGATCTTCCAAAAAACGGTCTACAGCTTTGTCCATCTGAGCGTTCAGGAATTCCTGGCTGCAGTCTACATGTTCCACTGTTATGTCAACAGGAACAAGGAGGTGATTGAAGGATTCATGAAATATGAAATGAACAGCCCAGCTCTAGACGAGTTTTTGAGCAGAGTCATGGAGAAATCTCTGCAGAGCAGAACCGGACACCTGGACCTGTTTGTACGCTTCCTCCATGGCCTCTCTATGGATTCCAACCAGAAAATCTTAGGAACCCTTCTGGGTCGCACAAGCAAGAACCAAAGAAATGTTCAGGCAGTCATCCAGAGGATGAAAAAGATCAGTATTAAAATGTCTCCCGACAGAGGCATCAACATATTTCACTGTCTGATGGAGATGAAGGATCGTTTAGTTCATCAGGAGATCCAAGAGTTTCTAAAGTCAGAGAACCAATCAGAGAAGAAACTTTCAGATATCCACTGCTCAGCTCTGGCATGCATGCTGCAGATGTCGGAGGAAGTTCTGGATGAATTGGACCTGAACAGATACAACGCAACGCCAGACGGTCGTCGAAGACTTATCCCAGCTGTGAGGAACTGCAGGAAAGCCTGGTAAGGCTCACAAGAATTATAATCAACGGTCAAGTAAAAATAGTTTTTTTGTTTTTTTAAATGGCTGACCCAAAGTTTCTGACTACAGTGTTGAGCAAGCAGAGTTGTGGTCTAGATTGGTCCAGTTTAAAATAAAAGATGGACCAAATCTTGCTTGTTACCCTGTTATTGTTTAATTTTTAAATGGAATTCTTGTTCATGATAGGCTCTCTGGCTGTGGACTCTCAGAGACTCACGTGGAAGTTGTGGCCTCAGCTCTGAAGTCCAACCTGGGGCATCTGACTGAACTGGACCTGAGTAAAAACAAAGTTAAGGATATGGGGGTGGAGGCACTGTCTGCTGGACTGGAGAGATCAAACTGCAAACTGGAGACTTTGAGGTCAGAACAAAGGAGAAATTTGTTTCATTCTTTTTTCTAGTAAAAAAAACATTTCATTGAAGTTCTTTTAAAATATTAAAATGTTATACCATGGTCCGATGAATACTCAATTCTGATTGGCTGCTGGGTGTGCTTAAAAACCTGATAACCGCACGGTGAAAAAAGAAGTTCTGGTCACCTAGCTTGTATCACTGTGCTGGCTTCTTTAAAACAACCATTTGCTTCATCATTTGGACAAAAACTAGCGGTAAGAGGTGAACTTTCTCTCTGAACTAATGCTTTATTCAACCCATCGGAAAGATCAGCATATATGTATCGCCGAATCTTGACTGCAGATGTGGTGCGGCGTGACACAGACTATTTGTTACGTAACAAACAGTCCGCTTTTTTTGAGAAAAACGATCCAAATCGGAAAAAATCAAGAATTAAGGACTGAAAACTTGTTAATATGTACTGATTTTGTAAGTGACCATGGTATAAGCGGGTTAATGGCCTTCGAAGTGTGCGTTACTACTTTTTAATGCACTTTGCTTTGCATTGGACGGTTCAGGCTTCCACGGCGTGCGTTAAAAAGTAATGACACACAGTTCGTCTGCCATTTACCCATACTTATAGAATAGACTACCTTGCAGAATACCATCGGAATCTTGTGACTATGTGGAGGGCCGAACTTATGTGTTTGGACTGTAAGTTGATCATCTTTTCTGAAGCTTTGTTATATAAAACTTTAATCACACTTCCCTTCAGGTGGATATAGGCCATCTGTGGGTGAAAAATTGGCAAACCTGTAGGACTCCTGTGGCCCACAGGAAATATCAGGAGAGTAGTCCACTAAACCACTCAATGATTTTTTTTTTCCTATGGGGATACTGGGGGCAACAGGTTATAGTGAGCACTTAGATAACCCTAAAGAGTAAGTAAGGTGCAAATGTAGGTGAGATGCAGGCATGTTCTATGAATCTTTCTTTTCAAGCATCCCAACCCTGTGCAGTGCTCAAAGAGACCGTTAGTTGCTGTTTAAGTGATAAGTATTAAGCATTAACTGTTAGAAGTTAGAAAATTAGACCATCAGACAGTATTTTGTGTGAGGCATTTATGAATCACATGCACATCCCATGACTGCAGCATGTGTGTGCAATCAAGAAGGGGTCACCACTCGCCCCTCACTAATGACCAGAGTGTGGCGCAAGGGCGCAGTCTGACACCATCAGTCATACGTGTAACTTACATTGTCCTTGCAAATACTTCACAATACACTTACCACACTCACGACAATGGTGCATTCCATTTCCATGACATCCTTTGAGGTGGCTGTACATGTCATGATTTTCTGGCTTTGTTTTTTTCTCATTTTCTTTTCTCTGGTTTCCGTGCGGGCTGGCTGTGACTACACCCATTCTCCTGGTGATCCCTGGAGCAGTCACAGCTGCCTGCACTTTGTTAATTAGTTTTGACTTCATTTAAGGAAGTTTCTCTGAGCCCTTAGTGTCTGCTAGTTGTGTGAGGTTTCTAGGTGCATGTGACCAAGGCATTAACTGCAACAGTGAAGTTGCACTCTCCCCCCAGGACCAGCATCCAGGGCAGGGGCATCAGAATCCAGGCATTGAGGGCTGTTGTTCAACATGTTTTCCAACCAACCTGCCATTGAAGTTCTTTATTGGCTAAACACAGCTGATCCAAGAAATCAGCAAGTATCAGCAATCAGTAGGAGGCTATCCATCTAGACCTGAATTTTGACACCCCAGATCTAAGAGGACCAAGACAGGCCTTCTGAATGAAAAGTTGTGGAATACCCACAAACTGGTTAAATATACTGACCTTATTCATAGATGATCCAGCGGTATACCTGGAATGAAAGAGCCTTCAATACTACAGACCCCTTGATAGGGTGTGCCACACCGTCACTTGTTCCACTGACAATCACCAGCTCATCAGTCTGTATCAAAATATTTCTCAAGATCTCATTGATGCTGGTCCATTCTCTGCTAGTTTTTAAAGAATTCACTTCCATACTGCACTGCTCCAGCATCTTTCTGCTGCATGTTACGCTCCAAATGGTGTCTGCACTTACTGGATCTTGATTGTTGTGGTTGCCCTGCACTGCTGTTCCACTTTAAAGGCCTGTTTGTGTGCAGCCATCTCCTATATCTCTGTGCTTGTAGCCAAATTATTCCGTTTGAATGGGTGGAGAATGGGTGGCCTTGTTGTTCAAAATGATCTACACCCTTTTGTCTCTTCTGTTCTGCATTCTCTCTACTAACTTTCTTCTTAGTCAGAGGTACACTTGTGGTAGCCCTGCAGTAGACAGGCAATCTCCCCTGGGTGTTATCTACCCTCACCTCACAATAGCAGGCATCCAGCAACCTCGACGAGTGTCATGGAGGATGCTGGGGCCTATCCAGCATCCTCCATAGGACCAAAGTACAATTAGTCATAGTACATGGATGGCAAAGCTTTGGTGGTTTTATTTTTGTTGTTAGTTTTGATTTTCAGTGACGCACATCAAAGATTTTTTCAGGCTACTGGACTTTTGAAACAAAAATAGACTTATCAAAAATACACAATGAGTGGCTGTGAGATGATTTCTGCTGTGGTAGATTGTAGCTTTTTGAAGATAATATAAGTCAAAATGTTGAACTCAGGAGCAGTCTTTTTTTTAACTTCTTTTATTTTCTGGACAAGGATTGTGTTATGAGCAAGATAATCTCTAGAATAATCACTGAAAACACATTCAAATGTGTCTGTGCAGCAAGATTTCATGCTTTTCTTGTTTAAATCTTTGTTTAGGTTGGTTGGCTGCAGCTTATCTGAGCTGACCTGTGCTGCCTTGAGCTCAGCTCTGAAATCCAACCCGTCCCACCTGACAGAACTGGACCTGAGCAAGAACATGCTGCAGGACGTGGGAGTGGAGCACCTTAGTTGGTTTCTGCAGAATCCAGACAGCAGATTGAAAACTCTGAGGTCAGTTTCTGCATCTAATAAGCTAATAAGCCAAAGTTCACATATACAATTAAATATTTATAACGATCTAAAAGACCTTTTTTACACATACATAATTAAACAGACCGTTGTCTATTTTACTGTATTTAATGCTTCTTCTTTGGATAAACAATGTTTGCTGGTTTAGGTTTTTTCTCAGGGTTCTAGAAACATGTCCCTCTCACGCAAAAAAACAACATGTAGGATTATCACATGTTTGTCCATCATGCTGCCTTTTGCTTTCTCATAGTACACAGAAAAAACGGAAAACAGAAAAAACAGAAAAACCATGGCCAAAAGCCATGGCTGCTACTATTGCACTACTCAAAATAAGTTAGATATATTATGAAAAATATTTCCGGGATTGGCAGGCAATTATATTACAGTGGTAGATCCACCTCATTGTGTGTTTTCCACAGTGGCCTCAATGTGGTTTCAATGTGTACTGGGTGTCTTACTTTTTAGCGTCAAAACCAAACAATTCTAAACAATTAATGGGGCATCAATTTAAACGTTCTGTGGGGAGAAAAAGCTGATGTTGCGAGTAAGTCATCCTTAAGTTATTATTCAAACATCCATGAACACATGATGTCGCTTAACCAACACGCAGCGTCACCTGGCCATAGCGTCTTCAGGTTGGACAGTCAGATGTTGACATCAGCAGACTTGCATCAAGATACAGTACTGGCAGTCTGTGACAGACCCAGGAGTGGAGCCCCGACAGTGACAGACCACATTCATGACCTGAACCTAAGAACCTCTGACATCAGACATGGTTTAGCAAATGCCACACAGCTACAGGCCAGTATACCAGATGTGACGGGTATGGGCCAAATGGCCATTGCAGATGACCCCCATGAACACCCCATGACACCAAGACACCCCAAGAATGTTTGCATTGTATGGGAACAAGACCATGTGACCTAGAAAATGCAGCAATGCTCTACCGCAGGAGTCGGGAACCTATGGCTCGCAAGCCATATATGGCTCTTTTGATGGTCACATGTGGCTCGCAGACAAATCTTTAATTATGCTTTTTTTTCATTAGACCAGTCCTTCTCAGGTGCGATGCGATGCCAAGGGGGGCGGGTGGTAGTAGTGGTGCTTGGAGAAAATAAATCTGCACCACTATCAATTAACTATCATCTATTATTTCACAGAGTTTATAACAGCCTAAAACCTGCAATCCACCGTCTCTTCAACTGCGCGTTCCCATCTCTGAGAAAGAGCGCGAAGGTGCAGCGGCATGTGTGAAGAAGAAGGGGGGGGGGGGCACAGACAGCAAGGCGAATCGCGCAGGGATTGTCAAAATTTAAAACACGCTGCCCGTCAGATACTGCAGCGTGTGAGTATATGTTTGGCTCCACGTCTGCATGTGAGCGGTCTGTCTCACATTTACAGAACATTCATACCAACCTATGATCACGTTTAAAGTCTGAACGCCTGCATGCAGCTGAAACTCACCACGTATCTACCAGACTAGACCACGCAGCACCAGAAGTTGGAATAATGGTAAGAAATACTCATCATTTATTAGCAACAGCATAACAATGTTATTAAAAAGGATCCACAGACTTATTGTACTTTAAAAGTGTTGAAATTACATCAAATGCACACATTCACTTGTATATTTAGTTTTAAACCTATTGTAGCGGACTGAGTTAAACTGGTGGCTGTTGGGTTGCGTTCTAAATTCCGGAGTTCATTGAATGCATCAAGCAGAGATCTGATTGGCCCTCAGTTCTGTCACTCAGCCTGCGCTTAATGAGTTTGGACCAATGGGGTTCAGTTATGGGCCAAATAAGGTATATGGGAGGGCTGTGGCGGCAGTGAAGAAATATCAAGTTGGGAGAAGCGCTCTCGTGTCAGCGGGAGAGATTCAGGAGTTGCTGAATTAATTGTACGGCGTTTGTGCGCTCTACAGTAACCAGAATAAAGAACCTTAAAAGAGGTTATGTCTCCGTGCCTCAGTGTGGGAAAGAGACAATTCATTATTGTATAGCTCTTTCGAAATTACATATGTGGCGTTTATGGCTCTCTCGGCCAAAAAGGTTCCCGACCCCTGCTCTACCGTCTTGTTCACTGACGAGTGTCGGGTCACCTTGCACAGAAATAATGGTCGCAAGTGTTGCTGGAGACTGTGAGGTGAGTGATACGCTGAGGTCAACATCGTCCCTAGGCTTTTGTGGAGGAGGTGCAAAGTTCTGGGCAGGAATCCCCAGTCAGAGATCACCCAGTCACTACATGTTCTTACATAAGAGTCATCATGGAACCATCCTCATCCTCCAATTCCACCAGTACGCCCCCAACTTCCTGCTCATTGATGATAATGCTCCACCACATGGTGCTGGAATTATAACAGCCGGACTTCAGGAAGTGGGATTGTCTCATATGGTTTTGCAAGCAATGCCCCATTTACTTAAATTTAGACCAAAAAGGAAAAGCATTTGTAAGTAACAACATCCCTAACTCATTGTGAGTAGTGTAATTGCACAGCTGCTAAACCAGTTAAATAAATCCACTTCAAAATACACACTTTCACCCAGTGCTTAGTAGGACTAATACAGAACAGTTCAAACAATAACATTTTACCATAAACAGAAGAACAAAAACAAAACATCAGTTGGTCTTGGATGATGGATTTGTTTTTTTACACAGCACAAATTTTACTAAATGTTCTTTGATGATCTCCAAGACTATTGTGTTGAACTGTGACACCTTCTTTGAAGGTCTTAGTAATTTATAAAACTGCGATATTTGAATAATTATCAGGTTGATGGAATGCGGCTTGTCAGGGCTGAGCTGTGCTGCCCTGAGCTCAGCTCTAAAATCCAACCCGTCCCATCTGACTGAACTGGACCTGAGCAAGAACATGCTACAGGACGTGGGAGTGGAGCACCTTAGTGGGTTTCTGCACAATCCTGACTGCAGATTGAAAACTCTGAGGTTAGTCTCTACATCTGTTACTAGTCTGTTTGGTTTCATAATGAGGTAAAGTCTAAAGAGAACCCTAACCAATATTAGGGATGGGGAAAAACACAGTTATTTTTATTTTGTTGTTGTTAAATGTTGTATGTTGAATCAACAATCTCTGCACGTTTGTTCTCTCTGTCCAGTTTGAATCCTTTCAAACTTTGAATCCTTTCGAACTGTATATGAAGTGAATTCTTTATTTAACCCTTGTGCTATCCTAGGCAATTTAACATTGGGTCATCTAGACCCACTAGACCGGGGGTAGGCAACCCGCGGCTCAGAAGCCGCATGCGGCTCTTTGGCGCTGCCCTAGTGGCTCCCTGGAGCATTATCAAAAATGTTTGAAAATGTAAAAAGATGGGTTAGATAAATATATTTTGGGTTTTTATATGGTTACTGAAGGAGGAAAAACAAGACACAAATATTATTAACGTTTTCCAATGCTGTAAGAATGAGTAGAAAATACTGTGTAATGTCAAGCAGGTACGTCACTTGCAAATGGCAAAAAGGGAGCCAAGCTGTCTGGAAGCTGAGCTGTCAATCAATTGAATGCGCTGAAGAAATGTCCGTGTCCCATACACGTTACGTCTCCGGAACAGTTTCAGAAAGGAGCAGGCAGAAAGCTTAGCTGAGAGAATAATCTCCTTTCTGGCATTAGAAGCCCCTTTACTGAATACACACATCACATTGAACATTGCACAGGAGTGATCAACCTCTCCCCCTTCCACACTCACAGTGCAACAAAAAAAAACATAACAGGAAGAATAAACTAAGATGGAACAACAAAACTGCCATATCAAAAGAAACATGGGCAAACAAAAACGCTCATGCTGAGCCCTAATTAGATCAAGAGACCACGTCCCACAATCCCCTGCTGCTAACAGACCTAAAACGCACAAGACCGCCACTACAATATTACTTTAATTTTTACTTTATTGCACCAAACGAAAGTACAATACAAAACACAAATTTACAAATTAAACTTCAGATATGCCAGGGGAGCATTCTTTTGTTCGAATCCTCAAAATAAAAATGACATCAAAAATCGGATTTCTTTATTACATTTCTTTAATTTTATCAAAGCAACGAAACATAATTCATTGATATTGTGGGGATTAGCCCCGCCTTCAGCCCATAAGGCTCATGGGAAGTGGGGAGTTTCAGGGTAAAACCTTGAGTGAGAGTGTTGTGAATTGAATCCATGCTGTTTTGGCTGTTTAAGGGCTTGGACTAACGGGCTTGATGCTGAAAACGAATTTCGGTACATTTCCTGATAGTGTCTGCTTGAGACTATCCGGGAACGTGCGGTGTTTGGTACGCAGACAGCTCTTCAATAAAGTCGCTGGGAAAACAGTTTTGTGCTATCTTCCCCGCTAAAGTGTCGTGTCCAACATAGTAATAACAACATAGTAATAAAGACAAATTTGCACAACAGAGCAGTCACGTGACGCGTCGTTCTCCGCTGAATGCACTGCAGGGCAAATAAACATTTAATCGTTAATGCTCATTATGAGTTTGAAGCAACTTAGTCATTTTGATAGTAGGCTTATATAGATACACATTCCATGTGTTGCCTTCATTAAAAGGCTTAAATAGGGCTTTTAATATTTTGCGGCTCCAGACATATTTGTTTTTTGCTTTTTTTGTCCAATTTGGCTCTTTCAACATTTTGGGTTGCCGACCCCTGCACTAGAAAGTGCGCTGAACCTTTCTTCTTCAATGATTTGTGATCTTCACTAGTGTCCATGGATTACATGAAATCTTTCCACCTTTATCCACCTTTGTCATGGAAGGAATAACACGTCAATGCAAGGGTGGGGTCATCTAAGATAGCACAAGGGTTAAAAATGAGTTACATCAGGAGCTGAACCACAGATTCAATTATAAACAGAGAGAAATGTTCTTTTTTTAACATGTTTTTAATTTGCTCTTTTTTAAACCATTTTTATTGGTAATAAAATGGAAAATGGCCAATAAAAATGAACCGAAATGAACTCTTTTTGCAAACAGTTCATGATGCAGTTGCTACATTTGCTTCAATCGGAGATGGACATCACTGAGCTTTAATGTCAAACAAATGACAACATGTTACTAACGTGGATTTAAGTGGAGACCTGCAATGTCTTCAGATTTTCTACTGCTTTGATGCTGCAGGTTGGTAGAGTGTGAGTTGTCAGAGATCAGCTGTGCTGTCCTGGCTTCAGCTTTGAGGTCCAATCCATTTCACCTGAAAGACCTGGACCTGGGTTGCAACAATATTCAGGACTCTGGAGTGGAGCAGTTGGCCAGTTTTCTGCAGAGTCCAGACTGTAGACTGAAGGCTCTGAGGTGAGTCCTCTGTCTACATTTGTTACGACACCAGAGGGCTAGTCATGGATCATTGGAAACATTAAGAAAGTTTTGAAGATGTTCTTTTCTTCTTTTCCCTCTTCCATCTCCTGATCAGAATTATAATTGAAATTGCTTGGGCCTTACTAACAACTGCCCTTACAACTGGCCCTCTGCAAGCTCAAAATAGCAGACCTAAGTATAAGTGGGCCATGCAGATGGCCCACAGGATTGATAAAAGTTGTAGACGCACTCAGTAAACCAATAGAGTATAAATGCTTATGCATGGGTATGTTGAGGTTGCAGTGAGCACTAAACGTAACACCATTTTTGTTTCTCCCCTAATGTTAGCTTGGGTTTGTGAGGGGCTGTAAACTAGTGTGAGAGAGTGTAAAAAAAAAGGGGTTGATTGGAAATGAGTGCAAGCATACTCCACTCCAACGTTCTAGCCCACAACTCAGAGTCTGTGGCTCTGCAGAAACTATGTCCTAAAAACCAACACAGGTTTTGATTTTGGGTAGAAACAGCAAAATCATAAATAAAAGCCCACTGGGAACGCTCTATATGACCCTCCACAAGCTCAAACAACACGAAATCCTTCAGCGCCTGAACGGATCAAGCCCCCACACAGGTACATGTGACTAAGGCTTTAGAAGAAAAAAAAGGGGTTCACCACACGTAGAGTGAGTAATAGACAATGGTGGCAAAAGACAAAAAGTACATTTACACTTTGGAAGGAGAGTGGGAGTGAGGGCGAAAGCAAAGTACAGACATAAACAGAATGCAGATGTTTTCTTACATCTACACAGCTATTCTTTCAATAGTAAAGCACATAACACAGACTTTGTATATGTAACGAAAATATTTAGAAAACAAAATCTGTTGGATTTATTTTTGTTGATGTGGCGATAGGGGCAGAGAATATGTTTTCTTCTCCTTTTCCTTTTTTAACTGTTATCATTATATTTTGTATTTTATAGATTTATTGTAATGTTATTAAATGAAATAAATGTTTTAAAAAGTGCTCTACTAATGAACCCTGTTTGGCTCATTGAGGTGCAGTAAGATTGATAGCTGATGTGGCATCCAGTTTTTAAAGCCTACTTTACCTGTAAGGCCCTAAAACATCAGATTATAAACAATATGCTGAACAGTCATATTTAAAGAACAATGAAAGAGGTCAATAGTAACAAAGAAAAAAATGCACAATGAGTGGTTTAATCTGAATCAATTTGTATATCAAATAGGTCCAAATATGTTTTTTTATTTTTTTATTTTTTACTTGTCCTGTCCAACAACTGAGCAAACAGAGTAGAGCTGAAGGCCTTTTTTTGCGTTGGACAAATAGTATTATCACAAAAAGAGGTAATATATCTTCGGATACCCAGAGAGTAAATTTGTATAAACCCCCTTTTTTTTTAATTATTTGTTAGTTATTTGTTACATTAAGTGTGTGTGGGGAAGGAGAGGGGAAACCTGTGTGTGTGTGCGTGGGGGGGGGGGTCATTAGAATCAAAGGGAGAGGAGTTCCAGCCTCAGACCAGTCACACGCACATACACACACACGCACTCACACACTGAAGGAGGAGGGCTTGGGGAAGAGACAGAGGGAGCTAAAATTGTGTGCCTTGTCTAGGCTACCCCACCTTGGTGGGACACAGCCTTGGTAAATAAAAAATAAATAAAATAAAAGCCACACCAATATATGTTGATTGAACCATAATTTATTGCTTTAAGTGTAAATTGCATCTTATTTTTTGGACTTGTGCATCAACTTTCTCTTTTTAGTCTCTTGTCAAGCCTGAAAAAAAGTTTTTCTTTAAGATGTCAGAAAAAAGGAAAGTCATCTCTGAAGAATTTGAACATCATTTTAGGTCCCACTACCATCTTGGGTTAATAGTGGTCATTCTTTGAATGGGTCTAGAAAACAACTAACAAAATCTTAGTTACACACCTTTCATAGTCAAACAGTGTAGAAAACCATGGAGATGAAACCTGGCTTTAGGTTTTGGATTTGAAATTGAATGAAAAACAAGTTTATTGGTCAAAATTCAAAGGACACACCTGTTTGCATCAGTAAGTATGTCATTCACTCTAAATCCAGGTTGGACATCTGCAGTTTTTCGGAGTCTGGCTGTGCTGCTCTGGCCTCAGCTCTAACAATTAGTCCATCCCATCTGCTAGAACTGGATCTGAGTTGCAACAAAAACCTGAAGGATGCAGGACTGCAGCGTCTGTGCACTTACCTTCAGCATTCTGGATGCAGGCTGAAGAAACTGAGGTCAGACTGTTTCTGTACCTATTGCAGCCCTCCTCTGTTGTCACTGGTCCACTGCTAAGACTGTTTTGTTCTGGAGGAGGCAATGGGGGGGTTTAGACAGGTTTTTCAATTTTGTTTTTGTTTTGCAAAACATTGTGGATTTCCTCCTTTAACTCATGACTTTTCATCCTGAATGCAGGATGGCGGAATGTGGGCTGTCAGAAATGAGCTGTGTAGCTCTGGACTCTGCTCTGAAGTCCAACCCATCCTACCTAGAAGAGCTAGACCTGACCATGAACTCTCTGAAGGATGCAGGACTGGAGCAGTTGGTTGGTATTCTGAAGAATCCACACAGCGGACTGAAGACTCTGAAGTGAGAAAGACTCATTTGTATTATAAACAGATTATAAAGTGCAGTCTCTTTGGCTGCAAGTCTCTTCTGAGTCTTTATATGTTTTTATGTTTGAAGCAGAAGCATTGAGAGAATGTAACTGATAAATAAAAAATTGATAAATTGATTCAAAAATCTTTCCTAATGTAGCATAATTTTGCACATGTTTTAACTTTTGATACTTGATGAAATTTTGCTATGAATATTCCTGAAACAGTGTTGTGTCTACTTTACTGATATAGTATTATGTTTTAATCATATGAATGACTTTTATAAGTAACATAATCTGCAAATATTTCAGATGACTGATCTGCATTTGCCATGTTGATTTCTAAAATAGTTATTTTTTACGTAATAATTAAGTAATTCATCTTTGACATGTGCTTTATCGAGACCTTATGATTCTTAATTCTGTCTGATAAAAGCTAGGAACCGGATATTGATAAATTATGTACTAAAATAGTTATAGTATAACGGGGTGGGATTATATAAGTTGGCTTCCTTCCAATCCCTTTCAAGCTATATTTATTAATATGCCTAATTATCCTAAGTTTGATTAGTTACTGTATAGATGTACAACTGATGATTATATTGTTTTTGTGTATTATTTCTACTTAATTGCTTGAAATAAACTATTTCAAATCAAATCAAAAATCAAATACCTACAGGCATCCTTTCCAATGTATTTCAAAATGCAAATGTAATCCCTTCTTTGCATTTTCGTTTTAATTATGACACAGAATAAGCGGTTTTAAGTATAAAATGAAAAAAGCATTTTGAAATATTGATTTTTCTTTTTAATTTTGTGTCAAAAAATGCAGCTTCATTTTGAAAATGAAAAAGCATTTCTATTAATCCATTTTAAATGTAAAATTAGACATTTCTAAATGAATTATGCTACACATTTACCAGAGAACGTCTTGAAAATGAAATGTCAAATACCATTTTAATTTTAATTTAATTAAGTGACAGAATAAGCTGTGTTGAAGAAGGAAAAGAAAAAGCATTTTGGTGGATTGCTTTTCATTTTATTTTTGAGTCAAAAAAATGCAGCTTCATTTTGAAAATGAAAAAGCATTTCTGGTTTTGACTTTGCTTTTTATTTATGCTACAGAATCGCTTCCATAAAGACATGGCTGTCATCAATATTTACAGAAATTAAGACTTTGAAATGGAGGTGTACTGGTAATGACCTAAGATCATAAAATAACTGAAACTGGTTGAAATAAATAGTTCTTGTTTTTGCCCTACAACATACATACATCCTTTATGTACGAGCTTATTACTGGGGACTCTGTGGCATTCAAGAAAACAGTTTTGCACAATGTTTGAATAAACCTTTTTTTTTTCTTCTGATTTTTCTCTCCGAGTTTAGGCTGGAGCTCTGCTATATTTCAGAGCCTGGTTGTGCTGTTTTGGCCTCAGCTCTGAAGTCAAATCCATCCCAGATGACAAAACTGGTCCTAGACCGGAACCTAATTGAAGATCCGGGTCTGCAGCGTCTGTGTGATTTTCTGGAGAGTCCAAGATGCACACTGCAGGCTCTGAGGTCAGACTCCTGCTGCTGCTGTTGTCACAGTCTGTGTTATGCAACGTTCCGACCGGCCTCAGGAACGTGTGTTTTAGGGAAAGTTTTCTATGACAAGTCTATGTAAAAGCATGTTAACGCGTTTCGGGCTTCTGTGTTTAAAACTCTTGCCTTCATGTGTCACTGTGCAAGTTTTTAAGACCGTTATGTGGCTCTACATACAAAAGACACAGCCATTGAAGGTTTAACCTTGGTCGGGGCAATGATTTGGTAATGAAGTATGGGTTGCATCCGTTTTTAATTCACGGAACAATGAACTATTTGGAATGTCCCGAAAGAGAAATTATGAATTGCAGTTTGTACCCAGCTAGGATTGAATGACACCAAATCTTTCATATATCGGAATAGAGCTGTGAAAGAAAAAGCCTGGATCAAGATTCCCCTGACTTTCCCCACTTTTAAATCTTGCCCATGCCTCTTCCAAATGTTGGTAGAATTGTGTAGTGACAGTCCAGTGTGTGAAAACTGCATGCTTAAACCACATTCAAGAATCTCCTTGTTTGAGCGTCGCTTGTCCGGTGTCTACGTAGAATGAGACTGCACTGCCGATAATGGTGGAGCAATTTTAGGGCTTTTTTATGTCCCTTTTGTTTACCTCAACCTGAACTTTGTGTCAAACTTCGAAAAGTATGAAAATGCAGCTGAGCATTCACTTATGTTAAAAGCTAATAGATCTTCTCAGAATTTCAATAACACTTTCATTTTATCTCTAACAAACAAATCAAGCCCCATATATAGATGCAGAACCAACAAAAAGATTCACTTTATGAGTAAAAATGAATGCCTGGATTTATAAACAGGCTGAAGCTCTATGGGATCTGAAAGTTGAGGAACAAACTGCCACTTATGAAGGGGCTGGCCTAGAAACTGCAGACAGCAGGAAAAAAATGGTAACAAGAGAAAGACCAGTGACTGAACTTTTCAAAGCAGAGCTGCAAAGTGGAGCAACTTTTTCTAAGTCTGACGATTCTTTCTTGAGAGGGAGTGAAACACCCTCAACAGTAAATCCTGGCAAAAAAGAAATAAATAAGAATGAAATAACAAACAAACTGCTGTACTAACAACAGCAGCCCTGACACCAGAGAGATCAACATGATCTAGGAGCATCACACTACAGGCCAAGAAAAGGAGGAAAAGGAATAAGGCAAAGTAAAAAACATTTCATTTTATTCTTTTCTTATACCTCAGCGTGGAATCCTGTGGTTTGACAGAGATCAGTTGTACTGCTCTGCTCTCAGCTCTGAAGTCCAACCCATCCCACCTGGCATTTCTAGACCTGAGCAGAAATGACTTAAAGGCTTCACAAGTGAAGAAGCTGGAAGACCTGGTGAAGAGTCCACACTACAAACTGGAGACTCTAAGGTCAGTTCAGGCTCTCACTCATTCTGATAACTTCAGTATGCTCAACCTTTCACGTTCTAACAGTTAAAATGAGTGTAAGTTTAGTTGGTTAACGGGTTCCAGCATGCTAACACTAACAGGAAGAGTTTCAGCTCTGCTGACTGAACACGGAGAAATATCCATGCCCCGTCTGTCCTCCTTTTCTTCACAGATGGAAGGCGTGGAGCTGACAAAAAAACTGCACCACATGGATCAATCCAATGCTCAGACGCAGCAGTGGCAAAAGATGTGTAGTGGACAAATACCACAATGACTCAAAAGTCAGTAAATCTCTAAGAAAAATTGGGGTGAGGGTGGGGAGCTTTAAATCTTAAAGATCATTCCAAGATGGCTCCACCCACTCTGTGACAGGTAACTGTTTATGTGGTTGTTTTTAATAAATTCTTTTTTGAAAAAGGAAAAGTTTCTTGAGTGATTAGTATGACAACCACGCTGAAACTACAATGATGAACGTCTATGTCATGGGTTCCTCAGGGAATAAAGGCAGAGAAGCCAAGGTGAGAGTTTTCTTTTTTAATTTCAAGAACAGAGCACATCAACTGCTCCACATAATGCCACATCAGCATAAGACACCCTCTCCCGACCTCTCATTTCATGTAACAATTCCTCTTTTAAACCATAAACCCCTCCTACTGGGCGTTGCTCTTCATTAGTCCAACAAACAAAAGAGTTTGGCATTGTCTTCCAAAAACATAAACATAGAAAAAATAAACAATTCACTCAAAGAAACAATCTGTTACTTACAAAGAAATCCCATTAATCTTCCTTAAAATAAAATACAAACAAGGTCAAGTGAGTCACATGATCGGGTGGGTCGGTCATTACTTCCGGGTAAACAAACAAAACTAAAGATGACGCCGTGTGAGCTTTGTGTAAGTGTATGCATGAGGATTAAGAGTCGACAAACCCTGTGCACCCAGGGATACCTGCAAAGGAACAGCGATGGAGAAAAAGGTAAGTTAAAGTAAATTAATGGCGTGAATGCGAATCTGCGCATCAGTGCACAGTTGAAGGGGCGGGACTTTTCCGAAAA
>JAUDJI010000028.1:0-2500 GCA_037389245.1 Oryzias sinensis
CATCCAGCTGGATCTCTGTCTCAGGTGAGGAGCTCCTTCAGGGACCCCATCAGGTTCTGCAGCCTCTCTGTTCTTCATCTTTGGTGACCAACGTTCTTTCAGAGTCACTGGTTCCAAACCGTGACAGTCAGGGAACCAAACAGGAAGTGTCATCAGCTGTTCTGTGATTGGTCAGAGAAGGAGAGGGGCGGGTCGACCCTCATCCCCGTCTTTCTGTTTGCAGCAAATCCAACGCCAGTGACTGACTTCATGACGGTTCTCCCCTCTGAATCCACGCCGCCTCCTGCGCCCCCCCCACACCGACCCGTGATGGGCGTGGTTCACCGCCTGCTGGTCGTCTGCCCGTACCTCCTCTCCACTCTGCTCATGGCGTCTTTGTACTGCCGCAGAGCTCCAGGTGAGTCCAGTCACCTGTCCTCTGACATCATCTGCTGTCCATTCTGACACAGGAAATGTCCCGCCTGTCTCCATGGTAACAGCACGCCGCCCTCCAGGGGAGCACGGACTGTTCAAAGAGGACGAGGACGTCACTGGCGTGACCACCGAGCATCGCTTCTGACGCTCCTGCAGCGCCGCGTCTGACGTCTCTAACCGACCATGCTAGCAATGCAATGATGCCCCGCCCACATGCTAAGTGTCTTCTGGGTAATAAACTCCACTGAAATAACCAAAGTCAGTCTGATTGGTCTCCATACTCTGTGGTGCGTTTTCATTGGTTCCCTCTTCAGGGGGCGGAGCTACCAGTGTTTCTAGAGCTGCGTTCATCTTAAGAAGCGATTTGAGGAAGCAGCAGTCCGCCATGTTGGATTCTCTGAGAGAAACGTTTGGAAACGAGTCCAAACAGGAAATGAGATCCATGTTCTGGTTTGGTTGATTACTTTCCACAGAAAAGAATAAAAACATGTTTAGAAAAAGAAAAGAGATCAGGTTAAAACATCATCTGGATCAGATCTGATGGTCTGATTGAGATTATATCTGGGTTGGGGGGCAGGGTTAGATCTAGATAATATGGAATGATCCTATCTGGATCCAGTCTGGTGATCCGGCTAATGACTGACAGGTCCAGAACGCTGCCATCAGTTCAGAGGAACTTGAAAGAAAAGTGACTAGAATGATGTTTGTTCCTCATGGGTTCTCTGACAGAACAGATCCGTTCATGAAGAACATCATGAAGACCAACAGCTGGAAGAACGACATTCTTCCTGTTTCTGCCCCTAAATGACCCCCCAGCAGAGCAGAATCCATCACGGAGGAACAACTTTATTGAATGATTCTCTGAACACAAACAGCAGAGAACCGCATTAGAGAGTCACCTGTGCCCGCGCGCCCACGCACGTGCCCCCGGTCGTTCTTGCCTGAAGCTGACGTTGCGCAGGCGCAGCAGCGGGTACCGTCCCTCCCACGGAAGCAGTCTACCCATGGCTGTGGGGGGAGTTTGGGGTTCCTCTGGTCCTGGATGACAGAACATGGACCTACGGTCTGGAACCGCGGCTGCGGTTCTGCTCCTGGTTCTTCTTTGTGGAGGTTCTGAAGGTGAGAACGTCCCGAACTCTTTCAAACTCTCCAAACTCAGAGGCGGCTTTTCTGTCCGTGGGGGAGGGGGGCTCGCGCTGCGTAAAGGCGCAGAGAGGAGCGCGCGCCGACAGCTCCAAGCGCCTCCTCAAGTATGGAAAATCAAAGTTTGCTCCCACGTGGAGGATCTACTCTGTTCAGTTCGGATGTTTGCGGCCTGTTTGCGAGCCGGACCGGAACCGGGTCACGTCACGTGTTCATGATGGAAGCAGGAGAGGAGCCGTGAGGGAGAAGAGCTGAGGACAGAAAGGAGGTTTCTCTGATTCTATTCAATTTTATTTCCATAAATAATATATACTTATATATATTATTATCAGGGTCAGCCCTGGTCTGCCGGGGGGGCTAAGCTAAATTGAATTGTGGGCTCTAACTGATCAGCAGCACCAACAAAACGCAGCTGTTGTAATGAATTAAATCTCTATGAATACATAACTACAGCGGATCATCTACTGTCAGCTGACACAGTGGACGTGATCGGCTGAACCCTGCAGGAAGTGGAACACTGTCTGGGCTGCTCTACTATTGAAAGTTAGTCTGGTTTAAAACAAGACTTAATGCTACAAACTGATTTTATATATTTGTACACAAACAAGATCAAACAAGAAGAGAGAGTTTGAGTATCATGAATTATATACATAAAAGCCAAAGGGAAATATCTGTACTCACTATTATTATTGTAATACCTGATAAAATCCATATTTTTTTTCTAAAATATGTTAATATTATTCATGGTGTAAAATCAAATGCACCTTTTATCATGACTGATGTTTTGTATTACAGTTTACAGTATATTTCCTGCATGTGGATGAACATTTAGTGATGCCAAACCAATTTTAAAAGTGCAAAGAAAAGATATTAATGACAAATGTGTAAATATATTTATCTGTCTGTATTAATGTAACACTGGGCACTAAACAAATGACATTCA
>JAUDJI010000028.1:7500-52459 GCA_037389245.1 Oryzias sinensis
TTTATGTTTGGATGAACACAGAGCTGAAATCCTGGAGATGGAAACATTTTTACATCAGTGAATGTCTCATCTCCCACAGTGCACCTGTTGAAAACATACATCCATTTCTGGAACAGAAAGCTGAGGTTATCCACTTCCTTAGCCTCAAACTTACCGTGGGAGCTAGCAGAACCTGCTTTCTGGACACCCCCCCCCCCCGTGTGTTTTGTGAAGATGTTGGTGAGGAGACTCTGCAGGAAGCAGACGCCTTTCTGAAGGTCTTCTCTCCTCTTCCTCAGCTGCAGGAGATGAAGATGACGGGACGAGAGGAGTCGGGAACAAACATGGAAGCAGTGCTGATAAGCTGACAGTTGGAGTTTGTGTTGGAGTTGGTGGTTTTGTGTTAGGGTTTGTGTTTGTCATAATTTATGTTATAGTTAAACGCCAAAGAAACAACAATCCTCCTAATAATCCAGCTCCTCCACCACAGCAGACCTCTGAGGAGGAAGAAACTCCTCTGAATGGAGTCAACCAACCAAAAGGAAGTTCTGCTCCCTGATCAGAACTTTTCCCCAGTGTTTCCATGGAAACAGAAGCTTCATCAAGACTCTGAGGTTCTCTGGACAGTCAAGAAGAAAGAGGTCATTTAAACATGGAGGCTCAGGAATGGAACCCCAGACCTCCTCATGGGTTCTCCTATGGACGGATCTGGTTGGAGATGTGTTGGTTCTGATCCAGATGAGAACTGAAGTTCTCCTGAGTGCTGCTGGTAGCCTCCAGTTGGAGCAGATCAGGAGCAGGTTCCTGTGCATGAAGCTGTCTGATCCAGAACCAGCAGAACCTTCAGGCGTCTGATCCAGAACCTCCAGCCTTCAGCCGTCTGTGGAACCGTTGTGTTGGCGTCAGGTTCTGTCAGGTTCTCCTCTTCCTCTTTTAGCACATCCATCTGCTCGTTCTCTGATGAAGAACCCACAGAACAGCAGGACCCGGGTTCACAGGTGGGATTAGCTGATCGACCTCAGCAGGTGGGCGGGGCTTTGTGTAGCCTCATGCTGGAGGTTCTCCACGTTCTGCTGCTGTCAGGGATGGACAGAACCTGAAACTGAACGGTCTTCCATCAGAAATCTGTGACAGAACTTTGACATTTCTTTGACTTTAGTAAAGTTTTACTCCTGATGAACTGAATGTGTTACTTTTAGAATAAATGTGTTTGAAACCATCAGTCTGGTTCCTCTCTGATCCAGTCCTGCAGAAACTACAAAGGAGAACCTCAGAGTTCTCTGCAGCTGGAAGGTCCGCTGACGGTTCTACCAAAGTTCCGATGGAGTCTGAAGGATGAGAACTGAGGCTTCTGCTGTACGTGTGCAGAACCTCCTCATGTGTGTTTCTCTGTGTTGAGGAGTTTGGGTCAGAATCATTTCAGAGGAAACATCCTGCAGGTTCCTTCTGTTGTGGGTTCCTGTTGTGGGTTCTTGCTGCAGCAGAGACCATCCAGACCAGACAGTCAGCAGCCTCAGGGTCAGCTGAAGGCCGTGACTCACTCCACTCCTGCCTCTATTCAAGACTGTCTTTCTAGACCGAGCCTAACCCGCCTGTGGTTCTGAGTCCAGACCGTGAAGAAAGGCCTCTGGTCTCTGTTCTTCTTCCAGCTGATCAACTCCTTTAATAACTTCACCTTCTGGACGCAGACCTCCACCTGCACCAGTTTCTGGATGTTACCTCTGTTGTGTTTGTGGCCTTTGGTGCTGCACAAATCAGTCATCAGGCAGACTTTTTTATTTCTGTTCCACAGCTCTTGTTCGTCTTGCTGAACAGTTCCTTAAAGCCCACAGGCGCCCCCTTGTGGTCGCCAACATCATGACAGTTGTAATACATAACATCTTCCCACTTAGAGCATGTAGTTAAAGAGTAGCTTAAACTTATCTTCAACAATAAACAACATAGCTGCAAACCTTTTTCTTCACTGTAAAATCTCTAGACACAATATCTTGTAGGTGTTTAGTTTTTCTCAGTGGATAAAGTCTTACAGGCTCTTTTGTGCCTTCAGCCTGAGGAAACTCAGGTGCATCAACCAGCCCCGTCTTTGTGGATCCTTGATTTTTATCCTGATCAGTTGCTACCATGTGATGGGGAGTACCCCCAGTGTGACTTGAGGGTAACTCCAGCTGACTAGACCATCAATTCACAGCAGAGTCTTGCCTTTCCTCATTCTCTGGTTCTGAACGTGACAGCATCTGATCAGCGTGACGTCTCCACAATCCTTGTTCTCCAACTTTCACTTGGTACGACACGGGCCCGGTTTGGTCCTGAAACACACCACCCGTCCACTTTTCCTCCCCCCTGCGGTAGTCGCAAACTAAAAGTGGTTTACCCGCCACAAACTCTCTCTCTCTGGAGTGACCTTGACGATGTAACAGTTGAGGACCTTGATACTGTCGCCCCGCTCCTCTCACATTTGGCTTAATGAGATCCAGGCACGAGTGCAGCGTACGCTTCAGAAACAGCATTGCTGGAGTCTCCTTAGTTGTGGCATGGGGAGTGTTGATGAGTCAACAGAAAGGCGTCCAATCTCTGTTGAACTGAAGCCATCCCTCTCAGCGATTTTAACGCATGTTTAAATGTCTGAACAAAACGCTTTGCCAAGCCATTGGTGGCAGGGTGATAAAGTGCTGAGTGAATGTGCTTGACAGAGTTGGACCTCATAAACCTGTGGAACTCCTCTGATCAGAACTGTGGTCCATTGTCACTGACCAGGATTTGGGGAATGCCATGGTGGCTAAAAAGACTCCTCAGAACTTGAATGGTTTTTCCGGCAGTGGTTCTGTCCATTATTTGCACTTCTAGCCATTTGGAATGAGCATCCACCACAACCAGATACATGTGCCCTTCAAATGGACCAGCAAAGTCCACATGAATCCGCTCCCACGGACTTGACGGCCAAACCCACGGATGGAGAGGGGCTAAGCGTGGTTCTCTTTGTAGCTGCAGACAGGAATGACACGATTTCACTTGAGACTCGATCTGGGCATCAACGTTAGGCAAACTCACATAACTCTGTGCTAACCTTTTCATTTTTACCACACCTGGGTGAGCGGAATGCAGCTCCTGTAACACACACGGACGAAACTGGTGCGGTACTACAACCCGACTACCCCATATCACGCATTCCTGTTGTAGTGTGAGCTCATCTCTGCACAGCAGAAAAGGTGCCAACTCCTCAGGAAAACATCCTGTCGCCACCATCTCCATCACTCTTGACAGAACGGCTCAGACAAAGTCTCCCGTCTGATCTCAGTGCTGGTAATTGGCAACGTTTCTAACTGCGATGCATAGAACCCCTGCACCGTGTCTGTTTCCTCTGAATGAGGGAGGGGTGACCCTGAGAGGCCATCTGTGTTAGCATGAGCCTCTCCTCTGCGGTACTCGATGGTGGACTCATGAGCCGACAACAACAAAGCCCAACGTTGCATTCTAGCAGCAGCCATTGATGGAATACTTTTCAGAGGGCTCAGAATAGAAGTCAGAGGCCGGTGGTCTGTAAGCAGAGTGAACTTGTTACCATACAGATAATGATGGAACTGAAGGACCCCAAAATCTACCCCCAGAGCCTCTCTCTCCAGCTGATGAGTTTGCTCTGCCTTGCTCATGGTTCTGGAAGCAGTGGCGGTTTTACACTAACTTACTCCCTGGGCGAGTAACCCCCCCAGCCCCCCCCCCCCCCCCCCGCGGACACATACAAATTTTTTTTTTTTTTAACTTGTCCTGTCCAACAGCTGGGCAGACAGATGAGAGCTGAGGGCCTCTTGTGTTGGACAGATTTTACTTTAACAAGAGGGGTTATTAATCTTCAGACAAACCAAAGGTATGTCTGAATAAACCCCTTTTGTAATTGAGGCCAAACTTTATTAATTTCAATCATGTCTGAAAATCTTTGGTGTTGGACCGGACGGAAAAGGAAAGAGGGGAAGAAGAGAGAGGGACGATAGAGAGAGGGGGGGTAGGGGGTGATAATAGGAGGGGAAGGGGGATAAGACCATGAAGCAGCATAAAGCAACAAGTTTACTGGTTGTTAATCATTATGGTAAGGTTCAAATGTAGTACAAAAAGGGCGGAGCCTGTCCACACACACACTCAAATGTTATAAACACACCTGCTAGCTGCAAAAATGTCCACCTGTCGACATGTACACAAAACAGATAGTGTTCACACGCATACTTATGCCTTAAAACCAACTAGTGTGAAATATTTCAGTCATTCAGTCATGCAAACTGTTAGTGCAAAGGTGAGCTAACACCTGTGCTCAGGTGAGTGTTTATGTTCTTCTAAAATGGATGGTGGAACGTGAAAAGAAGGAGGGAGAGTGCCCAGCCATCTTTGACAACATCCTGTTGTGTTCCCTATCTTCTATTTGGCCATTTTACTCAAAAAATACATGAATTTTCTAGACTCGTATTACAGGGGGGTCAAACTCAGTCACACAGGGGCCTAAGTTAAAAACACGCTTAAGGTTTTGGTCCGAAGAAGATAAACATTTACTGAACACACTAAAGCTAAACTTTTAAACCTTTTAAACTGAACTTTTTGAACATAAATATGAATAAAAACAGGAACATTAATCCAGAATAACTCAAGTTAAACCTTAAATAACTTGTAATATTTTGCCCTCCATATAAATATATTCTGTCAAAATTATACAAATATGAAGATGCTGCAGGACAAAACAAAGAAAGCCTGGAAATATTAATAAGAAATTACATATCAAATAATTCCCTTTTTTTTGCACTTTCATCATTTTTTAGAGCATTTTTTTAGAGCTGGACTCCTGCTTCATTTTTAGCAATAATTTCTTAATGTGTGACGTTCTGTGTGTCTTTGTGAAACATATCAGAGGGATAAGATCTAAAAAATAAAACTTATTGTGATTAATATGTTTAGGTCTTATAAAACATTAAAGACTAAATCTTAGAACTCATCAGTGGGATTACTCCAAAAATATTTAGCATTTCCCTAAATTTGTGCAACACCAACGGTAGAAATCCTCCAAAAAAATATTATCCATAAAAAATGGTCTGCGCTCATCCCCCCCCTCCCCCTTCCCTCTGACACACGCGGCTCCGTCTCCATGACGACAGGCGCAGCTGCGGCTCAGAGTTGAAAAAGACTCCCAATCACCTGTTAGTGTGATTCAGCCAGCCACCGGCGAGTTGCGCTCCCCTCTCGAGTTTTTTGACTTATGTTCCAGAGACTACCGCAAAGAGGTGTGGCTGCAAGCGTCTTGCAGCAGAGGGCGGTGGTCACGTGCGCATCGGGTCTGCTGTGTCGGAGCAAAGGATTGTGGGAAATAATCCCCTTTGCCTGCTTTTTTCGAAATTGGGTTGAGCACAGGTGTTTGTTCTGCCTAAATCCTTTTCATGTGCCTGTTTTACGTTGTTTCACTCAGAATTATTCCTTTTTTTTTTTTTTTTTGCACCATAAGTGTGAAGAGGAAATAGGAGGAAGACATTCTTAAGAGTCTGATGTATTAAAATAAAAGCATTAAATGTCAGCTGCTGAAGCAATTTCAAACAAAAGCTCCAAGCTTCTTCTTTGAATTCAGTATGTAGCACATTATGTGTAACGCATCAGGCACGGCAAATGCCGCCCCCTATGACATGCCGCCCTGGGCGACCGCCCACATCGCCCATATCAAAAACCGCCACTGTTGGGAAGCAAAAGCTACATGTTTTCCTCACTGTTCAGCATCATATGTGAGAGTACTGCCCCCACCCCATAAGGGGAAGCATCTCAAGCTAAATGAAGCAGCAGTTCAGCATTGCAGTGTGTCAACGCATCCTGTGACACCAGCAATGCCTTCACTTTACCAAATACTGACTCACACGCTTTAGACCAAGTCCATTTTTGACCCTTCTGCAGCAAAGCATTCAAAGCTTTTAGGACTGTGGCGAGGTCAGGAATGAAACGTCCATAATAATGAATCATTACCAAGAAAGAACGAAGCTGCCCCAGACTGCTGGATGGTGGTGCCTCCACAATAGCACGCACTTTTTCAGGTGATCTGTGAAGCCCTGCAGCATCAATAATGTGGTCCAGGTACTCTACAGAGTCCTGGAAAAACAAACACCTGTCCTGCTTAACGTGCTAACATACTCTCCTAACCTTCTCAACACTGCATCCAACGTCTGACTGGAAGGAAAATGCGTCACGTAAACACGCCGTTCAGAAAAGTCTGCCCCCATCAGACTCATTCAGATCAAAATGGAGATAGATGGTTATGCTGATTGTTGATCCAATCATTGTTGATGTAAACGGTTCATTCTGATCGTGTGTCACTGCTGCTCTGGTTGACGTCATGCATGGACGGTGTTTCTCCAGAGGAGCTTTGGAGCTCAAACAGGACCAACCGGCTGCTCTGTGGACGCCGGTGATAAGCGCCGCTCCGCTCTCGCCCCGCTGGCTCTTCGCCTCTCCCCTCTCTTACACCCCTCAGGGGGTGCGGGGGAGGAGCGCTTGGTGCCCCGTGACGTCTGGACTCAGCGTGGTCCGGACTCAGGTGATGGTAAATCGGGAGAACTGTGTCTCTGAGCAGAGCAGCTGGATTAATAACTTTGTGTTTGAGGGGAGGGGGGATGCTTTGTTACGTGTGCGTTTTGTCATGTGTGGGAGACTTGGACTGCGATCCGTCATCCGCTCTGGGTTAGCGTCTGCTGGACTCAGGAGAACCGTGTGTCCGAGCAGAGCTCAGACTTCCAGCTCACACATTGACTTTGGGGCGGTGTGTGAGTTAGCAGAAATGCCTCTTAGTGCTGAGAAACCGTTCAAACAATCACCTGGATGTGTTTCCAGTCGTGTGCTGACTAAATAAAGGCTGATGTTATTCCTACATATTAACGTGCAGCAAAGAGGCAGATTGCAGCGTTTCCTGCATGGATTCATGTTCATCCAGGCTAATGCTGTTAGCGCGTGTTAGCCTCTTCTGGGAGCTCCGTTCTTACACAGAAAAAGCTCTGACCACACAGATTAAAAATGAAATGATGAGCGAACAGGCGCTTCATAATAACCATAACAATAATAAAAGCACGTTTGGAAGATCGTCTCGTATATTACAGAGCTGCTGCATGAATGTACATGACAGCTCACTTTGTTTACCGTGGGACTCATGTCCTCTTCCGGTATTTTCAACACTACAGCCATGCCCAGATGATTTATTCTGACTGAAGGTGAGACCATGTGAACGTTTGTTCTAATCGGAAAAAGGTTTTCTGATCCAATGTGCACGGTTGGATTCTAATGTGACCATTGATCCCATCAAGATATTTTGCCCATATAACCGTGGCTACTGTGATCCGACTGTATTTCTTATCACTAATGACAGAGTTCAGTGCTAATTTTTCATCAGTGAGACTTTCAACTTCTTCACTTTCACTCTCATTTGTATCAACTCCATACACCCTCTTCTTATCTTGAACTTTGTATTTGGTTGATTTCCTTCTAAAGACGTGTTTACTCTCTCTTTGTTTCTTTGTAACTTCTGAGAACCCGTTACTTTTACACATCCTACTAATGTGACCCTTATTTCCACACTGGTGACAGTCACCATCCTTCTACCAACAGTCATTCTCTGTATGGTTTGTTTTCCCACATCTTCTGCACTTCACGGTGGGGAAATCACAGCAGCGTTCCAAATAAGCGGTTATCCGAGACAACCAGATTCCACGGAGGACAACCAAAATGAACCTGATGGTTGTCCGTGTGACAACCTGGTCTTTTATTCAGCATTTTGGTTTTTCCCCAATATTTTTCAGGATTAGTTTTTGGCAAACTCTGAACTGGGACGTATGCAGCAAATTCTTTCCACTGACAAACGAAGTGCGTGCATGCTAGCGAATCCTTTCTGTTTGTACATGTGCACTTTTCAATAAAGATTATTCAAATAAATGTGTTTAACAACAGTACCTGGCGCGACCGCTAGAGGGTTAGGGTTATGGTCTCCAAAAACACGTTCAAAATAATCAGCCCATTAACAGAAGATTAGAAACATATTCATAAAACACTATAACTTTCACCCACAGCAGAACAGACTGACATGGTTAACGCACGTGCACGTCAGTAAATAAAGACATTCTCAATGGATCGCCGATAACCAGAGTCACCATGGAAACGCATGGAGAACAAAAGAGAGCGCTACACTTCAGTGAGACGGAGTCTGAGATTTAAATGACGGCTATGAAGATTATACGTCCATCAACAAAGTAAAAGAGCCGTTTGTGTTGTCATGGTAACAGTGGTGTACATTCGACCTGATGCTAATGCTAACTCTGCTCTGGGGCTCCTGGGTAGCACTGTTAGCAGCTAGCAAGATACTTTGGTTCCTCTCAGTACTAGAAGGCTTTTGGACACGTATCTGTGTCCTTTATGTCTTTACTGAAGGAGTGTTTGTGTTTTGTAGATGGAAGGTTTTGATGTGACTGATGGAAATCCCCACATCCAACCAGCCAAACTGGTTCTGAGTTCAGCAGCTGCAGGTTCAGACCTGATCAGGACCCAGACCTGGATCTACTGGTGTTCAGCATAAATAATTCCTCAGTGATTCATTTTATTTCTTTAACATTCATTCATCCAGGAGAGACAGAATGAGGAGGAAATCCTTTTTTCATTTGTGTTCTGGAAAAAATGAAGATCTTTAGAGAAATAAAAGGAGGAACAGGAAACACAGAAAGAAGCAGAGGAAAACAGTAAAATCCAGAAAATGAAATCATGAACATGAATAGAATCATTAAGCTATTCATTCTTTAAAATGATCATTCAGATTCATTTGAAATACTCTGGAACTAAAGAGTCAAGTTGAAGGTTTTCAGGAAATGAGTCTCTGGTTCTGCAGACTGACAGGAAGAAGAACCAATCAGGAGTTAGATTCAGGGACTTTCCATCCAATCACAGACTCTGGTCCATGTTGACGGCTGCAGACACGGCCCCTCCAACAGTGTTAAAGTCATCATCAATCTCTGATCATGATAGTTCTCTTCCAAACCACAGAGAGCTGCAGGTTCTGGTCTAGAATGTTCTGCTAGATTTCTGGATTGACTCCATTCCTGCAGAAACACTCTGATGACATGAAGCTAACAGAAAACAACAACCATGTTTTACAGGAAGCTGACACATGGGGGCGCTGCAGGACTGCTGGTTTTCAGATTTTGGGCTGGCGTTCTAGGACCCTGTATAGAGACATAGGCCGCCTTTCCACTGCATGGTTCAAGTGACCCAATTCCGATTTTTTCCTCTCACGTGGCACAGATCGGATATGATTGGTGAACGTGTAAGCAGGACAAAAGCGCATGGATTCCGTTTTTCTCAGATCGGATACAGGCCTCTCCCATATGTGGAAATAAATCGGATAGGAATCGGATACGTGCATTTGCGTGTGCCATGTAAGCAGACAAATCGGATATTCCCCAGTAAATGTGAGTCGTACGTCAGTGACGTCAATTCAGGAGACCACCAACTGAGATCACATGACTTATTAACCCTTGTTCTGTCCTAGGCACTTTAACATTGGGAGTTGGGTCATCTAGACCCACTAGACAGTGGGGTCATCTAGACCCACTAGACAGAGCTCTGAACCTTTTTTCTTCAATGATTTGTGATCTTCACTGGTGTCCATGGATTACATGAAATCTTTCCATCTTTATCCACCTTTGTCATGGTAGGGGGAACACCTCAATGGAAGGGGGGGGGGTCATCTAAGATAGCACAAGGGTTAAGGTGCTTTTGTGCTGGTTTTGCTGTTGGAGGACAGCTGGACCCCCATCAGCTGTTACCTTTCAGCCTCAGGCTTCAGGCCGTAGTCAGAAAGCACTGTTATTTCCGGTCCGGTCTCGGTCGGTAAATTGTAACTAATCAAGTGGGACACCATTGCTCTGGAACAGGCTAGAAGCCGTTTATTTCTTTGCTTGGATCAAACTGTTAGTCCAGCACGTCTGCAAACACTTCCTCATTCAGAACTCAGAGAGAGACCATAAGCCGGCCGAGCAGCCCTCCTTTTTCCTCTCCTGCCCCATCCTGGAGCGCCCAAGGCAACGCCTCCTTCCGCAGTCACACAAAAAACACGTCTATGTTTGATAGTTTCAGCATTGTATAGTGTAAATGCAAAAATCGGATACGGGTCACTTTTAAAAGATGATGTAAGCGGGTCGTCAGAAAAATCGGATATAGTCAGAAAATCGGATATGAGCATCAAGACCTGCAGTGGAAATGCGGCCATAGTTGAGGTTCTACATAGCAGAAGCAGCATGATCAGAACAATGTCTGCTGTTCTGTCTCCATGGTTCTCCGTGGTTCTACTTCTCGTCTGTGGATCTTCTGAAGGTACGTTCTGCTGATTTACATCCAGACAAACTTCAACAGAATCTAACATGAAGATACTTTCACTTTCAGCACAGCTGGACTTCATAATGTAACCGTAGTTTTATTTCTACCCACCACTTGTCAAGCATTTGGTCATAACAACACAACAGTCACTACAGTAGAAATGTATTTATCTAAAGAAAACTTTCATCCAGGTGTTTTATTTGACTCATAGAAACTGGACTGGAACTCTTCTGTGTCCATGTTTTTCCACTCAGTGGCTTCATCATTTAAGCTGAACTCTGGGACATTTTGACCAAAACAAACACAAAAAGGAGGCGGCAGTGGCTCTGGCAGTAGAGCTGTCGGCCAATGATTCTGTGATGATTCTATGATTCTCCTCTAGACTTTGGTTGGTTTCAAGCTGCTTTGATGAAAATCATACAAATGTCAATATTCTCTCCCCTCCTTTAACAAACCACACTGCTATCTCAATTCAGATCTCTGTAAATCCAAACACCTGCCACAGACGTTCATCCTGGATATTAAATAACTATCTGATGATAAAACCGTCTGCTATTCATGAAAAGCTTCTGTCAAAAAGCCTCTGTAGAAAAACTGGGAATGGTCTAAATATCTGAGAACGAATGGAAGCTCATTTGCTAAAAGATCTGAAAGTTTAATCTCAGAAAAACATCTTTAACTCAAAAATCTGCTGCTGGGTTAATGAACCAAAACATCCATCAATCTGCAGAATAAACTGCTGAGATGAAGAGAGGAAAAGCTGAAGGAGCATGAAGGAGAAGCAGGAGGAGATGGATGGAGGACGGAGAGCAGAACACTGCAGAACACTTTGTTCTAGAAAGATTTAATGCTCAGAATAATTCAATACAAAAATGCAATATTGATGGGAATGTTACAGATAATCCTAAGAAAATAACAGTTACTGCTCTGACTTCTACACTAAACTCTAGGAATCTAAAGATGTGAAGAAACTAACAATCTCATCTTAGAATCCCTCACAGAAATGAAAGTCATTGATGCTGATTGAAGGAATTCTGTGATAAACAACTATTAATACGTGAAGTTCTATCAGCTATTGAACACCTCAACCTAAATGAATCTCCAGGTAAAGACGGCTTAACCTCTGAATTCTATCAAACATTCTGGCTCCTTTCCTAGAAAGCTTAGATAATTTCCTTCCTCCTACTTTAACCCAGGACTTTATAACATTCATACCCAAAGCTAGAAAGGATTTACTCCTCATAAGAATGAAAAAGGTTATGGATCATATCATAGATGAGACTCAGTCTGGCTTCATGAGAACTAGACTGTGAAGAAACTGGATTTTCTAGAAAGGACTGTATTAAATTTTACTTCGTAACCCCGTCAGTTTCTTACACACAGAAATAATGAATAATGACTCAGAGACAGTTACTTATCTTTTGTGGAGGTTTTACTTCGTACAAACATGAAGGGGACAGACATGAACATGGTGCATTCAAAGTCTGATCCAAGGGGTTCAGCAAAGGCCTGGCATATATAGCTTGCATTTGCATATTCAGAACCTCATCATATATTCAGAACCTCATTCTATGGATCATGGTGGGAAAAACCCACAGACTGCTGCAGGCTAGATGATGGAAGGTCAGAGCACCTAAAGTGTCAGATCTCTGAGGTTATCACAGACATTTGCCAGAACGCATACACCAGAACACACAAAGATGAGAAGGGAGGATGTTAAAGGAATGTTTGAGAGACAATAGTCTTGGTTGTGTTCTGTCTGGAGTGTAATATAATTTTGAGATGATAATACATAGTGAATCGAGTTTAAGCCATTAATGTGATAAAAGGTAAAAGTTAGTGTAATAAAATGTAAAGGGAGTTTCTAACTATTCTGTTTCTAATCACTCCTAACATACCCCCCTGTTTATCATATCAAAATTATCAAAATTGTGCACAGAAAGTCAGCAGAACTTCTGTCATCATCAACCAAATACAATTTCATGAAGAATTTCAGTTTAGGCAGCATATCGGCTCTGCATCGAAAACAAAAGTGTAGAGATACAGGTAAATACACAACAACATTAAAATCAACATGAATAAATGAGCATATCAGAGGTGGTAGGTGATACATGAGTGTTGATGCGAAAACCTCCAGGGCTAAACTTATACCATCTGTATGAAACATTCAGTTAGCAGTCAGGGAGGGCAAAACTCATCAACGGCTCTGTGCCCCTCAGCAGCCATCACTAAGGATACGCATGCATCACCAGTCCAAACCTCGGCACAAAATCATTAATTAAAGTTACATAGAACAAGAAACAAAGTAGGAAATAAAGAAAATAAAAAAAATCAAATCAAACAAAAGAAAAACAATAAAATAAATCCATAAAGACCAGTTTCAACCACGAGCGGATGCGAATTAGGTTAATTGTAGGCATAATGCAGATAGAGTCGGCTGGACAGCGATCATTCATTTGACACATGGAATCAAACAGGTGACGAAAAGAAAAAAGAAAAACAACACACAGAGGACCGGAGTGACTAGTTTTATCAGTACACTCCACCAGAAGTAAACCAATAAAGTGGGGACCCAGACCAGTAGGCGTCAGTCATGAGAAGAAATGTGTGATCTAAGGGCCTTGACCTCACTGATGATGTGAGTGAGATCTCCAGAGGAAGAGGAAATAAAAGTACAAGATGAAACCACGAGCAACAGCTGGACCCATGTTAGCTGGTTCGAAGCTCACTGTAGCTGGAAGAGAGGATTGCTAGAGGAAACACTCCAGGGAGCCCCCCCTCACCAGGAGTAGTGTCACACTGCGGCGGCTCCGTTGTTGGACTTCAACCAGGGATGTGTCTCAAAATGTCAGTCTGGTGGCTCTCAGCAATTTACAGTGGCTTACGTGAATCCAGGAGGGTCGTTCAGCAAGTCGGACTGCAGTTGGCATAGTGAGGAGAACCTTGAAGGGTCCTGTCCACCTCAGGTGTGACCAATCAGTCCGTTGAATGGTCTTCAGGGTAAAGCAGGTCACCGACAGAGGCCTTCTGGTCGGGATGCAGAGCTGTGGGGAGGAGAGAGCTGGAGGCAGACTCAATGTGTTCCTTTGTTCTCACAGCTTTCTTCAAACAATCATGTAAATCATCAATGGTGTCAGTAGAGCCAGGCATGAGAGTAGAAAAAAATCAGAAAAAAAAAATATAAAAATAAAAATTGTGGGAAAAAAACACATTGAAACAGTGAAACAGACAAGAACTGCGTCTCATTTCAACAGCAGCATGAACAGGCTGATAACAGTTTGACTAATGGTAATGCTTGGATGGAAGGGAGTAGAGCATACTGCAGGTGATTCTGGAGAATTCGCACAAGAGAATCACAAGTCACATTAGCCGCATTTCCATGGGCAAAAGTCATCGGAATGAACGCCTGATCGGAAAGAAAATGTGTCATGTAAACGCGCCGTTCGGAATACTCTGCCCCGGTCAGACTCATTCGGATCAGAATGTCTTTCCGATGGAGATAGGTGGGTTATACCGATGGTTTATCCGATCGTGGAGCATGTAAACGGTCATTCTGATCGTGTGTCACTGCTGCTCTGGGTTACGTCATGCATAGATGGTGTTTGGCTGAGAGAAAGCTTTGGAGCTCATACGGGACCGACCAGCTGCTCTGTGGACGCCCCGTGAAAAGCGCCGCTCCGCTCTCGCCCCGCTGGCTCTCCCCTCTCTTACACCCCTCACGGGGGAGATGCAGGGAAGGAGCGCTTCGTGCCCCCCGACGCTCACTCAGTCCACTGGCACCCGAGTGAACAGAGGAGCTGGATTAATAATTTTGTGTCGGGGGGGGCGGGGGGATGCTTTGTTACGTGTGCGTTTTGTTGTTTTGTTATGTGTGGGAGAATCCAGACTGCGAGCTGTCCCGCCGCTCTGGGTTAGCGGCTGCAGGACTCAGGAGGAACCGTGTTGAACAGAGCTCGGGCCGCTAGCTCAGAGTGGCTTTGGGGGGGTCTGTGTGAACTTTTCAGAGCAGAAATAAATGTCGTGTTTCTTGCACGGTCCTGGATTTTGTGTCCATCAGGCTAATGTTGTTAGCCTGTCCTCAGCCTTCTTCCAGCTCTGTTTCATTCATAAAAAAGCACTGACCACAGGGATTAAATATAACGATGACCAAACAGGCGCTTCATAATATTCATGACATTAATAAAAGCACGTTTGGAAGATCGTCTCGTATTACGGAGCTGCAGCACATGCTGTCTGTCTGTGGCAGTGGTTTGTTTACAACGGGACCTATTTCCTCATCCGGGTGATTTTACACTACTGCACAGTGAGCATGCCCAGATGATTCATTCTGAATGAAAGTGTGAGCCATGGGAACGTTTGTTCTAATGGGAAAAAGGTTTTCTGATCCCATGTGCACGGGTGAATTTTGACCCGACCATTGATCCCATCAAGATATTCTGCCCATGGAACCGCGGCTACTGTTTCAACAATCAGCAGCGCAAGCAGCTGCAGCTTACAGCGAGTGAGTGAGGGTGGGGGGCTGATCAGATAAGGTGGTGAGGTCCGTGGAGAGAAATAATTTTGCTAGAAACAGAAACTAAATGTCCCGAAAAATTTAACCTGCACTTATTGCCCTGAGAGTTGAAACTTAGAAAGATTAACAGACATGTCCATTTAAAAAAAAAAGAAAATGTAAGGCAAGTTAGTGAACCAGAGATCCACAGGAATGCTTTTAAGGGGTCAATCCTGATTTACAACCAGAAATGCAGGGACCTTAGAAGTGGGGTCAGAAGGCTGCAATCAAACTTTTTATGAGCAGGGAGAGTGAACTAAAAAAGGGAAGGCTGCACCCGCCATCTGAGTCTGATCATGTTTATTCAAGAGGGAGGTGTGTCCTGCACAAACTGATCCACGTCTGCTTTGTGAGAAATGATACTTTCTATAGCTTTTTCTGAACATCTACCCTAGTCCATGTCCTAAACACTAAAATACACACTAAAACACGTCCTATCATTATTCAGAGAGCAAAGAAAGCTGTTATATCTGCTTACAACGGAGAAATCACCAGAGTTTTCATGAGAATCAGGCAGAAAAGCAGAAAAGGTAGGCAAAATAAAAGGTTTGTGAAAAACACATTCAAAGGGAGACAGACCTGTCGCAGAGCTCTGGGTGGTGTTTATGGTTAATCTAACCGCATCTAAACACAGAGGCCAAGATTTTTCCGTGTCAGCGACAGCCTTCGCTAATAACTGCTTAATTGTGGAATATTGTCTTTCAACAAGGCCTGCACTCTGAGGGTGATAGGCTGCAGGCAACTTATGTTTAATGCCGAGAGAAGCCAACATGGTTTTGACACACTCTGCTGTGAAGTGTGTGCCATTATCGGAGTAAATGATCTGAGGGAAACCAAACCCAGGAAAAATGGCTGACTGCAGGACCTTACACGTAAAGTCCGCAGTTGCTGAGGCAGTGGGATGGATTTCTGTCCATTTACTGAACGCACAGACGATAACCAGACAATATTTAAAGTTATGGGATTTGTTCAGCTCAATTTAGTCCATGTGAATGTGTTGAAAAGGCTCCTTCACTATGTTTTTCCATATAGAGAGTGTACACTGAACCCATGGATTACAAATATTGTAATCCAATATTGTAATATTGTAATATTGAGCTGCCAGAAAATAATCCTTTAGAGAAGGCAGGCCCCACCCTCCTTTATTTTAATGTAATTGTAGCGTTTTAAGGTGAACTCTGGGTCTTCTAGTTCCCCAAATGAATCGTGATGGTGGTTTTGAAGGATATTTATAGGTAGCGTCTGGAAAATGTAAAGTAGTCTGGGTAGAATCTTCATTTGGATGGATTAAATTCGTGAGTATAAAGTGAAGAAGGGGATCAAGTTCCAACGTTTTACATCCTCCACTATCTTCTTATGTAGTGGGATGTAATTTCCTCATATAATTTATTCAGGTTTTTAGGTATGTTTACACCTAAATATTTTATTGATTTTGTCTGCCATCTCATTGGGTATTGTGCCGCCAAACCTGCTGGTGGGCTGTAGTTGTAGGCGAGTGTTTGAGTTCTGTCCATATTAATTTTATACCCAGATAGGTTTCCAAATTTTTGGCACAGATTCATCAGTTCAGGTAAAGATTTTGTGGGTTGTTCTAAATATATTAATATATCATCTGCGTAACACGCAAGTTTGTGTTCCATTCCTTGAATATTTATTCCTCTGATGTCTTTGTTTTGTCTAATTGATTGTGCCAGCAGCTCTAAATATAAGGCGAACAAAAGTGGAGACCAGGGACAAGCTTGTTTGTTTCCTCTCTGGATTGAAACACTGTTTGAGAGATAACTACTAACTTTAACTCTTGCCGTGAAATGACGATTTATCGTATTTCGGGCAGATACTTGCAGCAGTGTTTTTCAGGTAAATACCCTAGGGCGGTTCAGTTAATTAACTCACCTGCTCAGCGTCCTATTTAAGCCAGGTGCGCAGTTGTTCATTCTTTCTTACCTTCAGCGCTCATTCTTCGCCGGTCTCAGTGCCCGCGGGTCTCCGTCTCTTTCGGCGTCTTGCTGTGTTCCCCCGTCCTTCGGATGGATGATCCCCATCTTTCTGATGTTGGGTTTTCGTTTCGCCGCGTCTGCTCTCCTTAATTTCTCCTCCGATCCGCGGGCGGCTGACGGCGCACAGCGCGTTCGTTTCGCCGCGGTCGCGTGCATCTGCAGGGGGTGTGCTTTCCGCGATGTTCGGGATGTCCGTGCCCCCCGATCAGGAGCAGTCCGGGTCTTCTCGTCTGCCATGGTCACCCCTATAATCCACGGTGAGCGTCATGCGGTCCTTTTCCCGTGTAGTTTTCTAAGGCTGCGTCTCACTTCCTGTTTACTTCGGTGACGTCACGCCCCTAAGGACCCTGGGAATTGTAGTTTTGTCTCATGGTCCTTCATGATGCACTTCTGATTCTTTTTCTGCTGCGTAGTTCTGCGTCGTCCGTTTTTTTTTTTTTTTTTTTTTTTCAGGAGTTGTGGGGTCTTTTCGGTAGTTGTGAAGGCTGGCGGTCCTCGTTTGGACAGGTTTCTCATGCTGGCTGAGTTTATCGTGGCTTTTAGCATTTGTTTTCTGTTGCTGTTTTGTTCTTTGGGAGCTGAGTGTGAATCTTGACTGTTTTTAATTTGATGCTGGCTTTATTAATATGGCGGTTCTTCTGTTTATTTTCTTCCTTGTTGTAGCTGCTGGTTGGTCAGAATGTGAATCAGTGTCTCTTGGACCCGTCTCTGGTCTGTGGACATTTTCCCTATGATTGGTTTCTCTTATGCAGCATCTATGGCTCATTTTATTCACTCAGCGATCCTCGTTCGTTGCCCCCGCACCTTCTGCATCTGGTTCTGCTCCGCCTGTTTTTTCCCGCTCTGTGTACCCCAGTGGGTCCTGCCCTGGATTCAGGGACTTGCGTCGGCTGCATTAGTGAGTGTGTCAGTCTCGTCGCGGCCTTGTTTTCTCGGCTGGACAGTTAATTTGTTATTCTCTCTCTAGTTTGGTTGGAGGTTTGTGGGGGCTATGTGATGGATTCTTCCGGGGCATCGTTTTCTAAGCCGCCTCTGAGGGTGGCCCCTGGGAAGTGTTCAGGTTGACGTGACCTGATCTGGACCTGTTAGCGCCTCACAGTTCATCTTCTGGGCATCAGTGGCCTGGTTCCCCATGCGCCTTCAGGATTGGTATATATTTTCTTCAGCTCCCCATGGTGTCTCCACGATTTCCTCCGAACGCGATATAAGGCTGAGGATGGCTGTCACTGATGGTCTCACTGTTCTGCCTCTATGCCTCTCAGTGGCGTCTCTTGGCCTTCAGTTGGCGCTCGAAGTGTTTGTCGGTTTACCTTTCCGCTGTCGTGGCAGTCCTCATAAAATCGACTTTATTATCAGAAGCCCTGTACTGGATATTTGTAGGCGATGGGTGCCCTTCATTTTGCGAGTTAGTGATGATTTCTTGGTGGCCAACTTTCCTCTGTATCCCTGGTCTTTTTAAATCTCTGTGGAAAAAACTTTATTTTCAAAATTGGGTTTCCACGTTGTCTATAATGTATGGTTCTCCACCCGTCCGGATTTATTTTTCTTCTATAGATTTGGGTGGTTCATTGATGCTTGTCTCTCCCCATTATGTCATCTCTAGCTTTTGTGCAGCATGTCGTTTATTCAAATTTTGGTTGGATATGATTCGTCAATGATTGGGCCACCTGACATTTGCTGTAGCTTTGGTCCTATGGTCATCCGTTCATCTTGTGTTCTTGTTCTGGGTAGTTCGATCCTGGGCCCCGTGTTCCTGTTCTGGATTTTTGTGTTTTGCGTTTGATCTTTCCCTCTCTATGCCTGGAGTGGTTTTGTGATACCTGTTGTGTCTTCAGGCTCCCTCCACTTGTTCTCCTGAGTCTGCGCCTTCTGGTTTGGGGGAAAAGGATTTAAGAAGAGTGGTTTGTGTTTGTCCAGCCGCCAGAATCTACAGCTCTGATGGTTTTTAAGGGGTCGTCCGGTTATTTCATCCTTGGAGATTATATTAAGGCTGTTTCAATATTGAATGATAGTATTGTGTCATTGGTTGACTTGGTTAATGTTTAAATAACACCTTGAGCAACTTCTACCCTGACCGTAGGAAATGTATCACTTGCGCTCTCAAGCTTAGTTCAAGAGTTAAATCTTGTGTCCACAAGTCAGTCTTCTATCTGTGTGACGGAACGGCTCCGTCTCTTGGGCTGAGCGAACACCGTGAGCACACATACACAGACACCCACACAGTTTGGTGCGCGCGTCCACGTCATTATCAAACCTTTCTGCTTTAAAACCATGGTTTCTTACAATCCACCCTTCATTTTTACAGTTTAGACCTTGGGTGCACACTTGGTCTTCAGTAGTTTTAAGCATACACATACATAGAAACGCGTACTCACGGCAGCCCAGCAGCAGCTCAGCAGCAGTGGCGTCTTAGCCACGCCCCCTCCGTTGACAGCCAAACCGAGGGATTTGTTTATTTTGTTTATATATTGTTGTAAATTATTTGAAACAGCTGTTCCTAATTTATCTTGTTTTTGTGTCTTGTTGTTTTTTCCTTGTATAGTACAAGTTGAATTATTGTGGCTGAAATTAATGTGATGAAGGTCATTATTTAAGTATTGAAGGAAATATGAAATGTTTTGAGAATAACTTTCTTTACAATTTTCAAAGTAGAGTGCCTAATTAGGTGGGAGTGGCAAGAGGTACATAAGAAGGTGCCTCACTCTCACAATGGCAGAGGAACTGAGAGTTGAGAGTTGAAATGGGCAGAAGGAGTGCCATTCAAGTTCAAACGCAATTGAAGGTGATTTGATCTGGAATCAGATTAATTTCTGGTGTTTTGCTTTCATCCCTGCTTTATATTTTTTCATGTGTCACCCAAGACTTTATTAAAAAGGGCAAAAGCCCTATGAAATCTCTCCTGGCTTGCCTACCAGTTTTTGTTTTTTGTATTTTTTCTGAATCTCTTGAGAGAACCCCACGACAATCTGCCTTGCTTAAGCAGATGACACTCTGCTAGATGCATCCCCATTTAGAGGCTTGTTATACTCCGCCTCTAAATGCTTAAGGTTCAGTCTAGCAAAAATACTATCAAAACCTATGATCCCTCATGGCTCTCAAGTTCTCTTTTGCAGTATCCAGTCGCCCTTGGCTAATTAAAAAATTTGAGAACCACTTATATCAAATACAAGGCATCAAATCCAGCCGAGCTGTAATCCTTTGCTACGTGGGATGTTGCTTCCTCGTCTACAAATATCCTTGGCTACTCTTCCCATCTACTACTCCTACTCCTCGATGGCCGCCTGAGCCTGCGAACCCCTACGCCCCGATCAGCTTATATGGGCGTTGAACTCGTTCTTAATATTAGGATGGGACCTCAATTATATTGATGTTCCTTGAGCGCTTATATTGGTATGCCAAATGGAGAAAATTATGGCTATTAAGCTCGTTCGTGGTACTGTCGTTGGGAGCTTCGAAATAATGGATGTTACTTAAGCGCGTGTATATATAGTTGCCAAAATGGAAGAAGTTTATGGCCATCAAGCTTGTTCTTAGTTTAATAGAAGTTTGAATAATGGCTGTTAAGCATGTCATAATACGCCATCGGAAGCTTTGGATTGGATGTTAAGTTAGTGTCTCATACGGGTTGTTTGGCGGTTAAATTATAGTTCCGCACAGCGTTTTGCGGACCGTTCTAAGATCAGGTATGAATAATTCTTATGTTGGCTCCCCTTTTATTTCTTTCCCTCTCTCTTTCAGATAGTATGTTCCTCTAGTGGTTTCCACGAACGGGAGCGACCCAACGGTCAATGGTGCCGGGTCACACATAGCAGATCCACTAGATAGCATGTTCCCTTCGTGGCGCTGTACTCGAGCGGGGGCGGCCCAACGGTCAATGGTGCCGGGTCACACATAGCAGACCCACTAGATAGCATGTTCCCTTCGTGGCGCTGTACTCGAACGGGGGCGGCCCAACGGTCAATGGTGCCGGGTCACACATAGTAGATCCACTAGTTAGCATGTTCCCTTCGTGGCGCTGTGCTCGAACGGGGGCGGCCCAACGGTCAATGGTGCCGGGTCACACATAGCAGTCATACTGGGAAATGAAATGAAAATGGAATGCTGCCGAAACACACCCCATTTTATTACACACTGATTATACATTCACATTTTCTCTTCTTCTGGATGATTTTAGTGTTGGTGGTTTTGTTAACCTGAAAGTTTTATGGAAATTTTATAGAATTTTATGGAAGTATTATGGAATTGAATGGAGCCTTATGCCAAACGAAAATATGTGAATGCCAACTTAAAGAATGTGGAAAAATGTCAAATAAATATTTCTTACTGCAAGAGTTGTCTGACTGAAATTGGCACACAGAGCCTTCACTATGTCGATAACTGTGTTACGCAACCTGAATTTAGTCAGTACTTTATACAGAAAATCCCAATTTCCTGAGTCGAATGCTTTTTCCACATCTACACTCATGAGCATAGCTTTATTTTTAGATGTTTGTATCTGCTCTATTATATGCAGACTTCTGCGTATTTTATCTTGTGTCTGCTGGTTTCTTATGAATCCATTCTGGTTGGTGTTTACATATCAGACTGGGTAAAAAGTCCTCCATTCGCCTGGCCATAATTAAACTAAACAGTCTGTAGTCTATATTAAGGACAGAGATCAGTCTATATGAGAGGGAGAGACAAGAAGGCCGGGAATCAGAACTGCTGTCCAGCCTGTAGACTGGAACCACAGTCAGAGACTTGTCCCCCACCTGCAGGTGAAGGACCCTCTCCTGGGGGGTCATGAGTAAGCCAACCCCAGCCAGAATGGTAGAGTCCAGCCCCTCTGGGGGGACTGAGTCTCAGAGTCCAGGTCCATCAGTGGACCATGTAGCCGGTACCCCCCAGCCTGCTGTACGTCTCCCAGAGGGACGTCCTGAACCCCAAAAACCAGATTCCAGGAGTTGGTTTGGGCCTCCAAGGCCCCCACATTCCACTGCCCCCCAGTCCATATAGCAGCAGCCCCCTCTGAGTGTAGCTGCAGATGGTGCTTCAACCATCAGTGGTCCTCAAAGCCGTCCTCCACGTTCAGGTTGTGGTTCAGAGAGAATGGCGTATACTTATATAGCCCCTTTCTTCCTTCAAGGACAAAGCGCTTTACAGTCACAGACCCATTCACCCAATCACACACACAGTCACACACACATTCACACACACATTCACACACTGGTGGTCGCTCCGCTCCCAAACACAGGCGCCCGCCTACCACCAGAGGCAAGGTGGGGTTCAGTGTCTTGCCCAAGGACACTTCAACTCATGGGCGTGTAAGGGGGGAATCGAACCTGCAACTTTACAATCATGGGTCGACCACCCTACCTGCACCACGGCCACCCAGAGAGAAGTTGGATCTTCTGTCATCAGTCACTGCTTTTTGGTTCAGTCCATTGATTGATGTTCATGGCTCCTCCCCCTGGTCTGGAGGAAGTTGACTAGTCTGTTTGTTTCTGTCTAATCATGTCTCCAGGATTTTCTGTTGCTGCAACGTCAGAGGAAAAAGACTTTCTGTTTGTCGTCTGGTTTTCAAACCAACAACCTCCTTCTAAATGAATAGATTAGATTAGATTTGCTTTATTGTCATTGTCCGTTGTACAATGAGATTGAAGCATCACCATCAGTGCAAGAACAGCAAAGAAGGAACACCGTAGTACAATATCATAAACTGTAATAAAGAGTGCAGAAATAATTGTGCAAAATTGCACACTATAATCGTGTGTGAACATGTCAAAAGTGCAAGAGGTGGTAATGAGGTAGAGAGTTGACACTGTGGACAGAAGTGTGGATTTTACCTATCCACCCATTTGGGAATTGAGGATGGTTATTGCCTTTGGAAAGGAGCTGTTTTTTGCTTCTGATGCCTCTGTAGCGCCTCCCAGAGGGCAGCAGGTGGAACAGGTCTGAGCCGGGGTGTGAACTGTCCTTGATGATGTTCTGAGCCCTAGTGAGACAGCGCGCGGAGTAGATGTCCGTCAGGGTGGGGAGAGGGCCCCCAATGATTTTCTGAGCCGTCTCTACGACTCTCTGCAGTCTCTTTTTATCCGTGCAGCTGCTGAACCAAACAGTTATGCAGTCTGTGAGCAGATCTGGATGGATGATGGTAGAAGGTCAGCAGCAGGTTGGTGCTGATGTTGTTCTTCCTCAGGAAGTGCAGACGCTGCTGAGCCTTCTTGATGATGGCGGTGGTGTTGGCTGTCCAGGAGAGGTCTGCAGAGATGATGATGCTGACGAACCTGAAGGTGTGGACCCTCTCCACATGCTCCCCATTAATAAGGAGGGGGGCTGGGTCCGCGCCATGTTTCCTGAAGTAGACTGTGATTTCCCTGGTTTTGCTGGTGTTCAGGGTGAGGTTCTTCTCCGAGGACCAGGTTGTCAACTTCAGGACCTCCTCTCTGTAGGCAGACTCCTCCCCCCTGGGAATGAGTCCGACCACTGTGGTGTCATCGGCAAACTTGATGATGCAGTTGATGTGGCCTGGACTGCAGTCGTAAGTGTAGAGGCAGTACAGCAGGGGGCTTAGCACACAGCCCTGTGGGGCGCCGATGTTCAGTGTGCGGGTGGAGGAGTGGTGGGGGCCAAGTCTCACAGTCTGTGTTCGGTTTGTGAGGAAGTTGTTAATCCAATTTCATGTCGGGGGGGGGGGGCAAGAGTGAATAGGTGTTGTTGCCTCTGGTCTGCAGTTGTGTTGCTGCTAACCAAGTTGTGGTTCTTGGTTATGGAGTTCAGGAAGTTCAGAGACAGATTAGCTTCACTTCCTACTGCTGGAAACAAAAAACATGACAAACAAGGTTGGAAATGCAGAAACTCAACTTTCTGTCCAACTTTACACTCATCCATCATCCATCCATCATCCATCCATCCATCCATCCATCCATCCATCCATCCATCCATCCATCCATCCATCCATCCATCCATCCATCCATCCATCCATCCATCCATCAATCATCCATCAATCATCCATCCATCATCCATCCATCCATCCATCTATCCATCATCCATCAATCATCCATCCATCATCCATCCATCCATCCATCTATCCATCATCCATCCATCCATCATCCATCCATCCATCATCCATCCATCCATCATCCATCCATCATCTATCCATCCATCATCCATCCATCCATCCATCATCCATCCATCCATCCATCATCCATCCATCCATCATCCATCCATCCATCATCTATCATCCTCATCCATCCATCCATCCATCATCCATCCATCCATCCATCCATCCATCCATCCTCATCCATTCCTCATCCATCCATCATCCATCCATCCATCCATCCATCCATCCATCCATCCATCATCCATCCATCCATCCATCCATCCATCCATCATCCATCTATCCATCATCCATCCATCCATCATCATCCATCATCCATCCATCCATCATCCATCATCATCTATCCATCAATCATCCATCCATCCATCATCCATCCATGTCATCCATCCTCATCCATCCATCATCCATCAATCATCCATCCATCCATCATCCATCCATCCATCCATCATCCATCCATCATCCATCCATCCATCCATCCATCCATCTATCCATCATCCATCCATCCATCATCCATCCATCATCCATCTATCCATCAATGTCTATCATCCATCATCCATCCATCATCCATCCATCCATCATCATCCATCCATCATCCATCCATCATCCATCCATCCATCCATCCATCCATCATCATCATCATCCATCCATCCATCCATCCATCTATGCATCATCCATCCATCCATCATCCATCCATCCATCCATCATCCATCCATCCATCCATCATCCATCCATCCATCCATCCATCATCATCATCATCATCCATCCCATCCATCATCCATCCATCATCATCCATCCATCATCCATCCATCCATCCATCAATCCATCATCCATCCATACATCCATCCATCCCATCCATCCATCCATCCATCCATCCATCCATCCATCCATCATCCATCCATCATCCATCCATCCATCCATCCATCCATCCATCCATCCATCCATCCATCCATCCATCCATCATCCATCATCTCCTCTCAGAACTCTGTAGTCTTTCCAGTGGAGGCTGGGGATTGTGATTCTCTGTGGTTGGAACACCCTCCAGTCCCCTCCTTAAATAAGGGACCCGTCTGCCAGTCAGTGGTACAGTCCTACGGCCTGCGTAGACTTCTGAGACGTATCAATCAAAATTCGCCCTATTCCAGAGATTCAAGTGTCAGGCTGGACCAAGGAGCTTCAGAGCTCAGCCGTCTGTAGAGACCACGCCCGAATCAACTCTGGTATCACTTCACTGTTCCAGTGAAGCAGGTGTTTGAAAACAAAGCCACAGACTTTCATGGAGCTGATTTACAAACCAAAATCTAATCATGTAAATCTACAGGGGAAAGACGAGGATGTTTGGAAAAATCTGGAGACAGAGAGGGCTTGAAGAGTCTGAGAGACCAGTTCATGATAGGCAGGCAGAAAGTCTGTGATTCTTCAGAGGCTCACCCTGGTAGGGGTATTGAAAGGACAGATTCTGAGCTTTGGGTGGGAACGGAGCTCTTTACAGGAACCGAAGAACCAGCAGGGGTGCATGCCTCCTGCTGTCAGTCATCACCACAATGAGGAACTGGTTCTTCCAGGACAGGAAGAACCTTCTGTGGGGCGCTTCCATCCAGACCTGCTGTGTCTGCATAGACAGACCAGAGCTAGCTGCATCCTCAGCATCAGCAGGAGACTCTGAGACGTGGGAAGTACCACAGACTGTGGCTAAGAATGAGAAAGATGACCAGAAAAAGAGGCGGACTTCAACTGAACATTCACTTCATCTGGCCTGCTCTGAACTGGTGTGACCCTCTGCTCTGTTCTAGAGGATTTACTGTGATTCATTCAGAAAAAACTGGTCATTTCAGGAGACAAAGGGTCCAAGTTTGATTTGAAATCAGTTCCTTTCATTTTAATAAAAGTTTCAGAGCTAAAAACTAGAAAGTTTGAAGAGAAAGAACTTCCTGGTAAAGAAACCTGAGTGACAGCTGTCAGTCTCTGCTTTTACTCTGATTATCCTTCCGGCTGTTCAGTCATGTTCTCCTAAAGCAGGGGCGTTATGGCGTTGTGAATCGAAGACTAAAGTCTGGGTCATCGAACTGGAATGAACAGGAATTCTGAACAGAAGAACATTTCCATTCTACAATCAACGGTTCTCGTCCATCGCAGGGAACAGGCGGTGGGTTCCTCTTCATGTTTCATGGATCATTCAGTCCTTCTCTTTGTGGGTCAGCCTGTTAATCAATCATTTTTCTGTCACATTTCTGTGGAATGATTCGCTCTGATGCTTCATTCATGGAAATATCTGAAGGTCAGCTGACTGTCAGTAAAAAACAACCAACAGGTTTATCTGGCTGTTATTGGGGCTTAAATGTTTCCTGACAGAGTGGTGAGTTTTAGCTGTGATGGTCTCCATGGAGCGATCAGAGATGAAGGCACAGGAGATCCAGTGTTCCTGGATTCCTTCATTCACCTTCAGACTCTGTTTCTACCAAAACAGTCAGAAAAGATAGTAGAGATTACAAACTTTAGACTTTATTTTTGCTTGTTCTGATAACAACTGAGCAAACAGATCAGAGCTGAAGGACTATTGTTGAAAAGTTTAACTTTATCACAAAAAGAGGTTATAGAACTTCAGAAAACCAGAGTGTATATTTGTATAAACCCCTTTCTGTTTTTTATTATTTATTATTTTTCATTTATTTGTCACATTTTGTGTTTGAAGTATATATAAATATTCTTTTGATTAAAGGGGAGGAAAGGAGGAAGTGAAATTAGTATTGTGAGAGGGAATTAGAAAGAAAAATAAACATAAAGAGGGAGGAAGTGAGGAAGTCTTTGAGTTCTTTAATTTAAATATATTATTTATTTTAAACTGTGAAACATTTATACTAGATCTACAGAAAGAGAACTATTACATCCAAACATGAAATTGTTACACGAAGATGAGTGGAAAACATCTGTCCAACAAGACACTGTGGGTAAGGAGGAGGGATGAAGCAGACAGGGAGCAGTGTGGCAGTGTGCACGTGCACGTGGGGGTGGAGATACGTGCACGCTGCCATGTGAACCATGTGATCGTTAGGGGAACCAGATCCTTCTGTCTTTTATCTGCTCAGCAGTCAGAACCACAGATCTGAATATTTTAGAACAACGTTTGCATTTTATTTTGAAAGGTCATTTCATAAATGTTATTGGTTCTATTAATACATCTGTGCATCTAGAACCTGCATGTAGGAAGTCTGAGTTTAAAGGTTGATGTTCTTTATTTTTCATCAGAGATGCTGCAGTGAGTCAGATGCTGATGTTCTTCAGGTCTAAAGTCTCTTCTGGAGTTCTCTGCTGCTCCTGCAGAGGAACCTGAAAGGCCTCGATTTCAAAGAATAAACGGTAGATCTGAGATTTATGGACGACTGCATGGAACTTTGATCTCCTTTTTACAGGTAAGTCCTTTATTTATATCTGTAGTTTATTCTTTTATATTTATTTCTTGTTGAATTCTGTAAAAAAAATAGTTTTGGTTTAATTTGAAGCCAGTCAGAGCCGTCACAGACTGATGATGTCATCACTGTGAGACTGAGGTGTGGGTTGAGCCATGAAAGGATAAATCGTCTTTTTATTAAAAAATAATAAAGATTTTAATAAAAACTTTCTGAGATTAAAATAACATTCAGTCAAATGTTTGATGTTGGTTTTGGTTCTGAAGCAGAAATTCTGAGGATCTAAAGACGCTAAACAGAGAAAGTTAGAACCGTCATTCCAAGCTAAGCTAGGAACGGTAGAATGAACCCTTTAACACCTGAGATGTCACCGCTGACGGTTAAAAAACACAAACTCTGCATATCGTAACTGTTCCACCGTTAACACGGCTTCATAATCTGATGGAATTAGCATGCTAACGCTAAAATAGTTACGGTAAAACAAATCAGATCATGTTTCTGTGGTTCTGTTGTTGTCAAAGTTGGGTTCTACAAACGGGAAGAAGAATCTGACCTTTGGTCTGCTCCAGAGACGAGGTTCTGGATCGGTTTGAGGGTAAGTCTAAGTCCTAACTGTCTTATGGTGGATGCGGCGTCTGAGGGTGTAAAACGGTCCAATCTGAGCGGGACACACAGGTGACCTGCAGAGAATATCTAGTCTTAGATCGCTTCCTGAACCCGTAGAGAACATGTCCGTTTTTTTCTATGTTCATGCTGCAGGCGACACGTGAACACGTATGTAACACGTATGGAACACGTAGGGGCGAGTAAGGGGGGTGTAGATGAGACTCAGGCGTGTGGTACAGACCTGTAATGTCTACGACACATAGAATGTTAGCTTTTCTTTACTTCAGTTAGTGGAATTTATTTGCTAGTTTTACTTTGGACGGTCGTCCTGAAGCTAGCAGGTGGGAGACATATAGCAGCAAATGTAGCAGCTAGCACCTCTAGCCAGCAGATGAAGATGTTTGATCATTTTTAAATGTAAAACACGTCAAAGTTAAATATATTTTACTCATGTTCTTTGATCTTGCTCTTGAACATAGATCTGCACCTGTTAGAACCTGTCTCCTGTTCTGTGATGTCATTGCTGATGTGTCTGTGGTATTTATCAGAGTACACGCCTTTATTTTCAATCCTGAACATCCGATGTTCCTGGATGAGCAGAACGTTCTGCTGGTTGGTGACAGAACTTTAGGACCATTGATCCATGTGTGGTTTTCTAGAACGTCAGACACTTTCATTCCTCTGGAGGAGCATCGGCTTTGAACCCACGTTCCTCTGTTGGATGTTTCTGATTGGAGGTTGTGTTGACCACTAGCATGTGGTATTGAACATCTTCATCCCAAATGGACTTCAGACGTTCCGTCAGTCCAAACCAGAACCTCAGTCTGAAGCTGTAGCATAGCATCCTCTCTGGCAGGTGGAACAGTCGGTTCCAGTGGTTCCATCCATGGAATTCTGGTGGTTCCAATCCGGCTTTGCCAAACACAAAGGCCTCATGGAGGTTTGTGTTAGGTTTGAGTGAAGACCCAAGTTAAGAAGAAGTTTATTAATTAAGAGAGTTCAAAGGTCCAGTTGTTGAATGGATCAATGTATTGGTGAGTGTATCAGGAAGTGTGATGTCATTATGTGGAGGGGAATCCCGTGATTGGTGGAGAGGTGGAGAGACTCTGTGTGTGGGGAACCAGTAGAAACAAGACAGACAAGAAATTTCTTGAGCTAACACTTGGATTCAGCGAGAGGTGAGGAACCATGAACTGGCAGAGAATGAGTGGACACACCCACCTAAAGACCCACCTAATGACCCCGGGACACAGCTGAAGCAACTCTGCAATCAGTGAACAGGTGAGTCAGGAAGGAAGGTGGAAATGGAGAAACAGGGACAAATCTTGACAGGAATTTGATTGGAATTGGTTAGCCTAATGCAGGACACTACACCACAGTCATCCAGGCTTCCATACATAAAGTGATGTTGCTGTACGGGACATCCACAGTCTGTCCACCGTATGACCCCCATCATGAATTCACCTTTATACAAAGAGAACAGAGAGTCTTCAGGGTTTCTTATACTGAGCTCAGTCTCATCAAACAGTCATCTGCATAAAAGTTTGTCAGGAAGTTGTCCTTTCTAGAGCATAACTATCATGTTGAGGAGACGACACCGCTCCAGATAAATGCACAGAAATCCGTCTTTCCCCCACAAAAAGGTAATGTGGAGGTTTTCTACTGGACATCTCTCTGACCTGGTTGATGAGGAGTAAGCAAAAACAGTTTAATGACGATCCTTTTCATTAAGGACTGGATCAATGCTGCTCAGAGCTCTGACATAATGAATGCAGCGACCACAACACGTCTTCAAATGCAGAACAGGGTTTTCCCTGGTCACAATACACACAACTGGTCACAATACACACAACTAGTCACACAACTGGTCACAATACACACAACTAGTCACACAACTGGTCACAATACACACAACTGGTCACAATACACACAACTGGTCACGATACACACAACTGGTCACAATACACACAACTGGTCACAATACACACAACTGGTCACAATACACACAACTGGTCACACAACTGGTCACAATACACACAACTGGTCACCATACACACAACTGGTCACAATACACACAACTGGTCACACAACTGGTCACAATACACACAACTGGTCACAATACACACAACTGGTCCCACAGTCTGACTGGTCTCCTCGTCGGTTCCTCATGTGTAACTGTAGTCGTCCAGTGAAGCTCTCAGTAGTCTTTCCCGTCTCTGCCACAAGGCCGGCTCACATCTGGTTCTTCTGGGGTTCAGCAGCTCCTCTGCTTCAGAAGTTCAGTAGTTTCTGAAGCAGCTATGCTTCTGTTTTGTCCCAGATGAAGATAATGAACTTCAGTAGTCAAAGGTCTGTCACAGCCTCCACTTTCATCTCCAACACTGAAACATTAGGAACATTTTTGACTTTTAAAAAGACATTTTAAACAGGGTCCTTCCCCTGCAGGTGGGGGACAAGTCTCTGACTGTGGTTCAGTCTACAGGCTGGACAGCAGTTCTGATTCCACACCTTCTTGATTGGTCAGAACAGCCTCCCTGATCTGAACCTGAGCGGCGTTTTGCTGTTGGACGTCTGCCGTCACAGTTTGTCCTTAACCAACATCATGTTCTAGCACACGCGTGTTCACTAGAACATGTGGAACCTCAGCAGGAGATCCATGATCCACTCTGTAGTCGATTCAGGTGACCTATGACCTGAAACCACAGGCCAGACTGACAGATAGCATTCTAGAGACTTTCTACCTTGTGGGTAGAACACACCTGCCAGCAGGTGTCTAGCCCCGCCTTCTCATTGGCCCTACCTCTCCATTGTGTTGTCATTTGGCTGCAGTTCAGCAGAACAACCACCAGAGGGAGACGTTCTCTCTAAACTCAGTTATTTATTTTCCAACAATGGTGAATCTGGGGCCTGTTTCAGAAAGGAGGTTCAACCAACTCTGAGGCTAAACTTGAACTCTGAGTTGGTCAATCTAGAGATTGACAACTCTGAGTTTTCAGTTTCAGAGAAGCTGATCCGCGTTAGATCAATCAACTCTGAGTGGACTGATTCGGAGGTGAGCGTGCGCACCGTGACTATAAGAAGCCATTATCAATGGAGCGCAGATATCACGAGTCACCATGGCAACCGTGGAAAAAAGAGGTCTGCGTATTTTTCTCCAGCTGCACTTGACGTGCTGCTGCAGAGTTACAGTGAATATGAGCAGATATTCCAGAAGAAAAGCAACACCGCTGCATCTGCAAAACAGAGACAGTTAGCGTGGAAAACATAGCTGCTCAAGTTAATGCCTAAGTTTGCATTTAAATCATTGTTATAAAATATTGACTGTAGTAACTTTCTAAATAGCGTAAGGAGTGAAATAAAAAATGGGGATATTTAGGTGTTCTTTTGAAGTGTTATTCCTGGTGTAAATGCATGAAATGCTGCATAGTGTACAGAACCAATCTGGGGGGGGGAAATGCATTTAACGTCGGTAATGTTTAGAGGACTTTCTTGTTAACCTTCCCCTCTTGCAAACGTTGGTCAGTTTAATATTAATACATGCAATTGTGTTTTTAAAAGTTAACTTTTGTCTACTGTTGAACCTTTCGCTGCGCGAAGACTTCTCCTTTCTTTTCTCTCGTCTTTCCGACCGTGGTCAGAAGCGCAGGGGAGATTTCCTTCAGGGCCGAAGGGAATTCTCCTTCGGGGTTCACTTCCCGTTGGAAACCCTCAACCTCCAGAGCGGATTAAGAATGACTCCAAAACAGTTATTCTGGGAATGACACCTTCTCTTTATTTAACTAAGTGCTCCGTCCTCCGAACACACAATATATACCACGCACCCCCCCCCCCCCATCTGCACCTGCAATCGCCCCTCCCCTTGTCTCTCGTGGATCGCACCCCGCTCAGCACACACACACTGCAACACTACCCCTGTATTGATCAAGTGGTATAGGTTTATATGGGATTAAGAAAGTAAGCAGTGCTAGAAAATTGTGTTTCCAAAAAGTAATTGTTACATTAATCTAATTCAATGTCCCTGATTTCATTTTCATGTAGATGCAATCCTGCAGGAATTAAAAGAACATGGCAGCAGCTAAAAATGAAGTATAAAAACATAATTCAATCAGGTCAAATGTGAGCATGTCATGGATGTAGGCTTTGTTGACAATATTTGACATATGAAACATCTACATAGCAATATCTAATGTTGTTTTCATTTTATATATGTAATTGACTGCAACGACAAATGGTAACGCTCAAACAAAAACGTTTGGGGAAATGACAAAAAATGGAGTCTTCTCAAAATCCTCGTACGAGGTAAATATAATTCTCTCTGAATTAATGCAGCCTCCTCGTCTATTGGGTCCTCCAAAAAAGGACAAGCCATTCTTGTCACTTAGACCGTCTCTGTGTGACGGAAATGTGGGCAATGAAGGTTAAAGCGTAAAATACCGCTTCGTCTTTAAAAAGGGGAGGGGACCGGCAAAAACTCAGAGTTTAGAGAATAAAACCTGCTCCCGACCAGGTTAGGTTCACAGCATAAGTAACCATGGATACTGACTCCGAGTAGAAGTTACCTCTCTTTCAGGAACGGGTTTGACTTACTCTGCTTTCTCTGGTTTAACAAACCTCCCATTCTGAAACGGAAAACCCAGGGTTTCCCTGATTTCAGGGTTAACATACTCAGAGTTTACACTTAACCTCCTTTCTGAAACAGGCCCCAGCTCACCACTCCTTCATTCTCTCCAAAACACAGATGACATACAGTAAATAACAAAAAACATTAAACTGAACATCAGTTCTTCAAAGTAAACACCAGGGGGGAAACATACATAAAAATAAACTAATATGAAATGATAAAGCTGAGCAAAATGACACTTTTGACTTGCTTTTTGTTTGTACGGAGAAATGAAATGGAAGTAAAATCTAATCTGGGAGGATAAATCAATAAATTAGTACCTTTATTGCTAAATCTTCCTGTTCCTAAAAGATTCTGTCTGTGAACAATAAAGTTTTTAGAAACCAGACTCCGTCTGCACTCAGAGGGAGTTCTGCACATGCTCAGTAGAGACTGTTTCCAGGAAGCAGCTGCTCTTCCAGGAAGCTCCTCCTCCTGGAGGCGGAGCCTCAGATGTGACCTTCAGGTCCTCCCAGAAATGCAGACAGAGTTCCTGAGGTTCTCCTCCTCCAGGAGGTTCTGCTGTTGGTGTTTGTGTGACGACCGAGAGGAGAACAGGGGGGTATTCCAGAAGGCAGGTTATGCTAGCTCTCACGGTAAGTTTGAGGCTAAGGAAGCTGATAACCTCAGCTTTCGGTTCCAGAAATGGAGGTATGTTTCAGGGTAGGTCAAATTGCCATGGCAACTCATGCTCTGAACATAACCTGGTCTGGAGCAGGTTTAGTTGAAGGTTAGTTTGTTGTCAGAGAGGTGAAGCAGCATGGCGTGTCCATTTGAAGATGATTTAGTGGATGAAGAAGCTCAGATAATACTTTTTCCACCGTGAGAGGGTGATAAGACCACATATGGATGTTGGAAAGAGAAACTTTATACTTTGATCTAACTTCATTATTTGTTTCAGTTAAAATAAATCATTTTTTTGTAAGTCGGTTTTAAAATTACACGTAGTTTTCAGACGGTTATTTTACTTTCATTCAAAGTAATTCAATTAAGTAGGTGTAACTTTGATGCTGCTGTTAGATCGGCACCAAAAGGGATTCTGGGATATCATTTCCTTTGCCTGTCTGATGGATTTTGGTTTAAGTGTGGGGTTTTCACCAAATGTGTTTAGTTGTTTTACTGTTTTAATGTGTTTTGCCATGCTTCGCCGAGTTATTTTGCCGTACTGAGCTTACGTCTCTGCACCATGAGTGAGAGTGAAGGAGAGGATGGTTAGTTTATATAGCACCCCTACAGCTTTACATTGTAATGACAATCATGGTAAATTCTTTAAAGGATTTTTGTACTCCGTGCATTATTCCCCCTGTCTTTTTTTATTGTTATAAAAATGAGAATATCTGCCGGCTCAAACTTAGACATTTGAGAGTTCAAGAAATGTAATTAATTAAGATGGAAAAAAATATTAATTGAATTGGATTAATACAACATTTAGTTAGATAAATACGTAAATTTGAGTTGTATGAACAATTATTGAGTTTTATAGACGTAAGAAATTAAGTTGAATAAATTTAACTCAATTTTTTGTTACCAATAGAAGTAATTCATTTAAAATGGCAAAATTGGATAAGTTATATATGTATGTGCGTCACAAGGAAAATGGAAATAAGATCAGAAACTCGTGCGTTTACTTTGTCTGCTCTTTTTCTACACGCAGAAACTTTTTTTTGATGATGCAGCCGTGTTACTTTTTTGATGGACGTATAATCTTCATACGCCGTCATTATAATCTCAGACTCCGTCTCACTGAAGTGTCGCGCTTTCTTTTTTTCTCCACGCGTTTCCATGGTGACCCCAGAAATCGGGCGATCCATTGAGAATGTCTTTATGTACCTGCTGTGCACGTGCATTAACCCAGGGTTACCAAGTGGAGCGTAATTAAGCTAACTCATATCTGGTCTGTTGGAACCGACATACCCAGAGTAAGCAAGTTCAGGAGGATTTCAGCCAGAGTTCAGGCTGAAAGTCAGGCTAGTTTAAACATGGAATACCCCCCAGGGGGGTATTCCAGGAATACCAGATATAAGTTAGCGTAATTACGCTCGACTTGGTAACCCTGGGTTAATGGGCGTGCACCGCAGGTACATAAAGACATTCTCAATGGATCGCCGATTTCTGGAGTCACCATGGAAACGTGTGAAGAGAAAAAAAGAGCGCGACACTTGAGACGGAAGTGAGACGGAGTCTGAGAGGATAAAAATTATAAGTCCATCAAAATAATAAGTCCATCAAAAAAGTAACACGGCTGAAAAATAATTTAAATAATTTAGTTAAATTGATTCAAACTCAATAATTGTTTATACAACTCAAATTTACGTATTTATCTAACTAAATGTCACATTACTCCATTAATCTTTTTTCCATCTTAATTACTTATATTTCTTGAACTTTCATATGTCTACGTTTGAACCGGCAGATATGCTCATTTTTATAACAATAAAAAGAACGGATGAAACTGCAAGGAGTGCAAAAATTCATCACAGAATTTTCCATCACTGACATAACAGTTATAGATGGTAGTGGTGCTATATAAACTCATCATCCTCTCCTTTACTCTCACTCATGGTGCAGAGAGGTAAGCATAGTAGGACAAAATAACTCGGCAAAACACGGTGAAACACAGTAAAACAGCTAAACAACTAAACACATTTGGTCAAAAACCCACACTTAAACCCAAATCCGTCCAGACAGGCAAAGGGAATGATATCCCACAATCCTTTGCGGTGCCGCTCTAACAGCAGCACCAAAGTTACACCTACTTAGTTGAATTAATTTGATGACATTAAAATAATTGTCTGAAAACTATGTGTTATTTTTAAGGTGACATAACAAACAAATGATTTAACTTAACTGAATCAAATAATAAAGTTAGATCAAAGTATAAAGTTTCTCTTTCCAATATCCATATGTGGTCTTATCACCCTCTCATGGTGGAAAAAGTATTATCTGAGCTTCTTCATCCACTAAATCATCTTCAAATGGACACGCCATGCTGCTTCACCTCTCTGAAAACAAACTAACCTTCAACTAAACCTGCTCCAGACCAGGTTATGTTCAGAGCATGAGTTGCCATGGCAACTTGACCTACCCTGAAACATACCTCCATTTCTGGAACAGAAAGCTGAGGTTATCCACTTCCTTAGCCTCAAACTTATCATGGGAGGTCACTTCCAGAACCTGCTGTCTGGAATACCCCCCTGAGGAATTCAGACACTTTCCAGACGGTTGAGAACCTGTAGAACCAAATGAAATGATTGACATGTGAACAGTCCACCTTCAGCTGCAGAACCACTAGAACCAGCAGGAAGAAGGTTCTGGGTCAGATGTTCTGATGTTCTCTAGTGAGCGGCAGCATTCATGCTAGAACAAAGTATCCATGAAGATCCAACTTCTGCTTCTTCTGACCTTTGGACTTTTTGGACTTTTATTCTGAAAGGTTCTAGAGTCTGAGGTGAGAGAAGATCCACTTCAGGAACAGGAAAGACCTTCAAGGATCTGGGTTTGTTGTCTTTCTCTCTGAGTCTGAGTTTAGACGATCCTGTTCAGGATTCTGCTGGTTGTTGGAACCACTGGAACTTTGGTTTGGACCTTTTTTCTTCCTGTAGATCCAGAGACCAAAAGCAGCAGCAGCAACAACAGGAATTAGAAGAACTGCCACAACTGGCAGAATGACTTCTAGACTCGGTCCTTCTTCCTCTTTTCCTCCATCCTCCGTCTTTCTTCCTTCATCTCCTGCAGGAGAGAGAGAGGATGATGAGTGCAGAACAGAATCCTCTCCTCTTCCTCATCAGAGCAGCTGCTTCCTGCAGAGTCTCATCAACAACATCTTCAGAAAACACGTCTGGGGGGTATTCCAGGAAGCATGTTTAAACTAGCCTGACTTTAAGCCTGAACTCTGGCTGAAATCCGCCTGAACTTGCTTACTCGGGGTATGTCTGTTCCAAAAGACCGGATAAGAGTTGGCGTAATTACGCTCGACTTGGTAACCCTGGGTTAATGGGCGTGCACGGCAGGTACATAAAGACATTCTCAATGGATCACAGATTTCTGGAGTCACCATGGAAACGCGTGGTGAAAAAAAAGAAAACGCTGTACTTCAGTAAGACGGAGTGTGAGATTTTAATGACGGCGTATGAAGATTACACGTCCATCAAAAAAGTAACACGGCTGCATCATCAAAAGAAAGAGTTTCTGCGTGTAGAAAAAGAGCAGACAAAGTAAACGCACGAGTTTCTGATCTTATTTCCATTTTCCTTGTGACGCACATACATATATAACTTATCCAATTTTGCCAACTTAAATGAATTACTTCTATCGGTAACAAAAAATTGAGTTAAATTTATTCAACTTAATTTCTTACGTCTATAAAACTCAATAATTGTTTATACAACTCAAATTTACGTATTTATCTGACTAAATGCCATATTAATCCAATTCAATTAATATTGTTTTCCATCTTAATTAATTAAATTTCTTGAACTCTCAAATGCCTAAGTTTGAGCCGGCAGATATACTCATTTTTATAACAATAAAAGAAGACGGGGGGAATAATGCACAGAGTGCAAAAATCCGTGAAAAAATTTACCTTGATTGTCATTACAATTCTAAGCCGTAGGGGTGCTATATAAACTCATCATCCTCTCCTTCACTCTCACTCATGGTGCAGAGACGTAAGCTCAGTACGGCAAAATAACTCGGTGAAGCATGGCAAAACACAGTAAAACAGCTAAACAACTAAACACATTTGGTCAAAAACCCACACTTAAACCCAAATCCGTCCAGACAGGCAAAGGGAAGGATATCCCACAATCCTTTGCGGTGCCGCTCTAACAGCAGCACCAAAGTTACACCTTCTTAATTGAATTACTTTGAATGAAAGTAAAATAACTGTCTGAAAACTACGTGTAATTTTTAAACCGACTTACAAAAAAATGATTTATTTTAACTGAAACAAATAATTAAGTTAGATCAAAGTATAAAGTTTCTCTTTCCAACATCCATATGTGGTCTTATCACCCTCTCACGTTAGAAAAAGTATTATCTGAGCTTCTTCATCCACTAAATCATCTTCAAATGGACACGCCACGCTGCTTCACCTCTCTGTAAACAAACTAACCTTCAACTAAACCTGCTCCAGACCAGGTTATGTTCAGAGCATGAGTTGCCATGGCAACTTGACCTACCCTGAAACATACCTCCATTTCTGGAACCGAAAACTGAGGTTATCAACTTCCTTAGCCTCAAACTTACCGTGAGAGCTAGCATAACCTGCTTTCTGGAAGACCCCCCTGATCTGAGACCTTTACTCTGACATCAAGCAGGAACACAAACACTGCTCACCTGGAGACGGATCACCTGGAGGAACCACGGACAGATGGATGGTACAGATGGGGGGAGTTTTTAAAATAGATCTCTTGGTTCTCCTCTTTTCAACTCTACACTCATATGTTCCAGTGTCATTCATGGTCACGTTCTTCAGAACCACAGACAGATCTCCATCCTTCATCTGACTGTCCTTCAGAAACACTCGGTTCCTGAAAGATTCATGTTGATGATCAAGAAAAACACCATCACTCCTGTAAAAAAGCACATATTCTTCCTGCAGGTCGGTTCTGCTCCACTCAAAAGCCAAACTCTGTGTGATGTTCTTGTCTCCACAAGTCAGAGTGACGTCACCTCCAGGTCTAGCGTTGATGTTCAGACCTGCATCAGAAGAAAATATAAAGTGCTTTACAGTCACACACTGATGGCGCCTCCGCTGCCAACCTCCCACCAGAGGCAGGGTGGGGTTCAGTGTCTTGCCCAAGGACGCACCGACACATGGGCGGGCAAGGCAGGAATCGAACCTGCAATCATCATGGGTCGAATGCCCTACCGCTGCCCCATGGGCGTCCCGGAGATCAAAGAAGTAACAGAAAAGTAATCTGGACCGTTAAGGCAACATTTTTGGTTCCTCGGTTCTCCTCCATGAGTCCATCTTTTTCTATGTTCCATGAACAGAATCAGCGCGTGATGCGCCAGCTTTGTTTCACTTCCGCGTTTCTGAAACATCGTCATCGCTGCTGTTTAACGGCTACATTCTAACTACTTTCTGACAATTCTGTTTTATTCTGATCTCACCTGGTGTTCCGGAACCAGAAGAACCGACCAGAACCAGGAACAGAACAGAACCGAGGATCCACATTGTGGAGATCCAGCTGCGTTTTTTTACTTTATTGAACACAAACAAAACACCGGAAGTCTTAAAAACTATCCGGAAGTATGGCGGATGCTAGAAGACGGAATACGGCAAGTTAAAATGAGGCAGACAGTAGAAAACATATATATGTATACATTTACATGGACATACACATAATGATGAAGGAACGAAAAATCAAGGAACTAACAATTTCAGAGTCGGATGGTGGTATAAAACAGATAACAGATAAATAAACTGTCTCAGATTCACATGATCCATAAATTATTGACATAATTATGTAGTGACAGGCCAAAAATTATGACTTCTTTTGAAAAGAAGTCATAATGAATGGGAATTTAATTTTTTAACCATTCTTAAACATCCAACCAGAACATTAGTACAGCATCACACAGGAAGAATATGTGGTCGGTGTCCTCAACAGCAGTTATCATCAATGTTGAAACGTAACCTGCCATTCTTTGGAGGGATAAATATCATTCATAATGTTGAAGTGTGTTTCTTTAACTTTTGGGGAAATAGGAAGTTTCATGAAAGTGGTTCTTAATTTAGTAACATTTTGTTCAAATTTCTGCAGTATATTATTTTTGTTCTGTCGTCCAGGAAAAAACCTGTCAATGAACCAATTTCTGATGAAATAATTATTACATTTTCTGTCCATAAGAGGACATTCTTCAATTGATAATGTGGCTGACTGTGGTTTTATGATGACATGTTACCGGGGCGGCCGTGGTGCAGCAGTAGGGCGGTCGACTTATGATCGTAAGGTTGCGGGTTCGATTCCCATGTATCGAAGTGTCCTTGGGCAAGACACTGAACCCCAACTTGCCTCTGGTGGGAGGTTGGCGCCAGTGTTTGGCAGCAGAGCCGCCAGTGTGTGTGCATGGGTGAATGGGACAGTGACTGTAAAGCGCTTTGGGCCTTCAAAAGAAGGTAGAAAGCGCTTTATAAGTATTCACCATTTACATGTGTCATTGTGTTCCCTGTTAGAAATACAAATTCTGGGATGGGACCATTGAGTTCTATCACTAGTGGAGAATCGCATGGTTCCTCACGGGAGGAGAGCACCGCCATCTTGGTGAGGTCAAGTTACTACTGCAGTGAATGTATGTGAACACATTTTTTGCATAATACCAGTTGATTGTTTGGGTTTCAACTGCCAAAATTAGGGTCCATGAAGGAGGAAGGTATAACATTTCACAGGTAAATACTATAATTCTTTTCTTTTAAAGCTGCAGGGGCTTCATTAATAGAACACATGTTGACATGCATGATGCTGCAGGGCTGTTATCAACATGCTGCATGCAAGATGGCGTCGCGCTCCGCCACCATCGGCCAGGCTTCCCAAGCGGGCGTGTCTCCTCTAGCGATATAATTAATTGGATGGGACGATTGAAGTTATGTTTCAAACAAAATTGCTCATGATCTAATAAATTTCCCTCCGTGTCCATCAGATCAGTCACAGAACAGACACTTCGTCCAAACCATTTAGCCCAAAACAAGAACACGTTTCTGTGGAGGATGTATCTGTTGTTCCAAATAATACAATATTTTCCAGTATGGAAGAATTTGTTTGTGGAACTCTGATAATGCTATGGGGAGCATATTAACATCAAAATCACTAACAAGCACAAACTTTAACCCATCTAATGTATTAAATAAAGAATTTGGGACACAAAACAGAAGGAATGGTTGTGTTTGATCCAGGATTTGAACCAGTTTATCTTCAGGGTTCCGTTAAGACTGCAGTCAAAATCAAGAACTTTGAGACCAGCGTCTTAAAATTCTTTGACCATATTTTCTTTTTCATATAATGAGTCTTGTTTCTCCAAATAAAGTTAAAAGTCATTTGGTTGATGGATTTGATCACTTTGTTTGGGATGGCATTAGAGGAAGATGGTAAATCCATCTACAAACCTCCATCTTTGTCAGACAGATCTGACCCATGAGTTCACACACATTGCACTGCCTGATCTGGCCAACAGGTGGCAGCAGACAATCATCTGTACTGAAGGCTGAGGAAGAAAATTCTGACAGGATCTCATTTATTTGAGGTTCTTTTTCTCTCTGAGGAAAAGAGAATTCAATCAGAAAATTTGGTAATTACCAGTCAAAAAAATACCACCTTATTTGTTTACATTTATGTTACATTTTTGTTTTTATATTTTATATCATTCTATTTTCTCGGATGCTTAGAATGCTGCTATAGTAACGCACACATGTAGGATCAATACATTATTTTTGATTCTGATAATATGGACACAAAAAACATTTTCCATCAGAACATTTTCCATCAGAACATTTTCCATCGGAACATTTTGCATCGGATCATTTTCCATTAGAACATTTTCTATTAGAACATTTTCCATCGGAACATTTTCCATCGGATCATTTTCCATTAGAACATTTTCTATTAGAACATGGTCACATTTCCATCTGTCACTGCAGCATCACTCAGATGTTCCATCTTTCTTTTCTTGCTTCACTCGTTCCTCTGGAGGATCAGAGACAGCAGAAACAGTAACTACCCTACAGAGGGTAGGGGTGTCATGATTCATTAGTTTAATCAATTAATCAATATCTATTCCTACCATCCAATCAGATCCATCTGTCTGAGGTAGAGTTAAATAGAATATAATTAACCTGAGCCATTAAAATGGTTTCAAAATGAGATCAATCAATAATTGATATTAGAAAATACCATCTGGATACAGTGGGTTTATTTGACTCTAAGGTAAAATCGACCAATCACAGCAGGAACACACGTGTGATGTCATCAACACGGATCAGTCCGTCATTCCAGTCCTATGTGTGGACAGACTGTGAATAAAGTCATGTGACCATCCAGTGTCTAGAATGTTCTAGAATGTTCCCTTTGGATTCTTTGGATGTGGAAAAACAACAGTGGTGAACTTTAGGAGACTAACATGTGAATGGATTTGACATTCATTCTAGTTTACTGGTTGGTTTTGACACAGATTTCATTAACTTGATGATCTGGAAGAAATCCAAGAATCTGGAAAACTGTTCAGTAGCAGGAATTTCTGTCTGGAAGTTTGGATGAAGAGGATCTGGATCCACTTTAGGTCAGAGGATCTGGATCCACTTTAGGACAGAGGATCTAGATCCAATCGGATCGTTTAGAATGAACCCAAATCAACTAAAAATTGATTCATTGTTCAAATGAATTGTTACATACTAGAGAGGTTTGAAATGTGTCTCTGGGGGTGGGGGGGGGGGCAGGTCATAACAGATGATAGGTGTCCCCCAGAAAAACTCTTGTGGTGTAAAAGTAACATCTCCACCTGTTGGGTGGAGGATCCAGGTGCAAATCCTGGCAAGAGAGTTCTGGTGTTTAGTGAGTGAAGGTGTTTCATGAAAGATTGTTCTTTAACTGTTTCATCTTCTGTGTTCATGTGTTTCATATTCATAGTCAGACGTTTCTGTTGATGAGCTCTAACAACAGGATTACAAATGGAGGAAATCCAGTTACTTTCTACAGAGAAGTAACTTTCTATGTGACAGTAATAGTTACAGATTCCTCAGTCCTTCTATCAGTCTTCTCTGTCTGGGTTTAGCTGAAATCATGGTTCATATCATTGACTGGACTGAATGTAAACTCTGAACCTAAATATTCGGATCAGATTGATATAAAAGTGTTCATGTCATGGTGCCTCTGTCAGCCCCGCCCCTCTCTACTCTGCTCTGGAGGATTCCCAGCTGTTGCCACTCACCTCATCAGCCCTGCTGCCGTCTTAAGGAGATCCACAGCCAGTATTTATTGCCAGTTCGTTGTCTGGTCTGTCATGTTTATCCCAAGAAAGTTAATCCTGTTTAGTAATTTGTTTTACGCCTCGCTTCCAGGACTCAATCATCACGAGTGCTACCAGGGATTTCCACCAGAACCGCCTGTTCTATCCACACTCTCCTCACCAGCCGTTCATGCCCTCTCAGCCTCCGCAGAAGCCCTCCAGCCATGCCTCGCCTTCCTGCCACATCACCTCTAGGAGATCACCTTGAAGAACAAAATAAATCTAATTACTTACCTTATAACTCTCCTGTGTTCCCTCCGGGTTCCAGCATCTGGGTCTGTCTCGAATCCTTGAATACCATGACAGTTTATTCATATTGGAGGCTGCTCAGCAAACAGGTTCAGGTTTAATTTTCTTTTTTGCTTTGAGTTTATCATTTTGTGATGATGTGATCACTTTGGTCTTCTTATAAAACTCAAAGCTTCTTTAATCAGTGATTTTTCATGTACGTAAGATGAAAAAGGGGGCGGGGCTTGTGTGTGGTGTGAGTGAGGAAGCAGAAAGCAGAGATCAGACCAGAGAGGAAGATGAAGGAAACATGTCTGCTCTGTAAGTACAGAAGCTGTTTGTCCGCTTTGACTGTCTGCTCTGTTGGTGTTGATGATGAGGAGGAGGTGACATGAAAAGGAGGTCAGGCTGAGGAGAGGAGCAGCTGGAGGAGGACAGAAGGAGTTCAGCTGTTCTGATTCCAGGAGCTGAACTTTCTGCTGCTAGTTAGAAGCTGCTGCTTCCAGAACACAGCTGGACCTTCTGGACCAGGAAGAGTCTGCAGACTCACACAGAGAAACATGGAGGACGGAGCAAAATGTGGAAACCATGATGCTTCCACCTCCATGCCTGACAGTGGGGAGGGGGGGTGTTTTGGGGGTCATAGGCAGCTTTATGTTGATGCTAAAGAGCTCCATGTGGGTCTGATCTGACCACAGAACCTTCTCCCAGTCTCTCTCTACATCATGAATAAGTACAAAAATCTGCTCATGTGTCTCTAACCAAGGAGACTTCTGAGTTCTGCTGGATGTTGAACCATTGCAGCATAAAGTCTCACTAACGGTTTTTTAGTGACTGTGGTTCCAGCTGCTGTGAGATCATCAACTAACTGCTGCCGTGTTGTTTCAGACCCATTTCTGTTCTCATGATCATGGAAACCCCTCCAGGCTAGAGTCCTAGACTGCTCTGTAAACAAAATGAATTCTTTATGATACACTTACCACACGCACAACAATGGTACGTTCCATTTAACTGATGGTCCTTGTGGTGTTGGTACGAGCGTCAAAGCGATTTACCAGAACTCTTACAGAAGAATTAACTTATTTAACTCTACAACTACATGTTTGAAGTCCAGCAGATGAGATTCATCCAGATGGTTTTGGGGGGACGGTTGGGGGCTCGAGAAAAGCAAAGGTGAGGTCTACGGTCAAGCACAGGAGCACAGATGAGCCAGCTGGACTCTGGAATGGAGGAACAACATAACGCACTGCACCAAACAGAGGCACGGAGACCCAAATGACCAAGAATTGAGAAGAGGAGGAGAGGAAAAGTAGATAAGAACAGAGGACAGAACCCCAGTGCACCATACTTTACCCAGCTTCAACTTCTAGCAGCTACTAACGACTAATTGTCATTGTAATTAAATTAATTTAAACATATTAATAGTAAGTTGCATGCATTATGGCACATACAGTGGATGGTAATAATAACAATGATAAAAAATCTACACGTTGAGGATCTCAATATTAATACAATATTGTATTAATTTAAACTGGGGTTATGGGATGCCCTGGCCCAGCATTGTGTTCATTTCATGACAAGATGCTGGCAGGTAAAGCATACATGGAGCGCCACAATCAAGTGGCTGGAATAATATACAGGAACATGTGTGCAGAATATGGACTGGAAACCCCAAGGTCAAAATGGGAAACACCTCCGAAGGTGGTAGAGAATGAGAGGGCAAAGATCCTGTGGGACTTCCAGATCCAGACTGATAGGATGGTGATGGCGAACCAACCAGACATTGTAGTGGTGGATAAAGAACAGAGGAAAGCCGTTGTGGTGGATGTGGCAGTGCCAAGCTATGGGAACATCAGGAAGAAGGAACATGAGAAACTGGAGAAATACCAGGGACTCAGAGAAGAACTGGAGAAAGCCTGGAAAGTGAAGGTGACAGTGGTGCCTGTGGTAATTGGAGCACTGGGGGCAGTAACCCCCAAGCTGGAGGAGTGGCTACAACAGATACCTGGAAAGACCTCAGACCTCTCAGTCCAGAAAAGAACAGGAACAGCTAAGATACTGCAG
>JAUDJI010000028.1:61700-87639 GCA_037389245.1 Oryzias sinensis
CTTTATTGAAACAGACTTGGTTGATGTTGTTGTAAATGTTTGTCCTGAGATGAATAAAGCTGGCAGTACAGAGTCTCTGCTGGTTCTTCTGGTCAGGAAGCTTCACAGTCAGAAGTGTTACCCACACGTCTCTGTGGGTAACACTTCTGCTAAACCAGATGCACCTTTACATCAACGCCTCTGCTAAAAAACAGACATGCACAACCACAAACAACAAAGTCCACTGGTCTGCAGCTGGAGAGCATGCATAGACTATGTGCATGTGCGTCTGACAGCAGTGTCTGTGCAATTATTGTGGTCTGGATGAAACCCAAAGCTGGAGAGAACTAGATACTGTTAAGAAGTTTGAAGGAGGCTGAGATGTTTGCTGAAGTGTGTAGAAAAATCTGCACAGGAGACACTCAGAGAGTCCAAGGTCAGCAGAGACGAGAGCGGGAAGAAGAAGAAGAAGAGGAGGAAGAAGAAGGAGAACAGGAGGAGGTTTCCTCTGAAGGTCTGAATAACTGATGCTGCAGGACTGAAGGGGGAGACCAGAGCTGTTTGTGGTGGAGACCTGCAGGAACCTGAACACTCAGGTTTCACATCTTCACCTGCACTGAAGAGCCCAGACATGGTCTATTTAGGGGAAAGATACGTGTTCAAGAATGTATGTTAAAGGAAAATATTCACCATCAAACAGAGAATCAAATGTAAAAGTAAAACCTGAACAGTAAGAAAAAGGAGCCACGACCCCATGAAGGTCATCAACATCGTCTTTCTAAACAGGTTCTAGTCTCCATCCTCCCACTAAACCTGATCAGGTAAAATAATCAAGTGATGCATTCTGACAAAACCTTTAGGGTCTTATTGACCCAAACCTCTTAGAAACACCCTCAAACATCATTGGACGTTTCTCAGAAGGACACGGTCAGTCTAGTGTTGATCCATCACCAGAGTCCCTACAGGAGACTGAACCACCTCAGACTGAGGTCTACAGAGGCAGAGACTTCCAGGACGGTTCAGTGAGGAGTCTGTGATCCATAATCCTAAAACAGAGTCCCAGAAACTGATCAGAGTCCCAAACGTTAACGTCTGTGACTCTACTTCCTGTTTTCTGAAGGAGCAGAAGTTAAACTTGTGGTTCCTCTATGAACTTTGATTAAAACCTACTTTTAATGATTGTACTTAGTCTATTTCTTTCATTTGTTAGAGTAAATCAAATCTAGTATATTTATTGTCTTTGTGTATTTCTTTGTCTGTTCACAGAAAACCCCCTCGTTCCCTTGATTCACATATTAATTTGTCTCCCCCTCTCTGTGAAGCACCACTTTAAACAGGTGAAGGGGGCGGGGAAATTGAGAGGTTTTAGTATCCTATGACCCCCCCCCCCCCCTTACATTGACATGTTCTCCCTACCATGACAAAGGTGGATAAAGGTGGAAAGATTTCATGTAATCCATGGACACCAGTGAAGATCACAAATCATTGAAGAAAAAAGGTTCAGAGCTCTGTCTAGTGGGTCTAGATGACCCCACTGTCTAGTGGGTCTAGATGACCCCACTCCGAACTTCAAAGTGCCTAGGATAGCACAAGGGTTAAGGCTTCTAGTAGACTCCTCAAGACAGAAGACGAGTCCAACAAACATCAGTTTAGAACAATAGCAAAGATAAGTTATGCTGCCTGTATTAAACAGACAACAAGGAGGCTGGAGACACTGAGTCTGAGAGAACCATCTTCTCCTCGCTGTTGTCTCTGTTGCTGTTCAGAGTTGTAACCATAATGTCTTTGGGGCCTGTCACAGTGGGAATCGTAACCTGAATGCAGTGTCCTACCAAGCCTTTTATTTATTTTTTAACTTGTCCTGTCCAACAGCTGGGCAGACAGATGAGAGCTGAGGGCCTCTTGTGTTGGACATATTTTACTTTAACAAGAGGGGTTATTAATCTTCAGACAAACCAAAGGTATGTCTGGATAAACCCCTTTTGGAATTGAGGCCAAACTTTATTAATTTTAATCGTATTTGAGGATTTTTGGTGTTGGACCAGACGGAAAAGGAAAGGAGGGAAGAAGAGAGAGGGACGATAGAGAGGGGGGGGTAGGGGGGTGATAATAGGAGGGGAAGGGGGATAAGACCATGAAGCAGCATAAAGCAACAAGTTTACTGGTTGTTTATCATTATGGTAAGGTTCAGTACACAATACCGATAGTTTTCACACGCATACTTATGCCTTCAAACCAACTAGTGTGAAACATTTCATTCAATCATGCAAACTGTTAGTGCAAAGGTGAACTAACACCTGTGCTCAGGTGAGTGTTTATGTTCTTCTAAAATGGATGGTGGAACGTGAAAAGAAGGAGGGGGAGTTCACAGCCACCCCCACACCAAGACCCTGCCGCAGCAGGTGCGGAAGCCATAACCCCCCCAATGCCACTCAGCAGTAGGCAGAGAACAACCACCCCCCAGGAGACCACATCCGCCACCCAGGCCAGGGCCAGCAGGACCGCCACGAGGCCCCCAGAGCCAGAGAGCAGGGAGGCACGGAGGGAAAGGGAGCGCCGCCCCAGCCCAACCAGGAGAGGAGCCCCCCGCCGCGCCGGGAGGGCCCAACGCAGGGCCCCACCCGAGAAGGGTGCCCACAGCCCCAGACGGGCACCCCACCACCACCCAATAGGTCTGGGCATCCTCCTGCCCCACCCCAGGTACGGGCCAGGACCCCCCAAGGGAGACCCGTTCCGCGCTCCAGGCAGCCACCCACTCGGCCCACAATTGGTCCAGGAAGGAGTAAGGCAGGGGCCAGCCGCTCCCGCCCAGGACGAGGGCACCCAGGAGAAAAGGGGGTCCACAAGAGATGTTGTAAACATGGCCCGACCAGGCTCATCGACAGCTGGAAATTGGCGAGGCCCAGAACTCAGGGGCAAGAACACAAACCCACACCACAGGGACACGGACGGCCCCGTCTCAGGTGTGATGCGATCCCCGGCTCTTGGCCTTGCCAGAGAGCTCAGGGATCCCTCTCCATGGGTTGAATCTGTGTTGAATTATGTTTATATTTTTCTTGTTTTTCCAATTTATTAAAATTGTTATTTTTAGCAATACAAAGAGTTATGAAAATGATAGATACTAATCCTCCTTCTACATCAGTGCTTCTCAAATAGTGGGGCGATGCCAGGGGGGGCGCGCGGTGGTGGCGGTTTTAGACATAGGTAATACGGGCAATTGTTCGGTGCACAAATTTAACGTGGGGATGGCGGTGACAGTGGCTCAGTACTTGGAAAATAATCTGGTCCACTATTCGGTTCCTATTGTCTGTTCTCCCACAGTTTGTAACAGCCTGAAACCGTGAATCCCCGTCCCTGTAGCTGTGCGTTCCCGTGTCCTGTCACACGTGGCTGCGTGAGTGAGAACGAAAGGGGAAGGGTGGTGTGGTATGGGATTATATGTCTGCCATTAATTGAAAGGGCGTAAAGAAAACTGAGCTGGCGTATTTAGGAACTGAGTGAGTGAACCTTACAACTGCGCTGGCGCAATTCTAACTAAGCTACCCCGTATTTTACAATTGCAATCCTAACTGAGCAGTGATCTTGCTTGGTCAGTGTGAAGGGGGCGTTTTTTTCACTTGTGGGGCGGTGTTCAGGGGTGTGTTTGTCACTTGGGGGCAGGGACCTATCTGGTTGATCTGATTGGCCGAAATTTGCATGTCTTATCAGTGAGGCAGAGGGGTGGGACTCTCATTTTTCAGAGGGGGGGAGGCGCGCCAACAGGCAGCTCTTGAGCTGTATGCAGCTCTCTGCCTTTTAGCATAGTTTCTAAATACAGTACTTTCACAACCATAAGGTGAAAGTTTTACATTTTCTCTGCCCTAAAAAAATGTACAGAGCGGCCCTAACGTGTTGTTGTGTGACTTCGGTAAAGAGGATCTAGGAGAGAACAGCATGATGACGGTACGGAGAGAGGAGAGGACGTGAAGGAAGACACTCCCTCCCCCTCCCCCCATAGTACCAAAGGTGCAGTTATGAGCATAATGCAGAACAACTTCATTTTGGAAACCCTGGAAATGCAAAGAGACACGATTATGAGGCACAGTTTAAACTGCAGCTATCAGCTACGCAGAGGAACACAGGAATAGAGCAGCTGCAGTTCGGTTAAATTAGATCTTCACAGATTCGGACTTCCTGCTTCAATAACTCTTCTGATAAACGTTCAAATGTGTCAGCAAGTATCTCAATCATTTTGTATGAACACAGAGAGTGAACTACAAAAGAATTTTTAAAGAAAAAAACATTGTTTTTATTGCCCTTTAATCAGAATTGTTCGTTTTAAGCTATGAACGCAAACAGAGCAGCGAGCCGGCTGCTATGGGACCGTCAACAAAGTGCGTACCTGTGAGTACATGTCGAAATTTATATGAACTGGTAAGGAAGACTCATCAGCATAGTCATGCTAGATTATTATTTATTATACTAAATTTTGTTAGAAAGTCAACCTCTATTTTATTTTATTTCTTATAGTTTTTAAAATTTAATAGAGATATGAATCATAACATAAATGCTCAATAGCTCTGTCCATCCATCCTCCCCCCTTACCGGGACGCAGAGCCGGTGAGTTACGCCACACTTTGGGACTGCAGGACTCAAACTTGGCCTGAGGAGTCTGCTTTAACTGTTCTTTGGAGCCGCATAGCAAAGAGACGGACTCTGATGAGGAAAGGGAAGCCGGCGTTTTTGATAGACATGTAGCCCAGCTGTTTCAGATGCAGAAGATGAGGACTTTGATGGATTAGAAATGCTGATTGATGACTGAAAAATAAATCACAACCAACTCAGTTTTGCGCTCGCTGCCTTTTTCAAACACACACCAGCGTGCACGTTTCACCGGTATGTGTGTTTACGTTAAATACAGAAAAAACTCTCAAAACTAAAACGGCGCTGTTTAACCCAGTGCTGTTGTAAGGAGAGGAGAGGATTATGGGAAATAATATGGCTTTAATTGGCAGGTCAGTGTGTGGTGTGGCTCTTTGACTATCACAGTAAGAAATGTCGGCTCTTTGTGTCAAACTCTCTCTCCCTTAGTGTTAGAGGCATTCATAGAAAAAAACGCGGATGTAATGTGGATAAAAACATAAACCAACGACCCAAAAATAAGGTAAGAAAGTGCAGCAGGTTTTTTTGTGCTCTAAGTTTTCTCTTATGAAATTCACTGCATTTTTTACCGTTTTAATGCTTTTAATCCACGTTACAGCCACCGTTCCTTTTCTATTAAAGCCCCAAAATTAAAGTCCCGCCCCGCTGCTTGACATGCAAATTTCGGCCAATCAGATCAACCAGAAAGGTTCCTGCCCCCAAGTGACAAAAACGCCCCATTAACACTGAGCGTGAATCCAGGTGAGGGCGCAAAAGAGAATTGACCGAGCAGGATCCCTGCTCAGTTAGGATTTCAATTGTAAAATACGGGGTTGCTTAGTTAGAATTGCGCCAGCGCAGTTTTAAGGTTCACTCACTCAGTTCCTAAATACGCCCGCTTAGTTGTCTTTACACCCTTTCAATTATTGGCAGACATGTAATCCCATAGTGTGGGCTCTGTCTGCCAGGTGAATCGGGCACGCGGACCACTGCTAGCGCTGCCTGTTGCCCAACACCAGGATCACCACTGCCTTTAGATTAGCTCATGCTAAAGTCATTCTTTATGAACTATTGTAGACATTTTGATGACGTGTTTTTATTTTCCATCCATGTTTTCTTTGCCTTAGTTGATGTCAGACAGACAGAAAGACAGCAGGTAATGCAGGAAAACAGCTGCACTTTATGAGATAAGAAATAAACAATTAATGACATATTCAATGTTTCAAAGCTTATGAAACTCATATTATTTGCTGATGACACAAATCTATTCTATTCTACAGACAATCAAAGGGAACTTATAAAGGTGGTGAACACAGAGTTAAACAATATAGAACTATGGATGGATTACAACAAATTATCTTTGAACCTAAATAAAACCAAAGTGATGTTTTTTGGAAACTACAACACAAATAAAGAGCTCTCAATTGTAATAAATAATGTCTTAATTGAACGTGTTACAGAAATCAAATTCTTAGGGGTTTTTATCAATGACAAACTAAGTTGGAAACCACACATCAGACACATACAAACTAAAGTCTCAAAAAGTATTTCAATCGTAAATAAATCTAAACATATATTAGGATACAACAGTAGATATTTATTGTACTGTTCTTTAATATTACCATATTCCACCTACTGTATAGAAATTTGGGGGAATAATTACAAGAGCTCACTACATCCTCTCTGTTTACTTCAAAAACGAGCAGTCAGAATTGTACATAAAGCCGGATATCTTGATCATACAAACAATCTATTTTATCAATCAAGACTTTTTAAAACTGCATGACCTTGTTGATTTTTACACTGCGCAACTTTTATACAGAGCCAGCTGGAAATTGTTACCATCCAACATCCAAAAACAGTTCTTAGAAAATGAAGGAGGCTACAGACTGAGGGGATGTAGGAACTTCAAGATCAAATTGATAAGAACCACAAAGAAAAGTTTCTGTGTGTCGGTGTGTGGCACTAAACTCTGGAACGGTTTAAGTAATGAGCTCAAACAATGTTCAAATATTCAAATATTCAAGAAAATGTATAAAGAAATTCTTATTTCAGGATATGAAGATTAGAGAATTTAAGGATCAACAGGTGCTTGAATAATTCCAAATCCATGTGTGAACTTGACTGTGGTGAAATAATCAAAGCTCTTTTAATTACAACCACTGAGTGTTACATTGTAATGTGCAATAATGATTACTGAAATGTTTAAATTACAATCAATAAGCTATTGATTTTGTTTACTTGATCTGCAATGTGTAGCAATAATTAATGGTTTAATGTGATCATGTGTTCTAATGATAATCAATTATTATTACATATCGGTATCGTTACTGTTTACTGAAATCATGAATGAATGTTTTCTGAAGATCATCAATCATTTCTGGGCACTGGATTTAGTTACTTGAAGAGAATCTATCGGATCAGAACCGGATTTAAAACTATCTGTAAAACTATCAAATGAATGAACTGAGTAGGCGGGGGGGGTTATATAAGCTTGCTTCTTCCCACTCCTTTTCAAGCAATAAATCAAACTCTACTTATACCTCAGTTAATAATCTCTGTATTTAATTAAGCAAATGTGATTTAAGTGACATTTTTGTTTTATTTTCTGTCTTTAATCTATATATTTCATCATTTCTCTAATGAGTTTGATAAATATGTGTAATTCTTTACTGCTTTGACTACAATGCTTAAAATAAATCAATAAAATCAAAAATCAAATCAACAATCCATCTTTTAGAATTCTTTTTCATCATCAAATGGTTCAGTTGGTCAAAATGTTTCTAGTTTTAATAATGAAACTGCGAAACATTTTCTTTTTCCTAGGGGGGGGGCTGGCAAAAAATAATTGAGAAGCACTGTTCTACATCGATGGTGGAGTCCTACCAATCCTGGCTGACTTGCTCCTCAAGCAGCTGCCAGGCAGTAAAGTCAGGATGTGGCAGTTGTGAAGGTAAAAACTCTGTCCTGCCTGGGAGGACTTTGGTGAGACCATGGAGAATGACTACCGTCTTTCTCAAGGAGATTCCTTTAAACCGTCTGGTAGGTTCTTGGTGTGGAGGACGGCTGGGCTCTCTCCCTCTTTTCACATTCCATCATTCACCTCAGCACAACATAAACACCCACCTGAGCACAGGGGGGTCTTCCAGAAAGCAGGGGTGTATTCCAGAAAGCAGGTTATGCTAGCTCCCACGATAAGTTTGAGGCTAAGGAAGTTGATAACCTCAGCTTTCGGTTCCAGAAATGGAGGTATGTTTCAGGGTAGGTCAAGTTACCATGGCAACTCATGCTCTGAACATAACCTGGTCCGGAGTAGGTTTAGTTGAAGCTTAGTTTGTTTACAGAGAGGTGAAGCAGCATGGCGTGTCCATTTGAAGATGATTTAGTGGATGAAGAAGCTCAGATAATACTTTTTCCACCATGAGAGGGTGATGAGACCACATATGGATGTTGGAAAGATAAACTTTTTTACTTTGATCTAACTTAATTATTTGCTTCAGTTAAGATTAATCATTTTTTGTTAGGTCACCTTAAAAATAAAACGTAGTTTTCAGACAATTATTTTCCTTTCGTTCAAATTAATTTAATTAAGTAGGTGTAACTTTGATTCTGCTGTTAGATCGGCACCGCAAGGGATTCTGGGATATCATTCCCTTTGCCTGTCTGGACGGATTTGGGTTTAAGTGTGGGTTTTTTACAAATGTGTTTGGTTGTATAGCTGTTTTACTGTGTTTCACCGTGTTTTGCCGAGCTATTTTGTCCTACTATGCTTACGGCTCTGCACCATGAGTGAGAGTAAAGAAGAGAATGATGAGTTTATATAGCACCCCTACCAACTGGTACTGTTATGACAGTGACGGAAAATTCATTAATGAGTTTTTGCACTCTGTGCATTTTTTTCCGTTCTTTTTATCGTTATAAAAATGAGCATATCTGCTGGTTCATATCTGCCGGTTCAAACTTAGACATATGAAAGTTCAAGAAATATAAGTAATTAAGATGGAAAAAAGATTGATGGAGTAATGTGACATTTAGTTAGATAAATACGTAAATTTGAGTTGTATAAACAATTATTGAGTTTGAATAAATTTAACTAAATTATTTGAATTATTTTTCAGCCGTGTTACTTTTTTGATGGACTTGTAATCTTTATCCGCCGTCATTAAAATCTCACACTCCGTCTCACTTCCGTCTCAAGTGTCGCGCTTTCTTTTTTTCTCTCCACGCGTTTCCATGGTGACTCCAGAAATCGGCGATCTATTGAGAATGTCTTTATGTACCGTGCATTAACCTAGGGTTACCAAGTCGAGCGTAATTACGCCAACTCATATCTGGTCTTTTGGAACCGACATACCCTGAGTAAGCAAGTTCAGGCGGATTTCAGCCAGAGTTCAGGCTCAAAGTCAGGCTAGTTTAAACATGCTTCCTGGAATACCCCCCAGGTTATGCTAGCTCCCACGGTAAGTTTGAGGCTAAGGAAGTTGATAACCTCAGTTTTAGGTTCCAGAAATGGAGGTATGTTTCAGGGTAGGTCAAGTTGCCATAGCAACTCATGCTCTGAACATAACCTGGTCTGGAGCAGGTTTAGTTGAAGGTTAGTTTGTTTACAGAGAGGTGAAGCAGCATGGCGTGTCCATTTGAAGATGATTTAGTGGATGAAGAAGCTCAGATAATACTTTTTCCACCATGAGAGGGTGATAAGACCACATATGGATGTTGGAAAGAGAAACTTATTACTTTGATCTAACTTAGTTATTTGATTCAGTTAAGATAAATCATTTTTTTGTTAGGTCACCTTAAAAATAACACGTAGTTTTCAGACAATTATTTCCCTGTCGTTCAAATTAATTCAATTAAGTAGGTGTAACTTTGGTGCTGCCGTTAGATTGGCACCGCAAGGGATTCTGGGATATCATTCCCTTTGCCTGTCTGGATGGATTTGGGTTTTAGTGTGGGTTTTTTACCAAATGTGTTTAGTTGTGTAGCTGTTTTACTGTGTTTTGCCGAGTTATTTTGTCCTACTATGCTTACGTCTCTGCACCATGAGTGAGAGTAAAGGAGAGGATGATGAGTTTATATAGCACTCCTACCACCTGGAGATATTATGACAGCGACGGAAAATTCATTAATGAGTTTTGCACTCCGTGCATTTTTTTCCGTTCTTTTTATTGTTATTAAAATGAGCTTATCTGCCGGCTCAAACTTAGACATATGAAAGTTCAAGAAATATAAGTAATTAAGATGGAAAAAAGATTAATGGAGTAATGTGACATTTAGTTAGATAAATACGTAAATTTGAGTTGTATAAACAATTATTGAGTTTGAATAAATTTAACTAAATTATTTAAATTATTTTTCAGCCGTGTTACTTTTTTGATGGACGTATAATTTCTATCCGCCGTCATTAAAATCTCAGACTCCGTCTCACTTCCGTCTCAAGTGTCACGCTTTCTTTTTTTTCTCTCCACGCGTTTCCATGGTGACTCCAGAAATCGGCGATCTATTGAGAATGTCTTTATGTACCGTGCATTAACCCAGGGTTACCAAGTCGAGCGTAATTACGCTAACTCATATCCGGTCTTTTGGAACCGACATACCCAGAGTAAGCAAGTTCAGGCGGATTTCAGCCAGAGTTCAGGCTTAAAGTCAGGCTAGTTTAAACATGCTTCCTGGAATACCCCCCTGGTGGGTGTTTATGTTCAGGAGAACAACATGAAACTATAATCAGTAAATGTCTCCCCCTGCTGGCCGCTGTAGAGAACTACATTTAATCAGTTTAATCAAGTGATTCTTAACCTTCTTACCTGGTCCTTCTCAGGTCAAGGACCAGTTTATTGTCAGAAATTATTGTCACTGACCGACTGTGTTTCCTTTTGTACAAGTGTTGCACTCTGGTTATTTATTTATTAGGTATTTATTTGGTGAATCTGATTTTTTTTCCAGCTTTGAAATGATTGATGGGTGATTGTCGATGCTCCAAACTCAATTTCGTTGTTTTAATGACAACGACAAAGAAAATGAATCTTGAATCTTGACCTGTACGAGCCTGAAGTTTGCGTCTGATTTTATGTTTTTCCAGAATATAAATTTTTCACAGTAAAAAAAAAAAAAAATTAAAAAAATTCAATTCCCTTCTGGAATAAATTAAGTCTTCTGTTTGAAATGGTTTTAATTTAATCTTAGAGTACAAAGACAGTATAAAAATGTCTGTTGATATTTTGAAATAAAATGGAGATTCAATAAGACAAAGTTAGTGATTTGTTTGAGGTAAATTTAGAGGTTTGTTTCCATAGAAACCCTTTTAACACTGAGACAGTTTAATCCAGGTTCAGATGTTCCTTCAGGGTAAAAAGATTCATCAAAGGGATTTTTATTCATTCTTGACTCATGTTTTCATCTTTCACACATGAGTATTGTGAGTGTTTCTGTTCTTATTCAGAAGTCTGTTTAGTTTATTTACCTTTGTAGAAAAACTCTTAAATGTCTTTTCACAAGTTTGCATAAATCAGAAACTTAGTTTAATTGAATCTTCATCCTCTGTCAAATATCTGCACCCTTAACTTTGCCCTTAAACATTAAAGCAGAAGCTAAAACTTCACTTGAGGTTTGGTGGATAAAAATAAAAGGATCAAACTGTCACAACTGTTTTCTAAAACATAAATAGACATGAATCCAGTCTGCTGATTACTGTCTTAGAACTGAGGACTGAAGGTTCTCATGATTGGCCAGATTTCTGATGTTCTGCTGGTTCTCTGATGGTTCTGTCAAAGCTTTGGTTCTATATTCATTGGACTTTTTCCTGACCTGCAGGATGAACCTCACTGAGGTCAAAGGTTGTGAGAGGCAGCATGTCGTTCATTCAAAGGTCCTTCAGGAAGTACATCAAGTACTAAAAGTACTTTGTGTAGTAGTTGTGTGTGTCTGTACTCTGTTTCAGAAATGATGAAACCATTCTATTGTTTCCAGATGTGATCGGTTCTGCTGGATGGTGACTCTAAGGTTACCATGGAAACCATCTTCCTGAACCCACGCCTCCCCCCTCTGAGGAAGTAAAAAGGTTTGCTGGAAAACCCAGAAGTACAGGTTTGAGGGAACGCTTTAGACAGAAACGCTCCGGGTTTTTCCTAGCAGCACTTATCTGGTTCCACAGGATTCCTCCACATGTTTGAACAGAACCAAAACGTTCTCCATCACCTCAGCAGAACCACAGACTCACACAGAGTCTGACCCTGATGGACTTTACAGGAAGATGAGCAACGACAGCAGGATTTTCACAATAAAAGACATTATAAGGTTTCCAATAAATACACAGCAGTGAAATACATGTGAAAAGATTCAAGATTCAAGGTTTTATTGCTGTTTGCACATGCGGTACATCGGAGATTTTCTTTGGTATCTCTCATATCAGGGTAAATTAAAGGACAAAAAAAATAGAAAAATAAATAAAATAAAGTTAAAACTTAAAATTAGACAACAAAACTACAAGGTATATAAAAAAATATAAATATGAGTAAATATGAATATTGCAGTGACCCAGTCTGTACAGAAGAATTATTGCACATATTATTCTTTATTGCTCTTTGTGATTCAGTCCAGTCTTCCCTCTCTGGTGTCCTCTGCCAGCATTCTGATTGCTGTTGGGAAGAAGCTGTTGTGGAAGTGTGTGGTGTGTTCATGGATGCTTTCAGGCCTGCAACGTCTCAGGTTGTCCTCCAAACTGTCACCAGACGTCTGGAGGAGAAACAGGAACGTTTCCTCCTCGTTGGTCTGTCTGAAGCAGAGGAAGTCCGTGTTTCTGCCCTCAGAGCTTCTGTGGACACCAGGATGACCTTCAGACCTGCTCTGGTCCTCTGCCTCTGTGGCGTCTTCACCTCAGCAGAAGCTGCAGCCGAACCATCTGACAGGAGGAGGAGGAAGCCTTCCAGTGAGGAGCTGGAGACGTTCCAGCAGAGAACTCCTGCCACTAGATCCTTCTGATCCATGTTGATGTGAAGGTTTGGAGTTTTTCTGAACCTTTTCATCTTCAGATCTTCCATCTGTGCTTATCAAACATCAGGTTCCTCTTTCCTTCAGAGGAACCTTGTCTGCAGAGGTTGATGTGTTTGATAGCAGAAGATGAGACAGAAAGTTCTCTGGATGTTCCAGAACTCCATTAGGATCCATTTATCTGGACTGTTGGAGCAGAGAAGATCAGGATGATCCTTCAGCAAATGTAGGCAGGTTCTAGAGAGAGATCCATTTGTTGATGAGAACTTCTCAAACAGGAAAATAGGATGGAGGAGACACTCTGGGTCTTCTCTAGAACGAAGATCTCCTGGTTCCTCTGATCTGGTCTCCTCTGGTAGCAGATGTAGCTTGAATGAAGCTCTGAGGTGACCATGCTGCAGGTTCTAGATCAGGGGGGGGCAAACTACGGCCCGCGGGCTGGTTCCGGCCCGCCTCCATGTTTGGTCCTCTGAACAATATCAGAGACGGATGTTTATTTTATTTAATCTGGCCACACGATCAAGACGTGACATTTTCTCCCCCCCCCCCCCCCCCCCGCAGTCTGAGCTCCAACTGAAACTCTAAAATCTCTGTCATATAGAACAAAAGACAGTCTTCTTTTTCTACGTCACAGTTCATTTTACCCGGATTAGCTCATTATTTTAGAGAAATTATTCTGCTTCTTTAACCCTTGTGTTATCTTAGTTGACCCCCCCCCTTCCATTGACGTGTTCTCCCTATCATGACAAAGGTGGATAAAGGTGGAAAGATTTCATGTAATCCATGGACACCAGTGAAGATTACAAATCATTGAAGAAAAAAGGTTCAGAGCTCTGTCTAGTGGGTCTAGATGACCCACTAGACAGTGGACCTAGGATAGCACAAGGGTTAAAATTTGAAAGGAGTCAATATTACAGAGGTCTGGGGGGAGAGAGTTCCAGAGTTTGGGAGCAGAGTGGCTGAAGGCACGGCTCCCGACCATACGGCCAGAGGGACAGAAAGCTGAAGAGAAGAAGACCAGAGAGTGACAGGGAGTGTTAATATGGAGGAGGTTAGAAAGATAAGAAACAGCAGGTTATGGAGGGCTTTGAACGTGTAGAGAGTAGGAGAGTAGGAGTTTGAATTGAATCCTGAAGGCTGCTGGAAGCCAGTGCAGCTGCTGGAGAACAAGAGTGATGTGATGGAAGGAGGGAGTTCTGGTGATGATGCAGCAACTGAACTCTGGACCAACTGAAGTCTATTCAGAGTTTTCTTGGGAAGACCAGAGAGAAGTGCTACGCTGATTTTATATACCACCGCAAGTACCTGATAGACCTTGGTCTGAGACACACTCAGCCGGTAACAAAGAACATTCAGCAGCGCCACAACATCCCATGACCCCACTCCCAATGCTAACGTGACTAGGATAGCACAAGGGTTACATGGCATCCTGTTCTGTATCCTGATTGGCTGTAGACCTGTCAATCAATCTCCTCCATGTCTGCTGTACAGAAACATGGAGCTCTTCAGATCAGAAATCTGTAATCGATCAGATCTTTGTTTTCATTCTAAGATCCTGGATCTAATTTCTATGAAGGTTTGAGAATTTAGACCAGAGAGAAAAGTGTGAAAATGTTCATGTCTGTGTGAGAAAAGTGTATTTACTCAGTGAGGAGTTTTCTGCCATAAACGTCTGGAATCAGACTCTGTGGATTTTACCAATCACGGTTATTTTTGGATTGAACTCCTGCAATAAACGAGGAACTCTGTTCTGGTGAAAAGTTAACACAGAAATATGTGTAGCTGCAGCAGAAGACACAGAAATGAGCTTTATTCATTATTACTGGATGAGAAACAGACGTGCAGGACACAGTTCTTTTGTCGTTTCCTTCTCCCTTTTCCTTCATCATTCCCCCTTTCCTTTCTTCTCTTTTGTTCACTTTTTTATTTTGTTCCCCCCCCCTTTTCTTTCTTCCTCCTTTAATAATCTTTTTTCCTTTCTTCTTTTCCCTTTCCCTCTCCCATTGCTTATGGAGATTCAACAGAAAAAACAACAACACACACTTATGCATGTAAAACAGGTATACCATACCAGCCACCTGCCTAGCGGTCCGCCGCCCTGCTGGTAGAAACGTGTGTCGCAGGCGATGACGCAAACCTTTGTTGACAGAAATGTTGAAATTTAATATTTATTCTACACATTCTTACAGCATGGAAAACGTTAATAATGTTTGTGTCTTGGTTTTCCTCCTACAGAAACCATAATAAAACAAAAAATATATTTCTCTCCCGCATCTTTTCACATTTTCAAACATTTTTGAAAATGCTCCAGGGAGCCACTAGGGTGGCGCTAAAGAGCCGCATGCGGCTCCTGAGCCGCGGGCTGCCGACCCCCGCTTTAGGTTGATAAAATTTGTTGGTTCCTCTCAGTTTGTATTTATTTACCGCCTCTCTACTTTGAAACAAAGTTTGAATATTAGATGGCAGAGAATTTATTGATACTTTAGACATGATTTGAGCAGTTTTAAAATCAACCAAATCCTGTAGTTTTAAATTAAATGTGTTAAGAAAAAGTGAATTGGTGTTTTCATTATATTTAACTTTGTGAACTAATCTGATGGCTCGCTTTTGGAGTATAATTAGGATGCAGATTTGTTTTATAATAATTTCCCAACACTTCAATACTGTAATTCAAATCTGCCATCATGAAGGAGTGATACAAAATAAATAAGGCGTATTGATGAAGCATCCAGCTGCATCCACTCCAACACATTTAGCCACTTTTTAACGTAAATACTGTTTGTGAGGTTTCCAACAAAGCTTATCATCAATAATTACACCCAAAAAAACATGTTTTAGCACTTTCTGAATAGCTGTATCATTGATAATAATTTGCACTGGCACTTCCTTACTCTGTCTCCTAATTAGCATAAATATAGTCTTTTTGAGATTCAGTGATAACTTATTCCTGTCAAACTAATATTTTAACTTGTAAATTTCTTGAGTTATGACACTTAGAAGTTTCTCTAAATTATCCCCAGAACATAGAATGTTGGTATCAAGTATGAATTTCATTTCTGTAAATCTATAAAAATTCCAAATGATGAATTAATTTTTTTCAATACAATTAGTAATCTCTTCAACAAGTTCAATTATGGCCAGTGATGTAGATCTTCCCTGTTGAAATCCAGATTGACTGTTAAATAGCAAATTATTTTTCTCTATAAACTTAAGTAATCTTGAATTAAATAGTTTCTCCAATATTTTAGAAAGCTGAGGCAAAAGGGAAATTGGACGGTCATTGGTAAAACAATGCCTATCTCCAGTTTTAAATAAAGGAATTACTTTTCATTTTGGTGGGAAACTGTCCACATTTAAATGACAAAATGAAAATGTACGTTAGTGGTTTGCTAATAGCTTCAGCAACATCTTTAATTGTTGTCATATCAACACCATCCGCATCCTGGGGTTTTTTATTGCTGCATGTCTTGATGGTCTCCAGTACTTCCTTCTCATTTACAGGTGTGAGAAAAATTACATTTGAATTGATCTCAATCAAATTACAGGGCGATTCATCACCAGTTTCAATTTGTCGGGCTAATTCAGGTCCAATATTCACAAAAAAACCTATTAAATCTATCTGCATTTTCTTCTTTATCACTGATCACGCCGTCTTCCACAAAATTCTCGGGATACGATGAAGTGTTTGAACTTCTCCCAATTATTTTGTTCAATGTCTTCCAAATACCCTGAATGTTGACTTTGTTAATTTAGAAAAATAATCTTTTTTCCTTTCTCTCAAAATATGTATCAATTTATTTTTGTATTTTTTATACTTCAGCTCAGCCTCAGTGGTCCTGTGTGTCAGAAATTGTTTATATAGATAATTTTTCTTTTTGCATTTATTTACTAGTCTGTTAGTTAACCATGGAGTATTGAAATGTTTGTACTTTTTGCATTTTCTCATTGGACAATTTTTGTCATAGTATAAACTGAAAACTTGAATGAGTTGTAAGCTATGTTTACATCTGACTCGTTATTAATAGAATCCCAGTTGGACAAGGATTGATCCTATTTACATTTTTAGAGACTGCTCATATTTATTCCTACATATGTGACATCATTTTGATTGCTTGTCTGACATCACATACCATAAAGATGGGATGATGATCACTAATATACTTCAGTAATACACCACTAACCATTTTATTATCAAAAATATAAATAAAAAAATTATGAATTAAAGTAGCACTGTATGTTGTTATTCTATTGTTATGAGAGGCTGCAAATCAATGCTATACATAATATCCATGAAGTCATCTGTATTTTTGTGTTTGGATATAGTACGTCTATATTGTAATCACCATATATAACATCTTTGACTTTTTTAATAGTAAATAACTTTTCCATCCATTCATTGAATAACTTAATGTCTGATCCTGGTTCTCTGTAAACACAGCTTACAAGAATATTTCTCCTTTTCTGAAACACAATTTCAACTGTGATGCATAAAAATATTTCATCCACAGCAAAAGACATACTTTCAATAAGTTGACAATCCATGTTTTTATCAACATATAAGGCCTCCTTTCTAACATTGTCTACTCTTAAAAACATTTCATAGCCACACATTTGAAAATCTGTACCTTTGTCTTCATTTATCCAAGTTTCTGACACAGCCACTACGCTGAACGATGACTCATGATGAGACAAGTAATCCTTGATATTTTCAAAGTTACAATATAAGTTAAAGTGAATTATTGATAACATGTCGTCCAATGATATGGTTTGTTTAAATGTAGTGTCAGTAATATTTGCACATTCATTGCTCTTTTTCAAAGTGTCACTATCTGGATCTTTGTCATTCTTCCTGTTTTGGTGTTTGTTATCAATCAACTGGGGAAAATCTAGATCCATCTTCTGATGAGGAAGAATTGTTCCTGAAGTTATGCATAGCCATTGTTTCACTCAAACATGAATATGGGAAGAGTTGGTGAGCGGTCAGAGAGCAAGGACCGTCAAACACAGACACCCGGAACACAAAACCAAAAGTCACACCACACCCACACACACATTTGAACACTCATGCACATCATACAGTGATTTAGTTTAAACAAAGCTGCTGATCAATAAAAAATTAAACTTAGGATATATCAAATAAGATGATGCAACTTAATGGCTCACGACTCCTGAGCTCTCATGTAGTCCTGTGGTTGATAGCTTCAGACGGTTATCCTGTTATCGCTGACGTCAGACGTTAAAGATGTGGAAGTAAACAAATGCAGCATGTCTCTGACAAAATGCAAGTATCCAGCAAAAGTAATTATCACTGATTAGTATCATTATTATTAGTGAATGTTTCATTGGAATAAATAAATTTGGCTGCGTCCTTTGGCTCCTCAAATAAATGCTGGATGGACCCCCGGGTCAGTTAGATGACAGCAGGATACAGCAGGAAGGCGTGGAAGCCCGAAACCTGCTCCATAACTGGATAACTGGATAACAGTAGTGTTATTTATTTTATTAAAAGGATCATGAATTAGTACAACTTTATCATGGGGCTTTACAATAAAAGAAAGATAAAAGAATTTCAAAGAAACAGAGGCATTGTGTTCCTCACTGGTAAAGGTTTGTGGACTGCACTCTGGCATCCATGTGGTGTTTGAAGATCTGTTGTGTTTCATTCTTTCTATCATTCAAACTCCACATGAACGCAGCATTTCTCTATTTTACACGAAGTCCATCAAGCTGTTGGTGCAAATGAGAACAAAGGTTTTGACCTGAAAACTCGAGAATGTTTTAAAATATAATTTTCAATCCAAATGTTTTCATCCAGATTGAAACTTGGGGCCACAATTGATTTCAAAGACCTTTGAGGAGTATGTATCCATACAAAATCTTCCATCTGTGAAATAGGAATAAAACTGTCACGGAGGAATGTTGTGGAAGTAGCCAGGCGCAGAGAGGAGGAAACAGGAGGTTCCAGGGGAAAAAGATCTTTAATAAGTTAAAACAAACTAGAAAACAAAACCTCTGCAGAGCAGGCAGGCAGGCAGACTAGAAAGACTAGAAACAGGGAACTATGGAGCAGCACAGGAGGAAGGGAAAGACAGGAATTAAATACATACGGACAAACAAGACACGGGGGACAACAATGAGGCAGATGGGGACCAAAGTAAAACTCTATAAAAAACACAAACCGACCTGGCTCTTGCACCACACACACTTCAAGGAGGGATTTGATCCACCTCCAACCTCAAGAATATTTTCAAGGGACCTTCAGATCCCACTTGCACTACAACCTATACACAATAGATTGTAGTGCAGGCCACTGACTACAATCCCCTCTAACCCCCCTCCCTCCTTTTTTTGAGTCTAGTCCTGACCTGAACCCTAAGCTTAACCTTTACCAGAAGCTGGGGAAGGTATGGAGCACTGGGGTTCTGTCCTCTGTTCTCCTCTATTCTTGATCATTTTTTTAACGTTCAGTTCTCCATGCCTCTGTTGGTGCAGTGATTCATGTAAAATTCATGGGAGTGATTCCAGAGTGATTCCAGATTCCGTGCTCCTGTTCCTGACTGTGTACCTCGTCTCTGCTCCTGCTCCTACACCCCCCCACCCAAGTTCATGGAGAACACTACCACAGAACCCCCCAGATCCGATCAAGAGAGTCAGACCCGGGAGATGCCTTTGCAGTGACCTTGTTCACTGAGAAGGGTCAGTCCCTGATGTGGAGTGTAATAAAATGTAAAAAGGAATAAAATTAAAATATATATAAAACATGAACAAGAAACAAATAATTACATAAACCTTAATAGACATATGAAATGCCCTGAGGCTCTCTGGGAGGCTGTTCCACAGCTAAGGTCCGTAAAAACGGAATGTTTTACTTCTACCTTTTGGGATAACCAAAAGGCCGGTATCAGAGGACCTCAGGTCCGCCAGGGCTCATACTTTGTGTCAGATAAATATGAAAGCCCGAGACCATAAAAACATAAACCGATAAAAGAACTTTAAAATGAATTCTGAACCCCACAGGGAGCCAATGCAGCGATCTTAAAACTGGTGTAATGTGTTCCCGCCCCCTGGTCCTCGTCAGAACGCGTGCTGCTGAATTTTGCAGCAGTTGAAGATTTGTTATTCTTGTTCTGGGAAGACCAGAGAGCAGGGCATTACAGTAATCTAATCTGCTGGTAATAAAAGCATGCATTAGCACCTCTGTACTGGCAAGAGAGAGAAATGGGCGGACTCTGGATATATTTTTTAGATGATAAAATCCTGTTTTTGTGATGTTTTTAATTTGTGGGATAAAATTCAACTCAGAGTCAAAAATGTCGCCCAGGTTTCTCACACACTGAGAAGTTTTGTAATTCTTTAGTTTAGATAAAACTATCTCTCTCTTGTCTTCAGAACCGATCACTAAAACCTGTTTTGTCCTGGTTTAGCTGTAGGAAGTTCTCTGCCATCCATGACTCAATGTCTAAAATGCATTTTAAGAGTGTGTTGACCGACTCTTCATCATCAGGAGACACAGCGATGTAGAGTTGAGTGTCATCAGCATAGCTGTGGAAACAAACGCCATGCCTCCTGATGACGTCCCCCAGTGGCAACATATATAGATTAAAAAGTAGTGGGCCTAAAATTGATCCTTGGGGGACCCCACAGTTGATGTCGAAGACAATCACTTGGAGACACATAGATGTTTTTAGCTGATTTAGCTCCAAATCACTTCCATCTGTCATTGGTATTTTCTCAGAATGATTTGAAATGAACTGATGACACCCACAGACTGTGAGACGATGAACGTTCTGGTTTCCATTGAAGAGCAGAGAAAACCCTGAAGGTTTGGAATGTCTTTGGTCACATGACCCCAGTATTTTACCATGAGCTTCAACACTTGAACATCCCTGTTTCCAGCAGAACAGCAGCAGCTCTGGAGCCTCAGTGATTCATCATCAGCAGGACTGCAACAGGTCCAGACCAAAGTCCACAGACAGAAGCTGCTGCAGAGAACTGACATGAGAGAAGGACCATGAGGACCAACCTGCAGCTCTGCAGACACTTCCTGATGGACAGAACTGACAGAAACACCACGTCAACACAGAGAGGAAGGAGGAACATGTGGTTCTACTGGTTCTACTGGTTCTGCTGCTTCCCTCAAACAGTTTTGTGTTTAAACATGGACTGCAGTTCCTCTACATTCTAACCAGTATGAGGACTGAAGAACCAGAAAGTTCTGTTCAGATTTGGTTTGTAAATCAGCTCCATGAAAGTCCAGCTTTGTTCTCAGAGACCTGCTTCCACTGAAACAGGAAGTGATGTCAGAGACTCTGAGCGTGTGCTGCAGACGGACTAGAAGAAACCTGAAGACCTACTGTTCTTCAAGTCTCACTGGTTTGGAGGTTCAGGGAGAACAGAGGAGGAGAAACAAACATTTGAACAAAATAAAATGTTTATTCACAATAAAATAGACACAAAGCACAAAAACTACAGTTACTCTGATATAAAGTCACTCCAGAGTCTGGACACCACCCTCCCTGGAGCTCAACTCTGCAGTTCCCAGCTCATTACAGAGTCTCAACGCCTAATCATATGCAGACCAAAGGGTTGGACACACCTTCTCATTCAAAGAGTTTGTTTATTGTCATGACTATGAAAATTGTAGTTTCACACTGAAGGCATCAAAATTATGAATTAATACATGTGGAATTATATACATAACAAAGTGTGAAACAACTGCAAACATGTCATATTGTAGGTTCTTCATAGAAGCCACCTTCTGCTTTGATTACTGCTTTGCACACTTTTGACATTCTCTGGATGAATTTCTAGAGTGAAATTTAAGATAAAACTGCATTTCTGGTCATTTATTCAAAGTGTTATCAGGAGTTATCAGCAGATGAAAATGCTGTAAAGAAAATATTATTATCAAAATGTGTTTATTAGAATCAAATAAACACAAAGAATATATTCCTAACTACTCAGTGTTTTATCAGTTTGGATGAACACAGAGCTGAAATCCTGGAGATGGTAAATGTTTTTACATCAGTGAATGAGTCATCTCCCACGGCACACTGTTTGAAAAACACTGATCTAGAAAACGACACAGGTTATTAGAGTTTGGCTAAAAACAGCATCATCATAATGAAAAATCACTGAGAACACTTTGAAGTCAGATCAGAAGATAATCAGAGTGGAACTAAAAACTCTCAAAGTTTCATCCTTCATAGTAAAATCAGTCCAGTTTTCTAGATAGAATACAAATCTGATTGTGATGAAGATTTATTTAACTCTTGAAACTGCATGTAATAACTTGACTAACTTTTTCAAACCAAACGTCTCCAATCTGGGTTTTAAACTGGACAGTCATTTTTAACTGGATCAGCAGATAAACTCAGTGGTGAAGTCAAGTTTTTTTCATCTTCACCAACTTGCTAAGGTAAAACCTTTTACTATTTTAGTAAAAACCTTTACTCATTCTGCGCCTGCGCGAGGCTGCACATCCGTTGCTCTGTGTGTGAATGTTTGTACGTTCCAGACTTTTCGATCTACTAATGCAAGCCAGCAACCACGTATCCCTGGAAACCACTCTGCCCACCTTTCACCAATATGTCGACTGCCCCACTCGAAATAGCAGAACTATTGATCTTCTGTATGCAAACACTCTGGACGCATACTCAGCTGCACCCCCCCCCCCCCTTGGGAAATCTGACCACAATCTTATACACCTGCAGCCTAGCTACACCCCTCTTGTGAAGAGGCAGGTAGCTACCACCAGACAGGTCAGGAGATGGTCTGCTGGAGCTGAGGAGGCCCTCAGAGACTGCTTTGAGTGCACGGACTGGAGTGAACTGATTGGGTCTCATGGAGATGACATTGAAGGAGCTGTGGGCTGCATGACGGACTATATGAACTTCTGTGTGGACTTGGTGGTGCCTGTCAGAACTGTCAGGAGTTTCTTAAATAACAAACCCTGGGTTACCAGGGAAGTTAAGGCAGTTCTGAACAGGAAGAAGAGGGCTTTCAGGAGCAAAGATCGGGAGGAGATGAGAAGGGTCCAACAGGAACTAAAAGTCTGCATGAGGGAGGCCAAGGAAGCACACGGGAGGAAGCTAGAGCAGAAGTTGAAGGACAACAACCTGCGTGAGGTCTGGAACACCACGAAGACCATGACTGGATGCAGCAAAAAAGAGGGCGGTGCGGAAAGTGGGAGTCAGGAGAGGGCAGATGAACTCAATATTTTCTTCAACCGGTTCAGCTCCCCCCAGGCTACTCCCCATGCTGCCTGCTCCCCGGTGCTGCAGTGCCCCACCATCCTCCCCAACCATCTTGCTTCTGCTCCCCCTCCTGCTGCCCCCCCTTTGCCCCCATCTCGGTCATCAAATCCCGATGATCAGCCCTTTTCCATCACTGCGGATCAAGTGAGCAGGGAGCTGAGACAACTCCACCCCAGGAAGGCAGCTGGCCCAGACAGAGTGAGTCCACGGCTCCTTAAGGCCTGTGCTGCAGGGCTAGGAGAACCCCTACAGCAGGTTTATAACCTGAGCCTGCAGCTGGGGAGGGTCCCATCACTGTGGAAAACATCATGCATCGTTGCTGTCCCCAAGAAGAGTCGCCCTAGTGAGCTGAACGACTACAGGCCGGTCGCCCTTACATCTCATGTCATGAAGACGCTGGAGCGGCTGGTCTTGCAGCACCTGAGACCCCAGGTGTGGGGGGATGAGGACCCTCTCCAGTTCGACTACCAACCAAAAGTAGGAGTTGAGGACGCCGTCCTGTATCTTCTACATCTGGCCCTCTCCTACCTGGACACGGGGGGCTGTGCCGTGAGAATGCTCTTTTTTGACTTCTCCAGCGCTTTTAATACAATCCAGCCCCCCCTTCTCCAGCAGAAGCTCCTCTCCCTTGGTGTGAACCTCCAACTGCTGTCATGGATAAAGGACTATCTGACCAACAGGCCACAATTTGTCAGAATGGGGAGTTGCAGTTCCTCCATGCTGACTGGCAGCACGGGGCTCCACAGGGCACAGTGCTATCACCTCTCCTCTTTACCCTCTACACCACCGACTTCCACTACACCTCTGATGCATGCCACCTTCAGAAGTTCTCAGATGACACAGCAATTGTGGCATTTATCAGAGAGGGTGAGGAGGGGGAGTACAGACAGCTGGTGGAGGACTTTGTGCACTGGAGCCAACGAAACTGCCTCCACCTGAACACATCCAAGACAAAGGAGATGGAGGTGGACTTCTGTCAAACACCTGCCTGCCTGCCTGCCTGCCTGCCTGTCTGCCTGCCTGTCTGTCTGTCTGTCTGTCGCGCTGCTCTTCTTCGCTCGTCCGCAGCTAACAAAAGACTGGCTGATCGGCATCGGTTACCGCCGCCTACCTACGTGCCAGGTCAGTTAGTACTCCTGTCCACTGCCAACATCAAGCTGCGGACAGAGTCTAGAAAGCTGTCTGCACGATTCATCGGGCCGTTCGAGGTGGAGCAGGTCGTCAACCCTGTGACGATCCGACTACGCCTTCCTCGGTCCATGTGCATACATCCAGTTTTTCATGTTTCCCAACTCAGACCCCATGTAACTAGTCCTCTCCAGCCCCCTCCATCTCAACCTCCGCCACCTCGCATCATCGACGGTCTGCCTGCATGGACGATCAAACGTATCATGGACGTCAGACGTGGGGGCCGGGGTCTGCAGTACTTGGTTGACTGGGAAGGTTACGGTCCTGAGGAGAGGTCCTGGGAACCCACATAGAGGATCTTGGACAACTTGTTCACTCCATCCGCTACCTAGGTGTGCTGATCACAGAGGACCTCTCCTGGACTGCAAACACCACAGCGGCAGTAGGGAAGGCCCAGCAGCGTCTCCACTTCCTGAGAATACTCAGGAGGAACAACCTGGAGAAGAAGCTGCTGGTGACCTTCTACAGAGCCACCATGGAGAGCATCCTCACGTCCTGCATCACAGCCTGGTATGCAGGATGCTCGGCCGCAGACAGGAAGGCGCTGCAGAGGGTGATCAACACGGCCCGGAAAATCATTGCCCCCCCCCCCCTGCCCAGCCTAGAGGACATTGCTAGCTCTCGCTACACGAGCAGAGCCAAGCAAATCATCAAGGACTCCCACCATCCCAACCACCACCTGTTCCAACTGCTACCGTCAGGCCGACGGTACAGATCCCACAAGGCTCGCACAAACAGACTCAAGAACAGTTTTTTTACAAGAGCAGTCAACCTCCTAAATAAATGTGAATCCCACAAAAACTGTAACTAGTGCAATATCTTAAACCAATGTGCAATATTAACAATTCCCAGTGCAATATAATGCAATTTAGAATAGTTATGTAGCTTTGTGCATATGTATATTTTCAGTTAAACTCAATTTTATTGTTCCTTAGAAGATTATCTATTTTTATTGTTTAAGCAGCTGGAGAGCACCGGAAATTTCGTTGTCACAAGTTTCTTGTGTTACAATGACAATAAAGGCTTTCTGATTCTGATTCTTCACCGGCACCTGTTTACCCACCTGTTTTCATTTATGTGTGTGTATATAAGCTCCTGTTTTGGTTTCACTTGTCACCGGATCGTTCTACTTGTTTTACCTCGGTCTTTACGAGTTTAAGAGCCTTCCTTGGATTAAAAGATCCTTTTTGATTCGAACTTCTGCCGTCCTGCTTTTGTGTCCGAATTCAAATCCTTGACACAATTACTTTTTTCACACCACTATTTCATATGTGGTGAAGCCTGTTGTCATGGTAACACAAAAACACATTGCTGAGCTGGCACCGACCTTGACTGCAGCAGTACAGGAAAGCGATATCTATGCTGATGATCATGATGGGTTGAATAAAGCATCAGTTCAGAAAGTTCTCCTCTTACCGCTTGTTTTTGTCCAAATGATAAAGTTTGATTTAAAGAAGCCGGCGCAGTGACACAAAACATTTAGGCTATGTGACCGGAACTACTTTTTTAGGCGAGCAGTTATCACTGTGTTATGACTTTTTAATGCACACCAAGCGACCAATCAGATTCAAGGATTCATCTAGACCAGGGGTCGGCAACCCAAAATGTTGAAAGAGCCAAATTGGACGAAAAAAAACAAAAAACAAATATGCCTGCAGCCGTAAAATATTAAAAGCCCTATTTAAGCCTTAATGAAGGCAACACATGCAATATGTGTCTATATTAGATATTTTAGCCTACTATTAAAGTTGCTTGAAACAGATAATGACCATTATTAACCATTAAATGTTTAACAATGTTGAACACAAAACATCGGACTTCGCTTTCAACTTCATCAAGCAATGCAGGGAACTGACGGCAGTTCCATTTACATCAGCCAGCTGTTTAGCGGTCCGCTGAAAGTTAAAAAA
>JAUDJI010000028.1:121759-162582 GCA_037389245.1 Oryzias sinensis
TTGCAAAAGGTTTGAAAATTCATGCAGACTCTTGTGTGTCTTTTCATTTCCCAACTGCACATTTCATTTTTGGACGTCCTGAACCACCCGAATCTGCGAAGGCCGGACAGGAGGCCAACACATAGCTAGCATAATTTGCATAGTTAGCATTATTAGCATATGCAGCTTTGACTAGCCCTTATCAAAGGTTGGCGATGAGAGTGGTGAGGGCAGCGGTGGTGCGTAGAGTTGGGCGTGGAAGGCAGGTTGCGTCTGCGGGCCATACAACGCCGCTTGCGGCTTTAATTCTTCTTATTGTTACTGTCATTTTATCTATTTTGTTTTTTATTTTATCAGCTGCTTGCACTGTGGCTCAAGAGGAAAGTCATTTCATCTGTGCTGTAAGTCTTGTGTATGCTGCATACTTGACAATAAAGCTGACTTTGACTTTGACTCCATCATGCTGTTTCCAATTGGTTAAATGAAAGACCAAAAAGGAAGCAGAGGTATTTTAGAGACCCTCTCTGGATCAGTGTTTCTGTAAAAAGACAGCCAGCCTGGCTTCCGGGGATGGGCGGTATGGATGTGAGAAGCCAGGGGGGTATTCCAGTTATCAGGTTCTGCTAGCTTCCATGATAAATTTGAGGCTAAGGAAGTTGATAACCTCAGCTTTCTGTTCCAGAAATGGAAGTATGTTTCAGGGTATGTCAGGTTGCCATGGCAACTCATACTCTGAACATAACCTGGTCTGGAGCAGGTTTAGTTGAAGGTTAGTTTGTTTTCAGAGAGGTGAAGCAGCATGGCGTGTCCATTTGAAGATGATTTAGTGGATGAAGAAGCTCAGATAATACTTTTTCCACCATGAGAGGGTGATAAGACCACGTATGGATGTTGGAAAGAGAAACTTTATACTTTGATCTAACTTCATTATTTTCTTCAGTTAAGATAAATCATTTTTTTGTTAAGTCAGTTTAAAAATAACACGTAGTTTTCAGACAGTCATTTTCCTTTCATTCAAATTAATTCAATTAAGTAGGTGTAACTTTGGTGCTGCTGTTAGATCGGCACCGCAAGGGATTCTGGGATATCATTCCCTTTGCCTGTCTGGACGGATTTGGGTTTAAGTGTGGGTTTTTGACCAAATGTGTTTAGTTGTTTAGCTGTTTTACTGTGTTTGCTGAGTTATTTGTCCTACTATGCTTAAGTCTCTGCACCACCAGTGAGAGGGAGGAAGAGGAGGAAGAGTTTATATAGCACCACTACCATCAACCAATGTAGTGACAATGTCGGAAAATTCTTGTAAAAATTCCCTTTAGACATATTGTTCCGTTCTTTTTATTGTTATACAAATAAGTATATCTGCTGGCTCAAACTTAGACATATGAGAGTTCAATAATTACAATAAATTTAGATCAGGGGTCTCAAACTCGCGGCCCGCGGGCTATTTGTGGCCCCCAAGAGGATATTTTGCGGCCCCCGCCTCAATATGAAAGTCTAATGTTAATGCGGCCCGCCAGTCTGTGTGAATAACACCTTTTCAATGTTCGTGGAGCTGACAACCAACCAATCACCGTGACGTAAATGACTCTTGGGGGCGGGGCACTTAACGGGCTTGAAAGTAGGAAAACATTTAAGACAAGAAACCTGACAGCCCCCTCCCCGGACCACTTTAATGAGTTCCTTTCTTTCTGTTGGGTTCAAACAACCTGCAACATCATAACAATTCAAAAAGGAAAGAAAGACCAACGGACAAAGGTACCTTTACGAGGAGAGCAGACAGAGATCTACCCAGTAAACAATCTCTCTCCACTCTGGCGCAAATTCTGCTGCCTCCTCTTTTAATAAGTTGAATTGGGTTGTCCCTAAGTTACACATGCGCTGAGCTCTAAGGAGGGGAAACAGATAAAAACACAGCTGCAGCGCTATCAGAAAGCATTTATTACAACATGTCTGTCCTTCCACAGTCTTCTCAAATCATCTCTGGACCTGCAAAGCCGTTTCTCACAGATAAACTAACACAGAGCGTCCTTCCATTCATTTTAGACATAGCTAACACAGGTTCTCAGGAGAATGCTGAAAAGACGCAAAGATAAACATTTTCTCCCAAGGGTGTCACCTCCACCTTCCTGTGAAACAGATTTGGACACACACAGACACTTCTGCAAACATGATTAAATCACCTATATATATATAGCTAGGTGATGCATAAAATAAGCAAATATGAGATAACCTATAACCATTATTCCAACACTTTCCTTATTAGAACGTATTTATTCGCTTGTAATTTTCTAAATCCATGCAGCGGTTGCTGAACTTGTTTCTGGCTCACATGGACCCGGAGGAGGGTTATGGTTACGGTTAGGCGCGCGGCGGCGTTCAACCCCGACCAAACGGGTCTCTCCGCTCCCGCAGCCAGGAGTCGGGTCGCTGCGCAGAAAAATGTCCCACACCTACATGCGTGACACCTAAGAGGGCTCTAAAATTAAACACGTGGGAGAAAACAACACGATTTAGTCTTAGACACACTGAAAATACCTGTGACGTGTGAAAATGCAACGATAGACATGTTTGAGATGAACCAGCGCCGCCCCTGTATGTTGGGGAGACCAGGTGCGGGGGGGGGGGGGATCTGCAGTGAGACTGAAGGATCACAGGAAGTTGGAGTTTTCCTTAAAATTCAATTTAGTTTTAATCTGCCTCTCTATTCAGTATGATCTGTGTTATGTCTTTTATATTGATTTGAATGTTTTGTAATGTATGTAGCCTTTTTTTCAATCAATAGGTATTTTAAATTATTGTAGCAACGCTACGAAGAACGAGGCAGAGATAGGAACTTTGCAGAACTGGTTTCTTTTTATTGACCTCAAACAGTGTGACATGCAGTGGGGTCATTCTCCTCGCCCCCCTCCTCACTTACAATGCAGGACAAAATAAACCACCAGGGTAAAATAACTAACACCGAACGGAAGAACAGTCAGACATAAAACACACAGAAACCAGCAGAAGAAATTGCATCCCACAATCCTTTGCGCTGCCAGATCTGACAGCAGACGAATGGGTGTGTGACCGTCACTACATTATTTTAATTGATCATACAACTACAAAATCGGGACACTTTTCCCCCAATGCATTGTTTTGTAGTCAATTGGCAGCTTGCAGTCAGTACTGTATTACATTTCCAGCTGCGTTCGCTCAGGTTGGGGCCTTGCTGCTCCCGCCTCTTTCTCCTGATATTTTTGTGATGATTGACAGGTGATGTTGGAGCAGTAACATCCGTCACACACCAGGTGATCTTTTGCCGCGTTGCGTCCACCTAAATGATCTCAAACAGGCTTATTGTGCATCTTGGCTGCACTTATTTAGTGTCACCAACATTCATTTCCATCCGTTTTTTTATGAAAATATAGGAGTGTCTGACCGACTGCTCCACAATAACTTATGACCAGGGTTTAAATGTGCAAAAGGTCATGAGATAGAAAATCCAAAAATGGTTTCTGAATTGTGTTTCTCCTTTACTGATTTGTGGTTTAAAGAGTAAACTTAAAAAAAAGAAAATCAACACGGACTCAGATTTGGGAGCACATCCTCTCCGACGTCTCCACCTTCAAATTCAATAAGTCCAGTCCAGACTTAATGAAAATCATCTTCATCCACACTGAGGGTCTCAGTTTGGGAGGAAGTGCTGCCAAGTGTCCATCAGTAAGAAGACAAGAGAAGAACCATTGATGGATTTACAGAACTGTAGAATTTAAGTCTTCTTTAGTGTTTAATAGTTAGAATTCAACAGTTTAACTGAACTGTGTTAATAAGGATGTTTAAATTAGAAAACAGCAGATATAGAAGAATAAATAAATAGAAATTTATTACTGATTTATTTACTTATTGATTTATTTTTATTTCCGTATTTTATTTGAGGTCTTTCCAGGTATCTGTTGTAGCCACTCCTCCAGCTTGGGGGTTACTGCCCCCAGTGCTCCAATTACCACAGGCACCACTGTCACCTTCACTTTCCAGGCTTTCTCCAGTTCTTCTCTGAGTCCCTGGTATTTCTCCAGTTTCTCATGTTCCTTCTTCCTGATGTTCCCATAGCTTGGCACTGCCACATCCACCACAACGGCTTTCCTCTGTTCTTTATCCACCACTACAATGTCTGGTTGGTTCGCCATCACCATCCTATCAGTCTGGATCTGGAAGTCCCACAGGATCTTTGCCCTCTCATTCTCTACCACCTTCAGAGGTGTTAGAGAATGAGAGGTCTGAACCCCTGAGCCAAATAATCAACAAGACTGGCTATGGATACCGACTCAGAAATGGGGCCAACATCAGTCACCTCCTCTACATGGATGACATCAAGCTATATGCTAAGAGGGAGTATGTATATAAAATTTGCCAAAAATAATAATAAGATTAATTATAAGTTTTTTATTTGAGTCCAAATTTTTATTATGAAGGCCAAAAATTATATATTCAAACTTTAGATTAAAGTTGGGGTGAATGTGATTTCTAATAAATTGTAAACATTTTTTCCAAAAGATTCTAATTATAGTACAATTCCAAAAAAGATGGTTAATTGTTTCTGGATATTCTTTGCAAAAAGTACAGTTAGAGTCAATTGTTTTAATGTATTTTAGCGTAAATTGATTGGTGGGGTAAATTTTGTGAATTATTTATTTATATGAAAGAAACTTCTTTTATTTTATTATTTATCATAAATTTTTGGGAAACACAGAAAGAAGCAGAAGAAAACAGTAAAAAACAGACAATCATGAAATTATGAACATGATTAGAATCATTAAACCATTAACTCTTTAAAAGATTAGGCGTGGATAGGGGGTGCAAGAGACCGGAGGGGGGCCGTTTGGAGGTCTTGGAGTGGGCCCAAGTGCTGCAGGCAGCGATGTACTCCTTAACGTCCCGCTCCAACGAAAAAAACTGTGTTTGAGGAGCCGGATGGTACGGTTAACCCCTCCATGGCAGGCAATGAGGGAGGTGTGTCCCCAGGCAAGGACCTCGGATCTAAGAGATTCCGGGACATAAAGGGTGCCGGGAGGGCAGGAGGCCGCGGTGGGGATTTCGCGAACCCCAGGAACTGTTGAAGTTTCTTACGAAAACAGGGTACCTCCCACTGGGCGACTGCTTCGATTTTAGCGGGGTCAGGGCGGATATTGCCAGCTTCGAGAATATACCCCAGGAAGGGAACGAAGGAAACGTGAAATTCACATTTCTCTGCTTTTACATACAACTGGTTCTGGAGAAACCTCTCGAGGACGAGGCGGACGTGATGTTCATGTTGGGCTTGGTCGGGTGAGAAAACGAGGATGTAGTCTAGGTAGACGAAGACAAACCTATTTAAAAAGTCCCTGAGGACATCATTTACTAGGCATTGAAAAACAGTGGGGGCGTTAGTGAGCCCGAACGGCATAACCAGGTATTCAAAATGCCCTAACGGTGTGTTAAACGCTGTTTTCCATTCATCACCCTTGCGCATGATAAGCATTCCTAAGGTCGAGTTTGGATAAGACCTTATGTTGCTGAACAGAGTCGAAAACTGATTCTAGTAGAGGAAGGGAGTATTTATCCTTGACAGTGATTTGGTTCAATTCTAGGTAGTCAATGCACGGCCGCAATGACTTATCTTTTTTAGCAACGAAGAAAAACCCTGCCCCGACGGGAGATGAGGAGGGACGGATGTAATGGCGTGACGGAGCCCCTCCGGGTCAGCTGGGTCAGGCATTTGGCCAGATCGTTCTGTCATGTTCGGACGTAAGTTCAGAGTGACCCAGGTGCTGGAACCCGAAAGGAGGCCCGGACAAAGTGGCAAGTTTTAATATATTTTTTTTTTTTTTGCAAATACTTTTTTATTGTTTTTAAACACAAGAACAAAGTAAGAAGCAGTGAAACAGCGTATATTGAACAAAAAATCCAAAGAAAATGAAAGATTAGTACAAGAAGGTACGTAGAGTTGTCAGGTTGAAATTTTCCTCCTATCCAGGATACTGATCACAGAGTTAACAATTTGTCATGACCTTTTCTTGTTTTGTACATAAACCATTTTTCCCAGTCCTTCAGAAATTTGTCTTCCTTCATTCTTAGTTTGTATGTAAGTCTCTCCATGGTTTGGATTTCTTCCACAATATACATCCATTGTTTGTGTGTTGGGGCTTCAGCCTTCTGCCAGTTCTTAGTTATGGCTTTCTTTGCTGCCACCAGAAGAACATTCACTAGGTTTTGGTCCGTTTTATGTACTGTTCCCTCTAAGTAACCCAGATACATCACAAGACAGGTTCGGGGTATCTTATACCTGAGTGTTTCACATATAGCAGTGGATGGTGTCCCAGAAGGGCTTTATTTTCTCACATTCCCAAAAAATATGTGTCTGATTTGAGTCCTCATCCATGCAAGTTCTCCAGAAGAGTTGCTGAGTTTTAATTAGTTTGCCCTTGATTTGTGGTGTTATAAAATATTTTATTTGTTTTTTCCTGGCAAATTCTCGCCATTTTAGTGACTGCGTAGTGGTTTGGTGAACTTTTCATAAATCATCCCACATCACTGAGATTTTTCTCTCAAATCCTTTTCCCATTTTGCTTTGACATATAGAGTTGACCCCATTTTTGAATCCATAAGGTGCTTATGTAGAACTGATATAATCTTGGGAATATTTTCACTGTAGGCCTGTATAAATGTCTTAATTATTGGGTGTACTTTGTGTTCCTCTGTTTTGATTTGCTTTTCATAGTAGTCTCGCATTTGCATATATCTGAATAGGTCCCGATTTATTAGACCATATGTGTCCTTAAGTTCCTGAAATTCTCTCATTTCACCTTTCTTTATCATTCTGCACATGGCCGTAATACCCTTTTCAGCCCATTGTTTAAATATGTGGTCAAATTGTGCAGGTCTAAATTTGTCGTCATATGCTGTCCATTTCAGCAATCCGATTTCTTTACCTAATTTTAATTGTTTTATAACATAATACCAGTTGTCAAGAGTAAATAATGTTATTGGATTTAGATCTAAATGCTCTTTAGCAGTGGCTGGGACCCCGTTTTCCCCCATACATACTTGATTTGGGAATCTGGGTGTAAAAAGTTCTATATCTTTCCATCGGGCAACATACTCTGTATTACACCAGTATACTAAGCGATGTATTTGGGCAGCTCTAAAGTATTCTTTTAGATTAGGTAAGGCACTTCCCCCCTTAATATTGGGTAGTTGTAAGGTGTGGTATCGTATTCTTGGTCGTTTTCCTTCCCATATAAATCTTGATGTAAGTTTATCCCATTTTTGGAATTGGGGTTGTGGGATCTCTACTGGTAAAGCTAGAAAAAGGGTAAAGGGGGCGTGGTAGTATATTCATTTTTACAACATTTATTCTTTCACTTAATCCTAGCGTATATGTGGACCATCTTTCTATGTCTTTTCTGATAATGATATTTATACGTTAATAGTTATTCTGATATAGTTTTCCTTGGTCTTTAGGTATATTCACCTCCAAGTACTTAAGTGATTTGGCATCCCATTTTATCTTCCATTCCTTTAAACTTTGATTTGCAACACAATTAAACATGAGTGTCTGAGTTTTATTTATATTTATTTTGTATCCTGAGCTTTGACCAAATTTATCAAAAATCTTAATTAAATTACCAAATGATTTGACTGGATCTGATAAATAGACCATAATGTCATCCGCGAACAGGCCTATAATATGTTCCTGTCCACCGATGTCTATTCCTGTCCGGCAGTTATTCCGCATTGATCTCGATTCCAGGTCATCCAACTTTTCTTTCATCTTTTTGTGATCTTTCATTAAATCACACAGGACACTATTTGCTTCACGGCTCCACACTTCCATCTCCTCCGTCCGCATCGCAGCTGCGTTTATCTTCTCTTGTTGTCCGTTCATCTCCTTTGAAATTTTGGACAATTTCTGATTGATGTCCTCCCTGAATTCGGATAATTTGTTACTCATTTTAGCCGTGATGTCATCTTTGAATGTTTTCAAGTCAGCCTTCATTTCGCTATGCAAACTCTGGATTTGTTTGCTAATGCTGTTTAGGCTGCTCTGAAAGTTAGCGATGTCAGCTTCTGGTGCTAGCATGCCTTCCTTCTCGATGTCCTTGTCTTCTTTGCTTTGTATGGTTGGGTTCTTCTTCTTTTTTGAAAGGCCCCCGCTCATATTCTTGGTTTCTACTCCTTGTACTGTCGTGCTCCTTGAGTTTTTGGCGGAGTTTATTCTTTTTTGGAGTTGGTCAGTGGGAGCTGTCTTTTCACGCCTCCATGTGCTGCAACGGTTAAGTTTTAGGATTTTAATGGAGAAGTAGATGAAAGTGGAGTCTTTACAGGCGGGGCGCGGCTGCTGGCTGGAGGTATCTTGCTGCGGAAATCCAAGCGTGAGCACACGGGAAGCCAATTGACTGCGACCAGGTAGGTATCCAGAGAGGTTAGGGTTAAGGTTATATGCCACCGCCAAAAGAAATTCACGTGTTGTGAGTCATCTAACTTTTTTTCCTATCTTTGATTTTGTTAAGTTTGAGTTTGAGTGACAAAGCTGCCATCAAGCAGCTCTGATTGGTCCAGATTCTAACCAATCAGGTGTCTCTGTCTCATATTGATGGTGCTTGGAGGCAGTCATGGACTTTGAGTCGGTTCTGTTCTAACGGAATTCTGCACCAACCATTCTGGCCCGTTTGGCTCAGAGTAAAACCCAGAAGGAGCAGCAGAGCATTTAAAATCAAACCATTTAGTATTTATTCATGTCAGTGTAGAGACCAATGTGTTTAAAATGTCTGCAGCAGAAAAAAAAAATGGCTCCGACTCCGTCCAGCAGGAAATAACACTTTTAAAGATTTGTATCTGTCATGATCAGACTACTATGGAGACCCAGATGCTGGAACCCGGAAGAAACTCAGGAGACGAGGTAGAGTCAGGGGTTTTAATGAAGGAAAACTGCTGGGAGCGAGGTGTAGCACCGAGGACGGCGTAGACAGCCTGTGACAAGGTGGAACGCCGAGGACGGCTAGAACAGCTTGGAGCGAATGGAGACGCCGAGGACGGAATGGAAACAGGAACGAGGCGAGGAACCATCGTGACCAGTGGGGAGATGACCTGAAGGCGTAAGACAAAACGGTAAGTACAAGGCTTGGATTAGCTAGAGCGAAGTTACTTAACTTGAGGCCAGACGTAAGCACCAGAGTGAGTATAACGGACTGGCGTAGTATGCTGGGATGGATCTCCTTAAGAAGGTCTGCCAGGTGATGAGGTGATGAAGGCCAGCTGGTTCCAACGAATGAGCAGGGAGGGGGGAGGTAGCAGCCGGAGGCACCGCAACAGTATGTGAACTATTGTTTTATTTCAATCAATAAGTGATGAAATATTCAGAGAAAATAGCATTTATTTGTGAGTAATTTTTTTTCTAAAACATAGACACTGTGTAAATGAACATAAAGTTAAAATGCTTCTTCTGTTAAATACATTGAGTCTGCTGTGGTGAGCCGTCATTATTATGATTATTATTGCTGTTCATCTATTTTAAAACACGTCTGCAGCATGTAATAATATGTGCTCTAAATCTTTTATTGTTCTGTTTTAAAAAACAGATCTTAAAGAAAATCAAACTTTTCACCTATACTTTGCTCTGCAGGATTCACCGATCACACAGACCGGTTGATTTAATGTCAGCAGATCAACTTTACAGTTTCAGCCATAAATTCACAATATCTGACTTAATAAACATTAACCCATGCTAAAAAACAAAATATGAATTATTGATAAGATGATAAAAAAAATTAAAATGTCTTCACCCAAAGAAACAAAATTGAGGGTAACAAAAAGAGCTGGTTCAGTTTCTGAGCCTCAGACTCAATGTTGGATAAATACAGTGATTTGATTGGTTAGAATCTGGACCAATCAGCAGCAGTATGATGGCAGCTTGGTCAGTCAAACTGAAACTTAACTCAAAGATAGGAAAAAAGTGAGATTTGACACAGCGCACGTGAAAGCATGTTTTGCAAACGCAAAAAACGTTTTTGAAAGCAAAAAATATTTTTGAAAAAAGAAAAATTAAAGCAGAATAAAAAATCATTGAAAAGCAAATATTTAATATTTTCACTTGCAATTTAGAAAGTTTTGTGTGCAACGTGGCGGCAGAAAGATGACTGCATAGATTTGTGGATTGACTCCATTCCTACAGAAACACTGATCACATGAAGCTAACAGAAAATATGAACCATGTTTTACAGCAGGGGTGCTCACACTTTTTTGCCATGTGAGCTACTTTTGAGTCAACAATGTCTTGAAGATCTACCTGTGCACATGTACACACACACACACATATATATTGACATTTGTGAATTGAAGTGTGTGCAATTCTGAATTATGAGACTGTTCTGGCCTCATATTATCAATACAGGGAATAGCCCCGCCTTAAATAAATCCAAATTAGACGCTGTAATGTCCGTAATGCTTCCAAAAAGAACCGGACAACAGACTGCAACCAAGTACCGGCTTTATTTCCAAGCACGCCTCATTACATCTCTCTAGAACCGTCTAGCGGTGTTTAACACCTGTTAGAGTATATATTTCTTTTTGCCACTAGATGGGGTAGTTTCACACCAAACATGTCACACTAATGTGAACACCACAGCCACGTCACTGAATAAGCCGCAGGGCTGCAAGTGCAGGAAAAAAGTAGCGGCTTATAGTCCGGAATTTACGGTAGTCTATTAATGTAGCTTTCTTTTTTTTTTGGAAGTGGAAGGCTCCTCTTCTGTCTCCTGGCTGGGCCTTTTCCCCTCGGCAGAGAAACTTTCCAAAGACTCATTTTGCTAGCTCCTGGGTTTTATTTTAGCGGTAACTTATCAAGTGACCGAGAAGAGCGCCTTGGAATGCGTCAAAAATGACAGATATTTAAATACTACTAGTAAATATTTGTTGTTAAATGTTTGTTTATTAGTTACATGTTTATTTGGACATTGTTGTTTATATACTGATGATTAAAAACTATTCAGTGAGATTACACAAAGATACTTTTGTATTAACAGATGAGGCGTTTTATTTCAAAGACAGAAAGCAGCGACCATCATATGTTAGGCTCTGTTGTAAACCCCTCGGGGAGCATGGCATTTTGAAGGCGCTGATGGCTCCGTACGAAGCGCGTGCAATGGAGAAAACATAGCTTTCCTAATGAGCTCGTATTTATCGGGCGGTAACCACAGAGCTGGTAGCAGGAGGACACGCCGGGCGGCTTTAATGAACACTCCGGTTGTCCAGAGTGGTCTTCTCCCGGGAACTTGACGCCCTGCAGTCAGAAAGCCACTTTCTGATGACAGAGAATTTGCACTTAGTGAATTTAAACACGCATGTGCAGTGACGTATGTATTGGAAGATGTCCAATTGGCCAATCTGCATGTCAATCAAGTCCCGTACTTCTTGGTAAGGATTTTGATTGGCTGGTGGATTTTTAAGAAGTACATTTTTTTTAAATTATTATTTATCCTTGTTGGCCTGCGATCTACCCTCATGTCCTTGAAGATCAACCGGTCGATCGCAATCGACGTAATGAGCAGCCCTGTTTTAAAGGAAGCTGACACATGGGGGCGCTGCAGGACTGCTGGTTTTCAGATTTTCACCTGGAATCACCCGGGCGGCGGTTGTTCCCTGCCGGTTCCCGTGTGGCGTTGGGGGGATTCCGGCTGCCGCTGCTGCTGCGGTGGGGGTCTTGGGGTGGGGGTGGCTGGGCGCTCCTCCTCCTTCTTTCCACGTTCCACCATCCATTTTAGAAGAACATAAACACTCACCTGAGCACAGGTGTTAGCTCACCTTTGCATTAACATGATTGAATGAATGAAATATTTCACACTAGTTGGTTTTAAGGCATAAGTATGCGTGTGAACACTATCTGTTTTGTGTACATGTTGACATGTGGACATTTTTGCAGCTAGCAGGTGTGTTTATAACATTTGAGTGTGTGTGTGGACAGGCCCCGCCCCTTATGGTACTACATTTGAACCTTACCTTAAGGATAAACAACCAGTAACCCCCCCCCCCCCCCTCTAACATCCCTCTTTCTTCTTCCCTCCTTTCCTTTTCCGTCCGGTCCAACACCAAAGATTTTCAAGCATGATTGAAATTAATAAAGTTTGGCCTCAACTACAAAAGGGGTTTATTCAGACATACCTCTGGTTTGTCTGAAGATTAATAACCCCTCTTGTTAAAGTAAAATATGTCCAACACAAGAGGCCCTCAGCTCTCATCTGTCTGCCCAGCTGTTGGACAGGACAAGTTAAAAAAAAAGATTTTCACCTGGAGTTCTCGGACCCTGTATAGAGATATAGTTCAGGATCTACAGAATCAGTGATTTCATCATCAGGACAATGTCTGCTGTTCTGTCTCCATGGTTCTCTCTGGTTCTACTTCTCATCTGTGGATCTCATGAAGGTACGTTCTGCTGATTTACATCCAGAGAAACTTCAACAGAATCTAACATGAAGATACTTTCTGGAATTCTCTCTATGTAACCTTTGTTTTATTTCTACCCATAACTTCTAAAGGACTTGGTCATACCAAACAGTAATCACTACAGTAGAAATGTATTTATCTTGTGGGAAATAATCTGTCGCTTTGAGATTACTTTCCTTGCGTGTTCAAAAAAGTCGAGAAGAAGAAACCACGGGATTCCACTGGATTAAGTTTAACAAATTTATTCCCTAACAATATTTCTAAAAACAGAGTAAAACAAAACAAAACAGATCATCTGGGCTCTCAAAGTTTCAGAGCTTGCACAGCGCAAAATTACCAACGTCTTAACATGAATGAATGGATGGCGCCGCGGATGGCTGCCTCGGTGCTGTGCTCTCTCGCACTTATCACTTTTTTTCCTTTTAGCGTTGCTCTCCGCTCTCCCACTGCGGTTACATTCAGCAGAGAAAAGCTTTTGCACATCGGGCAGTCCAGTGCCGGAGTTTTTAATCCTGTTTTCACTGGAGATCCTGATCGGAGGCGCAGCAGCCCTGTGTGGACTTAGGAAGCGGCGTCAACGCGGTAAGCGGGCAGGCGCGCTGGTCAAGCGGAGGCAGCGTGGTTTACGCACCGCTCTACCAGCCATACACCTGGGAAACGTCCGCTCTCTGGCCAACAAAGTGGATGAACTGCTGCTTCTCCTAAACAAAAACTCGGATTTTCGCTGCTCCTCCGCCCTGTGCTTTACTGAAACCTGGCTCAGTGAACACATCCCGGACAGCGCACTTCACCTGCCGGGCTTCCAGCTGCACCGCGCGGACCGCAACACCGCGCTGTCTGGGAAATCTAAGGGAGGCGGAACGTGCTTCAATATAAACGAAGGTTGGTGCACAGATGTCACTGTGCTAAAGAAGACATGCAGCCCGCACTTGGAGTCTTTTTTCATAAACTGTAGACCATTCTACTCTCCGCGGGGGTTTTCCTCGTTCGTGCTGGTTGGAGTTTACATTCCACCACAGGCGTGCGTAACTGAGGCGTTACAGCAACTCTCTGACCAGATCACAGAGGTTGAAAGAAACCACCCTGACTCTCTGGTGATTATACTCGGGGATTTTAACAGAGCAAACCTCAAGGCTGAAATACCCAAATACAAACAGCACGTGACTTGCCCCACCAGAGGCTCGAACATTTTGGACCACTGCTACACAACAATAACGGACGCATATCACTCTGTTTCCCGCGCTGCCCTGGGACTCTCCGACCACTGCCTAGTCTATCTTATCCCAACCTATAGGCAAAAGCTGAAATCAGCTAAGCCCATAGTGAAGACTGTGAAGAGATGGTCAGATGAGTCAAAGATGCAACTGCAAGCCTGCTTTGACTGCACTGATTGGAGCGTCTTCGAGGCTGCTGCCTCAGACCTGGACGAACTCACTGACACTGTCACACCATACATCAGTTTCTGTGAGGACATGTGTGTGGAGACTAAAACCTTCTGCACATTCAACAACAACAAACCATGGTTCACTGCTAAACTGAGGCAGCTACGTCAGGACAAAGAAGAGGCCTACAGGAGTGGAGATCAGGACCGGTACAAGCAGGCTAGAAGCAAGCTAACAAAGGAGATCAAGGCTGAAAAGAGGTCCTTCACTGCAAAGCCGACAGACCAGTTTTCTGCCAACGACTCTTCTGCAGTTTGGAAAGGCCTGCAGACCATCACCAACTACCGGAGACCATCCCCCCGCCCCTCAGACAGTGACCACCTGGCTGAGGAGCTTAACGACTTCTACTCAAGGTTTGAAAGAACATTACCTTCTCCCTCAGCCACCATCTCCATCACACAGGATCTACCTGCAATCCCAACCTCCCCAACACCTGCCCCCTCATCCGCACTGATGATCTGCGGACAAGATGTGCGTCAACAGTTCCAGAAGCAGAAGATCAGGAAGGCTCCAGGACCCGATGGAGTCTCTCCCTCCTGCCTGAAGTCTGTGCTGACCAGCTAGCTCCCATCTTCACCAGGATCTTCATCAGTTCCCTGGAGATGTGTGTGGTACCTGCTTGTCTCAAACTCTCCACCATCATTCCAGTCCCCAAGAAGTCCCCAGTCACAGGACTAAATGACTACAGACCAGTTGCCCTGACCTCGGTAGTCATGAAATCCTTCGAAAGACTGGTGCTGAACCACCTGAAGGTCATCACAGAGCCTCTGCTAGACCCCCTGCAGTTTGCCTACAGAGCAAACAGGTCAGGGGTCACAGTCAACATGGCTCTCCACTACATCCTGCACCACCTGGACTCTGCAGACACCTACGCAGGGGTTCTATTCATGGACTATAGCTCTGCATTTAACACCATCGTCCCAGAGCTCCTCCACCACAAACTGTCCCAGCTCACCGTGCCTCCCCCCACCCCTCAGTGGATCACCAGTGTCCTCACTGACAGGTGGCAGCAGGTGAAACTGGGTCGCTTCACATCCAGCACCTGGATCCTGAACACTGGCGCCCCCCAGGGGTGTGTTCTCTCCCCTCTGCTCTTCTCTCTCTACACCAAGGGTCAGCAACCTGCGGCTCCGGAGCCGGATGCGGCTCTTTCGCCCTTGTGCTGCGGCTCTATGTGATTTTGTAAAATAACTGTCATCTTCTAAGATTTTTGTGGGAGCGGGCAGGAGGAAGAGAGCAGGGTGAGCACGGGTGTCTGCGCTGTGAAGACGACCAGGGTCTGTTATGGGATGGAAAGTTCTTCTAAAAAGACAGCCAGTGGCGATCTCGTAGGGACACATGAACGCCAAAATATAAAGCTTTTTTTTTTCCTAGACTAAAACCCCCCATTTCCGCGTTAAACTAATTAAATTTGCGTTAGGGCGCCCTTACTATCCTATCAACTGTTTGCTATTATGACCGTATGTTGCGCTATCTGTGTAGAACCCGTTATGGGGGGGTTGCATGCTGGGGAAAACGACTTGGAGCTGCAGAGGATGTGAACAGGAAGAGAGGCGGGGCTTAGAGTCACCGCTTGTGATTCCAGACCTGCAACAAACTAATAGCTGCTTCTTAATAGAAAATAGTGGTCATCCATAAAATGAATTTACTTTATTGGGTTTACTGGATTTAAAAAAAAAAGGAAAGGAGTCTGCCTTTGTTTTCATCATCTTACTCATCTTAACTCTGGGTGTTTGACAGACGGAAAAGTCTTTTCAAGGTTGTCAAAAATTGACAAAAGATCAAAGGAAACATCACGCTCAATAATAATTAAAATAAATACTTAAATAAATATCGTGACAGCATTTTAAATCAATACAAGTACGGCAAAATGAACTATGGCGATATATAGCCAAAACCAGTGTTGCGGCTCCCTCTGGTTCCATTTCTGTGGTAAACAGATCCAAATGGCTCTTTGAGTGGTAAAGGTTGCCGACCCCTGCTCTACACCAATGACTGCAGATCAGGAGCCCCCTCTGTGAAACTCTTGAAGTTTGCAGATGACACCACAGTCATCGGGCTCATCCGGGACGGTGATGAGACTGCATATAGAGGAGAAGTGGAGCGGCTAGTCCTCTGGAGCAGCCAGAACTACCTGGAGCTGAACCCACTCAAAACAGTGGAGATGACAGTGGACTTCAGGAGGACCCCCCCCCCCCCCTCACAATTCTCAACAGCACTGTCCTCTCAACAGACTCACACAGGTTCCTGGGGTCTACCATCTCACGGGACCTTAAGTGGACTGCTCACATTAGCCGCGTTTCCATGGGCAAAAGTAATCGGAAAGAACGTCTGATCAGAAAGAAAATGCGTCATGTAAACGCGCCGTTCGGAATACTCTGCCCCGATCAGACTCATTCAGATCAGAATGTCTTTCCGATGGAGATAGGTGGGTTATACCGATGGTTTATCCGATCGTGGAGCATGTAAACGGTCATTCCAATCGTGTGTCACTGCTGCTCTGGGTTACGTCATGCATAGACGGTGTGTGGCTCTGCAGACGCCCCGTGAAAAGCGCCGCTCCGCTGTCGCCCCGCTGGCTCTCCCCTCTCTTTCACCCCTCACGAAGGAGATGCAAGGAAGGAGCGCTTCGTGTCCCCCGACGCTCACTCAGTCCACTGGCACCCGAGTGAACGGAGGAGCTGGATTAATAATTTTGTGTCCGAGGGGGGAGGATGCTTTGTTACGTGTGCGTTTTGTTATGTGTGGGAGAATCCAGACTGCAAGCCGTCCCGCCGCTCTGGGTTAGCGGCTGCAGGACTCAGGAGGAACCGTGTTGGAACAGAGCTCGGGCCGCTAGCTCAGAGTGGCTTTGGGGGGGTCTGTGTGAACTTTTCAGAGCAGAAATAAATGTCGCTCAGTCCTTAGAAACTGGATTTGTGTTTCCAGTTGTGTCCCGACAAAATAAAGGCTGTTGTTATTTCCAGACATTTATGTGCAGCCAAGATGCAGTTTGCTGCGTTTCTCGCATGGTCCTGGATTTTGTGTCCATCAAGGCTAATGTTGTTACAGGCGCTTCATAATATTCATGACATTAATTAAAGCACGTTTGGAAGATCGTCTCGTATTACGGAGCTGCTGCACATGCTGTCTGTCTGTGGCAGCGGTTTGTTTACAACGGGACCTATTTCCTCATCCGGGTGATTTTACACTACTGAGCATGCCCAGATGATTCATTCCGTTTCCGGAACGTTTGTTCTAATGGGAAAAAGGTTTTCTGCTCCCATGTGCACGGGTGAATTTTAACCCGACCATTGATCCCATCAAGATATTCTGCCCATGTAACCGCGGCTATTGACTCACTCCGGAAAAAGGCTCAGCAGAGGTTGTTCTTCCTGCGATAACTCAAGAAGTTCAACCTTCCTCAGGAGCTGCTGACCATCTTCTACACAGCAATGATCCGGTCTGTCCTGACCACCTCCATCACGGTCTGGTTTGGTTCAGCTACCAGACACGACAGGAACAGACTACAGAGAATCATTAGATCTGCTGAGATGATTATTGGTTCCAGCCTTCCCCCCATTCAGGACCTGTACTGATCCAGAACCAGGAAGCGGGCTGGCAGGATCGTAAAAGACCCGCCTTTTCAGCCTACTCCCATCAGGACGGCGCTTTAGGACAATGTGAACCAAAACCACTCGCCACAAAGACAGCTACTTCCCCCGAGCTGTCACTCTGATGAAGTCCTGACTCCAGACTACTCAGGGTCACTGTACAACCACATAAACTGTCCAACTGGAATTACTGCTGCTGCATTTTTTTGGACTTTTTTAATTTAATCCATTCCTTTAGTTATGTTTATTTATTCATACAGCTACCTTACATCTACCTTCTTTTTTATTATTTATCCTTTTATTATTTATCCTTCTACCTTGCTAGTTTGCACGAGAGCACAAGAAACCAAAGTCAAATTCCCTGTACATGCGCTGTACTTGGCAAATAAAGTGATTCTGATTCTGACATGCCAGCCCGTTGAGAACAAAGAAAGTTCCTTGAGTGCAGACTTTTGTAGGGAGTAGGGAGACAGGTGGTCAGAGGAGACTCTGACCACCTGTCTCCCTACTCCCTACTTGGGAGTAACCATCGACAACCATCGACAACAGACTGAGCTGGAAGAGCAACAGCACTGCTGTGTATAAGAAGGCCAGCAGCAGACTCTACTTCCTGAGGAGGCTAGGTCCTTCAATGTGTGCAGCAAGATGCTCGGGATGCTCTACCAGTCTGTTGTGGTCAGCTCTCTGTTTTTCTCTGTGGTCTGCTGGGGGGGCTGGACTTTAAATATGTAGTTATAGATTTAGATAATTTAATTCTTCTCTAAGAGTTCTGGTACATCGCCTGTCCGTCCTGGGGGAGGATCCCTCCTTCATGTGGACACCCCTGAGGTTTCTTGTTTTTTCCGGAATCCGTTAGTTTTCCTCATAGAAGGGGGGTCCAAGGGCAGGGATGCCAGTATAGCTTAGTCAGTTTTTTCGTTCATTTTAGTATTTTCCTATTGAACTCTTTGTATTCATGATCCTTTTGAGTTCATGTTTTACTTGGAAGCCCATCGAGACGACTGTTGTTGTGATTTTGGGCTAAACACATAAAAATGAATTGAATTGAATTGAATGATGGACACACTGTTAGAACTTTGAGAGTCTGGAAAAGACCGGATAAATCCATTATTATTGTTTAAAAAAGGAACAAATGAAGATAGCTTCTCTTATCTAGAAACTTGATAATAGTGCAAGAATAATTGATCCTCATGTGGAGTTATGAATCTGCAGAACAATTGATGTCAGAATTCTGTTCAATCATTTGTTTTTGTTAAACTAATGGTCACTGTCACTTCTGGATCAGCTCCTCCTTCTGTAGCTGCAGAGTGTCCAGAGATGTTCTCCAAGCTGAAGGAAGTTCTCCTGAAGTCTGAAGGTTCTAGCTGGAACAGACTGATGCTCCTCACAGACACAGATTCTGGTTTTCCCGCCTTTCAGGCAGAATTCATCTCTGAAGATCCTACAGAACAGACATGAAGCTCTCAGACGTCCTCCAGCTCAGACCCAGTCCAGATCCATCACAGAGAACCTCAGAGTTCTGCAGCAGCTCATCCAGAACTGTAGAACCTGGTTCTCCTCAGAAGAACTCACAGATCATCAACAGTTTTAGGAACTTTTTCATCTGAAGTTTAGGAACAAAAGAAGCAGAAAAATCTTTTTCTTCTTCTTTTTTCTGACCGTTAGAGGTTCTGGAGAAATTCTGGACCAACAGAACCTTTACAGAGAAAAACTGGAGGTTCTGAGGATCCAGAAAGTTCTGGAATGATAAAGAAGAGCTAAAGTCTTCCTCCTCGATCTCTGTGTTCTTCTCCTGCAGGTCTGGAGAACATCACAAAGAAACCTGGAGAGGATGTCACTCTGACATGTAGAACTGAGAAGAAATACAGTCTGATTGTTCTGGAATGGAGCAGAGAGGATCTTGGGACAAAGAAGGTGTTTGTGTTCAGAGATGGACGACCAGTTGATCCAGAAATACATGAATCTTTCAAGAACCGAGTGTTTCTGAATGGGAGTCAGATAAAGGATGGAGATCTGTCTGTGGTTCTGAAGAACGTGACCATGAATGACTCTGGAACATACCAGTGTAGAGTTCTACATGAAAATGATCCACAGAGAGAACTGAACCTGATCTCCTCCATCTGTCTGTCCGTGGTTCCTCCAGGTGACCAGTGCGAGTGTTTGTCTTAGTTCTGGCAGTTCTTCTTACTATTGGCTTGTTATTAAATGTCTTTCTAGAATGTTTTTTCCTTATATATTATTGTTTTTGATCATGATTGCTAGCAGTTCAGCAACCAGAGAGAACAGTAAGGCAGAGCTGTTGCAGGCCTGTCTGATATCTTTATTCACATTAAATCTGGCAGGTACCATGTTCCAAAACTACACTACTATTAATGTCTTTATAAATATATTTATCAAGATCATCAGTTTGGGGCCAAATCCAAAGAGTTTTAAAGTATTTAGAATGAATGGGTGCTCAGCTGAATCAAATGCCTTAAAACAATCTAAAAAAGGATAAAACCACTAATCAATAATTCCTGACTGTTCTCACCTAAATCCAGAACTAACCTGATGTTATTGTAAATAAATCTACCTCTTAAAAAACCTGATTGAGTTTCATCAATCATTTTTTACAGAGCCTTTTTCAATCTATCTTCAATGCATCCAGAAAGTATTTAGTCATCTGTGTTAAGGAGTGAGATTGGCCACAAATGATCCAAAAGTCTTTGATCCTTGTACCCTGTGACAGACTGGCGACCTGTCCAGGACACCCCCTCGTTCGTCCATAAGTGGCTGGGATAGGCTCCAGCAGCTTCGTGACCCGAAAGGGAAAAAACGGAATGAATGGAAAAAAAAGAACTTTTATCTTTCTTTTGTTTAAGAATTAAGTTATAAGGCCCTGTTTCATGGTGGGCATAAGTTGCAACATTCCAGAATTGCTTTGAATAATAGATTTCTGATCTCCCAAAAATGTTTCTAAAAGTTACCTGTGAGCCCATCAGAACCAGGAGCTTTGTTTAAAGGAACCTTCCTGACCACAGCATCTAGTTCATCAATGTCTAAGTCTGAATCACAGAATTCTTTATATGTTTGGTCTATTGTGGGTATGAAGTTTGATATTTGATTTAGAAAGACACTAGAGTTAGAAGTTGAATAAGCTGATGTGTATAAATTACTATAAAATGTATACATTTCCTTTTCGATATTTATTATTTATTTATAAGTTTTCAGCTTTACAGTACAAAACACTACAATAAAAATTACAATTTGAATTTGCTTAGAATTTCTTAATACACAAACATTGAAGCAATAGATTTTTTTAACAAGATATAAGAACATTGAACTATTGGGAGTGACCAGTGTTTATCCGTTTGTTTGTATTTTTGAAATAATATGAAACATATGTAAATTAGTATATTGGACCCACTTTTTCCAGCATAATATAAACCACTTTTTTTTGTTGTTCAAGTGTGCCGTTAGTTCTTCCATTTTATATATTTCTAATGTTAATTCCCACCATATTTATAAAGTTGGTGCATCATGGGAAAGCCAATTTTTAGTCAAGCACTTTTTGCTTACAACCAACAGGGCTCCCATCAAGCATTTATCTTGTTTAGACCAATCCTGTGGCATACATCCAAAATAAACAGTCTTAATTTCAAAAGGAAATGTACATTTGAAAATTTTTTGCAGTGTTTTATGAACCTCAATCCAGTATGGTTTGATGAGAGGGCAGTCCCACATGATGTGAGCATGATGTGCTCTTTGGTTTCCACATTTTCTCCAACATAACGGAGGGTTTCCATCATACTGAGTCTTCTGAAGTGGTGTGATAAAGAATCTGATCAGACTTTTCCATCTATATTCTCTCCATCTTTGTGAAGCGGTACATTTCCATTGTTGTTTCCATATTGATGTCCATTCGTCCGGCGTTATATTCACTCCAGCCTCTTTCTCCCACAATGTCTTCACATATTCAGTTGAGTGAGGATTCTTGCTTGTCAAAAAGGCATACAGAGCAGAAATATGTTTTCTAAAAACATAACCTTTATATGCCTTTGTAATCATGTCAACCAGATCTCCTTTAGTTTCAACCTTTACTCCAATCTTTGTCTCTATATAATGCCTTATTTGCAGGTATCTATAAAAGTCCTGCTTTTCAAAACTGTATTTTTCTTTCAACATTTCAAAACTAATTACCTTGCCATCCTTAATCAAACTTCCAAATATTGGTAAACAGGGGGAGGTGATGAGGTGAATGCCGACAGCTGGATCCAATCAGGACGGACACAGAGAAGGGAGGGGGGAGGAGAGGACTCCTGGAGGCACCATGACAATTTATTTGGAGTAAAATTAGAATTGTAGGCATACTATTTGAATATTGAGAGGTCTTTTTCTTGTTTTAATTCTTTAACTATGTTTTTCCATATAGAGAGTGTACACTTAACCCATGGATTACAAATATTGTCAATATGTTTTGGGATTTTTGAGTCCACCAGGACTGCTTGTATAGGAATAGCGAGTAAATTGTCCTCCATGTCTTTCCATTTAGTGTGATGTGTTAATTGGTGTGTTCACATCACACCAATTAATCACCATCTTCATTTGAGCTGCCAGAAAATAATCCTTTAGAGAAGGCAGGCCCCACCCTCCTTCATCATTATGCAATTGTAGCGTTTTAAGGTGAACTCTGGGTCTTCCACCTCCCCATATGATTCGTGTTATGGCTTTGTCCCATTCATGAAATTGGTTTTAAAGGAAATTTATAAGTAGAGTCTGGAAAAGGTAAAGTAGTCCCAGTAGGATATTCATTTGGATGGATTAAATTCGTGAGTATAAAGTGAAGAAGGGGATCAAGTTCCAACGTTTTACATCCTCCACTATCTTCTTTTGTAATGGGACGTAATTTTCCTCATATAATTTGGTCAGGTTTTTAGGTATGTTTACACCTAAATATTTTATTGATTTTGTCTGCCATCTCATTGGGTATTGCGCCGCCAAACCTGCTGGTGGGCTGTAGTTGTAGGCGAGTGTTTGAGTTTTGTCCATATTAATTTTATACCCAGATAGGTTTCCAAATTTTTGGCACAGATTCATCAGTTCAGGTAGAGATTGTGTGGGTTGTTCTAAATATATTAAGATATCATCTGCGTAACACACCAGTTTGTGTTCCTTTCCTTAAATATTTATTCCTCTGATGTCTTTGTTTTGTCTAATTGATTGTGCCAGCAGCTCTAAATATAAGGCAAATAAAAGTGGAGACCAGGGACATCCTTGTTTGTTTCCTCTGTGGATAGTAAAGCTGTTTGAGAGGTAACCATTAACTTTAACTCTTGCCGTGGAATTGGCATACAGAGCCGTCACTGTTTCAATAATTGTGTTATGCAACCTGAATTTAGTCAGTACTTAATACAGAAAATCCCAATTTACTGAGTCAAATGCTCTTTCAGCATCTATACTCATGAGCATAGCTTTATTTTTAGATATTGGTATCTGCTCTATTATATGCAGACTTCTGCGTATTTTATCTTGTGTCTGCTGGTTTCTTATGAATCCATTCTGGTCGTTACATGTCAGACTCGGTAAAAAGTCCTCCATTCGTCTGGCCATAATTAAACTAAACAGTCTGTAATCTGTATGAAGGACAGAGATCAGTCTATATGAGAGGGAGAGACAAGAAGGCTGGGAATTCAGCCTGTAGACTGGAACCACAGTCAGAGACTTGTCCCCCACCTGCAGGTGAAGGACCCTCTCCTGGGGGGTCATGAGTAAGCCCACCCTCTCCAGAATGGGGGGACTGAGTCTCAGAGTCCAGGTCCATCAGTGGACCATGTAGACATTTACATGAGCGTGATGGCTGCATTAACAGTTGGGAGAAAGCGGGAGAGTCCTATTTGGGACTTTTTTGAATATAACAGCGTCCAAAACTAAAGTAAGTGCCTTGTAGTCGAAGCAGGAGACGACATTTGTGGAACGCTCCTCAAAGGGAAAAACCCTACGAATCTAAAAGTACATTTAAAAAGCGCACACAACAACGCAAATCAACAGTACCTAGACAAGCTAGCCTGTCGCCCGCCCTCCCCCGAAAAAGAAGCGAGAGCAGATAACGTAATGCTGTTATCGGCTGTTGTATTTTAATTTAAGGATGGTTGTCCTTGTGTTCTCTGAATAATAAGTGTTTCGAAATGTATCTTTGATTGCGTTTTTATCATAAAATACTTATTCTGGTGATTTTGAATCATGCACCTGACAAATATCCTAATTTACAAAAAAAAAAAGAAAAAACTAAAACTAACACTAAAACTAATAAAAACTAAACTAAAACGATGCAATTTCAAAAAATAAAAACTAATAAAAACTAGTAAAGCAGCCTCTAAAAACTAATTAAACCTAAATAAATTTAAAAAGAAAAATTCAAAACGAAATAAAAACTAAAACTAATAAAAAATCCGAAACTATTATAACCTTGCCATCCATCCATCCATCCATTATCCATCCATCCATCCATCCATCCATCCATCCATCCATCCATCCATCCATCCATTATCCATCCATCCATCCATCCATCCATCCATCCATCCATCCATCCATCCATCCATCTATCCATCTTCATCCATCCATCAATCATCCATCCATCCATCCATCCATCCCTCCATCCATCCCTCCATCATCCATCCATCTATCCATCTTCATCCATCCATCTATCCATCCATCCATCCCTCCATCATCCATCCATCTATCCATCTTCATCCATCCATCCATCCATCCATCCATCCCTCCATCATCCATCCATCTATCCATCTTCATCCATCCATCCATCCATCCATCCATCCCTCCATCATCCATCCATCTATCCATCTTCATCCATCCATCCATCCATCCATCCATCCATCCATCATCCATCCATCCATCCATCCATCCATCCATCCATCCATCCATCCATCCATTATCCCTCCATCCCTTTATAACGATGGCAAAACGGACGAGCAGCGGCACGTCCTCTCTCCAGGCCAAAGTAAAAAAGACGTTTAAGATAGAATGGCTGTCAGAGTATGTACAAATAGAAGGAAAAGCTGTGAAACTGGGTGAAATTTCATTTTCGTGCGAGAAAGGCTTGCTCTGCAAGACGTGCTGCGAAGCCAAAATAGCAAGCGAGTTTTCTGAGGGAAAAGTGTGGACGACATGGAAGCTAGACTATCTCAAGCGTCACATTCAGCACAAAAGTCATTTAAAAGCAGTGGAAAATGTAAGAAGATGTAAGCTGGGAATGGGGGTCGGCTCGTTGTTGTGGGAGAGCACCAAAGACAGAGAGCAGAGGATCGAGCTGTCACTCGTAAATAAATCCAACCCCGAGTAAGTTAAAATTCTCATTGAAAATATTCTGCTAGCCATCAACATGAACGCCTCCATGCTGTCAGTTCAACACATTCATGATCACATGGCAAAGTATGTGAGTCTACCAGAAAGCTGGCGAAGCAAAAATTATGCCTTTGAGTTTATGAAATCCATCAATCAAACAGTGCAGAATGTGTAAAATAAACACTGCTCCTTGGCACACCCTGATTGTAGATGAGAGCACAGACATAACAGTACACAAAATGCTAGTCCTGTATATTAAATACAGAGAGGAAAACAGCCTCAACCATGCTACTGTGTTTGCTGGCTTAATCCAGCTGAGATCATGCACCGCTCAGGATATTGTACAAGCAATACGTCAGTTTTACACCAAGCATGGGCTGGATATGCAGAGAATGGTGATGCTGACCTCCGATGGTGCCTCAGTAATGTTGGGAAAGCGCAACAGAGTTGCAGCTTTATTAAAGCAGCAAATACCACACCTAACTGAGCAACACTGTGTGGCCCATAGAGAGGATTTGAGCATTGATGATGTGTGAAAAGACCTGCCTTTGATGCGCGACCTGGAAACTTTTCTCAGAACGGTTTATTCCACTTTCTCTAGATCCACTGTAAAGAGGGGAAAGTTTGATGAGCTAGCAAAGATTCTAGATGAGGATACTCTGTCATTCAGGCCTCTGAACGAAGTGCAGTGGTTGTCACGGGACCAAGCTGTAAAAGCTGTTCTGAGGAGCTACACAGTGCTGGAAGAATATTTCAAGAGAGAATCCAGTGAAAACGGAGATCCTGTGGCAAATTACTGTTACAAAAAGCTTCAAATTTACTCTCACTGCTCTGGGAGATGTTGTGGGCGAGCTGGCACATCTGTGTCTTTCTTTTCAAAAACGCAACCTAACTGTGCTTGAGGGACACTGCTTTGCAAGAGCAAAAATTGAAAAGCTGCGTTCCCAATACCTGACAGAGGGAAAGGATGTTAGGTGGAGTAACCGTGTCAAAGAGGCAATGAATGCCTTATGATTTGAGTGTTTATTTTTTACACATTGCTTTTTTCTGACATTTCATTATACACTCTGTAAGTCTGTTTAATACAAAACAATGTTTAATAAATAAAGTTATAAAAACAAAGAAATGTAAATGCGATCATTTTGATTCTTTTAACAAACTTTAACTTGGGCGGATGCAATGTCAGCATGACCATAGTGTGAAGGTCTGATGTTGCTCACATTGGTCCATGGGACAGCTCACAGAGTTTGCATGCTTGCTCAGACTCGTGAAAAACTAGAGGGAACATTGGTTGGTTGGATGGATGGATGGATGGATGGATGGATGAATAGATAAATGAATGGATGGATGGAATGATGGATGGATTGATGGATGAATAGATAAATGGATGGATGGATGAATAATGGATGGATTGATGGATGGATGGATGGATTGATGGATGGATGAATAGATAAATGGATGATGGATGGATGATGGATGGATGGATGGATGGATGGATGGATGGATGGATGGATGGATGGAATGATGGATGAATGGATAAATGGATGGATGGATGGAATGATGGATGGATGGATGGGTGAACCATCCCCCCCATCTGCCAGTCCAGTGGTACAGTCCCAGACTGCCATGTGGAGCTACAGAGACGTGTCAGTCAATCCAGAGATTCAGGTATTCAGGCTGGACCAAGGAGCTCTTCAAGGAGCTCATCCCGTCTGCAGCACACGCCCAGAGTCCGCTCTGACATCACTTCCTGTTCCAGTGGAAGCAGGTCTTTGAGAACAAAGCTGGACTTTCATGGAGCTGATTTACAAACCAAATCTAATCATGTAAATCTGCAGAAAGACGAGGATGTTTGGAGAAAAGTCTGGAACCCAGAGAGTCTGAGAGACAGTTCATGATGGAAGCGAGCAGAAGTCTGTGATTCTTCAGGCTCACCCTGTTAGAACGTAGAGGAACCAGATTCTGAGCTTTGGTGTGAACAGGAACTCTTTAAAGGAACCAGAAAAACCAGCAGAACCGCATGCCTCCTGCTGTCAGTCATCACCAGAATGAGGGCGGTTCATCAGGACAGGAAGGACCTTCACAATAAGAGCGCTTCCATCCAGACCTGCTGCTGTGTCTGCATGAACAGACCAGAGCTGCTTTCACATCCTCAGCTTCATCAGCACGGAGACTCTGAGACGTGGAAGTTACCACAAGACTGTGGCTAAAGAATGAGGAAAGGTGACCAGAAAAGAGGGCGGAGCTTCAACTAGACATTCATCTGGCTGCTGTCAACTGCAGGTAATGACCCTCTGCTCTGTTCCAGAAGATTTACTGTGATTCATTCAGAAAAACTGGTCATTTCAGGAGACGAAGGGTCAGAAGTTTGATTTGAAATCAGTTCCTTTCATTTAAGCCAAAAGATTTAGACTAAAACTGAAAGTTTGAAGAAGAACTTCCTGGTAGAAACCTGAGTGACAGCTGTCAGTCTCTGCTTTTACTCTGATTATACTTCAGCTGGTCAGTCATATTCTCTAAATGAGGACGTTTGTGATGTTTCAGGAATCAGAGAGACTAAAGTCTGGGTCATCAGAACCTGGAATGAACAGATTCTAGAACAGAAAGAACATTTCCATTCTACAATCACGGTTCTACGTCCATCACAGGAACAGACGGTGGGTTCCTCTTCATGTTCTTTCATGGATCATTCAGTCCTTCTCTGTGGTCAGCCTGTCAATCAATCATTTCTGTCACATTTCTGTGGAATGATTCACTCTGATGCTTCATTCATGTAAATTTCTGAAGGTCAGCTGACTGTCAGTAAAAAACAACCAACAGGTTTATCTGGCTGTTGTGGGCGGAGCTTAAATAAATCCTGATATAGGGGTGAGTTTTAGCTGTGATGAAGATCTCCATGGAGACGATCAGAGATGAAGAGCTGCAGAGACGGTCAGTGTTCCTCGTTCTTCATTCACCTTCAGACTCTGTTTCTGCTTTAAAAACAGTCAGAAAAGACGGTAAACTTACAAACTTTAGACTATTTTTAAATTTGTCCACATGCACGCTGCCAAAGGGAACCATGTGATCGTTACGGGAACCAGGTCCTTCTGTTTATTTTTCTGCTCAGCAGTCAGAACCACAAATATGATTATTATAGAGAAACATTTTCATTTTATTTTGAAAGGTTATTTCATAAACTTTATAGGTTCTATTAAAACATCTGTGCATCTAGAACCTGCATGTAGGAAGTCTGAGTTTAAAGTTTGCGGTTCTTTAGTTTTCATCAGAGATGCTGCAGTGAGTCAGATGCTGATGTTCTTCAGGTCTAAAGTCTGTTGGAGTTCTCTGCTGCTCCTGTAGAGGAACCTGAAAGGCCTCGATTTCAAAGACTAAACTGTAGATCTGAGATTTATGGACGACTGCATGGAACTTTGATCTTCTTTTTACAGGTAAGTCCTTTATTTATATCTGTAGTTTATTCTTTTATGTTTATTTCTTGTTGAATTCTGTAAACAAATTAGTTTTGGTTTAATTTGAAGCCAGTCAGAGCCGTCACAGAATGATGATGTCATCACTGTGAGACTGAGGTGTGGGTTGAGCTAACGAAACGATAAATCGTCTTTTTGTTAAAAATAATGAAGATTTTAGCAAAAACTTTCTGAGATTAAAATAACATTCATTCAAATGTTTGATGTTGGTTTTGGTTCTGAAGCAGAAATTCTAAGGATCTAAAGATGCTAAACAGAGAAAGTTTAGAACCGTCACTCCAAGCTAAGCTAGGAACGGTAGAATGAACCCTTTAACACCTGAGATGTCACCGGTGACGGTTAAAAAACACAAACTCTGCACACCATAACTGTTCCACCGCTAACACGGCTTCATAATATGATGGGATTATCGCGCTAACGCTAGAATAGTTACGGTAAAACAAAGAACGTAAACACAGGAACTGAAGCTCTGGGGGGTATTCCAGGAAGCATGTTTAAACTAGCCTGACTTTAACCCTGAACTCTGGCTGAAATCCTCCTGAACTTGATTACCCTGGGTATATCGGTTCCTAAAGACCGGATATGAGTTAGTGTAATTACGCTCCACTTGGTAACCCTGGGTTAACGCACGTGCACAGCAGGTACATAAAGACATTCTCAATGGATCGCCGATTTACGGAGTCACCATGGAAACGCACATAGAAAAAAAGAGAGCGCTACACTTCAGTGAGACGGAGTCTGAGATTTTAATGACGGCGTATGAAGATTATACGTCCATCAATAAAGTAATACGGCTGCATCATCAGCAAAAGAAAGAGTTTCTGCTTGGAGAAAAAGAGCAGACAAAGTAAACGCACGAGTTTCTGATATTATTTCCATTTTCCTTGTGACGTATACATATATGTAACTTATCCAATTTTGCCACTTTAAATGAATTACTTGTATTGGCAACAAATAATTGAGTTAAATTTAATCAACCTAATTTCTAACGTCTATAAAACTCAGTAATTGTTTATACAACTCAAATTTACGTATTTATCTTACTAAATGTCATATTACTCCAATTCAATTAATATTTTTTCCATCTTAATTAATTATATTTTTTGATCTCTCATATGTCTAAGTATGAGCCGGCAGATATGCTCATTTTTATAACAATAAAAAAGGACGGGGAAAAAAGTGCATGTCATCCTCTCCTTCACTCTCACTCATGGTGCAGAGACATAAGCACAGTAGGACTAAACAACTCAGTAAAACAGCTAAACAACTAAACACATTTGGTCAAAAACCCACACTTAAACCCAAATCAGTCCAGACAGGCAAAGGGAATGATATCCCACAATCCCTTGCGGTGCCGATCTAACAGCAGCACCAAAGTTACACCTACGTAATTGAATTAATTTGAATGAAAGTAAAATAACTGTCTGAAAACTACGTGTTATTTTTAAACTGACTAAACAAACAAATGATTTATCTTAACTGAAGCAAATAATTGTGTTAAATAAAAGTAAAAAAAATTTCCAACATCCATATGTGATCTTATCATAATCACCCTCTCATGTTGGAAAAAGTATTATCTGAGCTTCTTCATCCACTAAATCATCTTCAAATGGACACGCCATGCTGCTTCACCTCTCTGTAAACAAACTAACCTTCAACTAAACCTGCTCCAGACCAGGTTATGTTCAGAGCATGAGTTGCCATGGCAACTTGACCTACCCTGAAACATACCTCCATTTCTGGAACCGAAAGCTGAGGTTATCAACTTCCTTAGCCTCAAACTTACCGTGGGAGCTAGCAGAACCTGCTTTCTGGAATACCCCCCTGGTGTTCTTCAGATCATGTTTCTGTGGTTCTGTTGTTGTCAAAGTTGGGTTCTCTGAAGAGAACATCAGTCTGACCACAAACGGGAAGACTCCGACTTCAGGAGAACCTGACCTTCGGTCAGTTTGAGGGTAAGTCTAAGTCCTAACTGTCTTATGGTGGATGCTGCGTCTGAGGATGTAAAACGGTCCAATCTGAGCGGGACACGCAGGTGACCTGCAGAGAATATCTAGTCTTAGATCGCTGTCTGAAACCGTAGAGAACATGTCCGTTTTTTTTTATGTTCATGCTGCAGGTGACAGGTGAACACGTATGTAACACGTATATAACATGTGAGGGTGACTAAGGGTGACGTAGATGAGATACAGGCGTGTGGTACAGACCTTTAATGTCTACGACACAAAGACTGTTAGCTTTTCTGTACTTCAGTTGGTGGTTTTTATTTGCTAGTTTTACTTTAGACGGTCGTCCTGAAGCTAGCAGGTGGGAGACATATAGCAGCAAATGTAGCAGCTAGCACCTCTAGCCAGCAGATGAAGATGTTTGATCACTTTAAAACGTTTTTTAAATTAAATAAATTTTCCTCGTATTCTTTGATCTTGCCGTAGTTCTCTTGAACATAGATCTGCACCTGTTAGAACCTGTCTTCTGTTCTGTGATGTCATTGCTGATGTGTCTGTGGTATTTATCAGAGTACACGCCTTTATTTTCAATCCTGAACATCCGATGTTCCTGGATGATTAGAATGTTCTGCTGGTTCTGACAGAACTTTAGGACCATTGATCCATGTGTGGTTTTCTAGAACGTCAGACACTTTCATTCCTCTGGAGGAGCATCGGCTTTGAACCCACGTTCCTCCATTGGATGTCTCTGATTGGAGGTTGTGTTGACCACTAGCATGTGGTATTGAACATCTGCATCACAAATCGACTTCAGATGTTCGTTTCGGTCTGAAGCTGTAGCATAGCAACCTCTCTGGCAGGTGGAACAGTCGGTCAGTGGTTCCATCAATGGAATGCTGGTGGTTCCACTCCGTTCGGATGTTTCTGTTAAGTTTGAGTGAAGATTCAAGTTAAGGGATGCACAAGGTACAAAGAAGTTTAATAAGAGAGTTCAAAGGATACTATTGTGGAGTGAACCGATGTTTTAGTGAGTGTATCAGGAAGTGTGATGTCATGGTGTGGAGGGGAATCCTGTGATTGGTGGAGAGGTGGAGAGACTCTGTGTGTCGGGAACCAGTAGAAACAAGACAGACAAGAAATTTCTTGAGCAAACACTTGGATTCAGCAGAAGGTGAGGATCCACGAACTGGCAGAGAATGAGTGGACACACCCACCTAATGACCCCGGGACACAGCTGAAGCAACTCTGCAATAAATCTTGACAGTTACCTCTGGAATTGGTTATACTAATGCAGGACACTACACCACAGTCATCCAGGCTTCCATACATAAAGTGATGTTGCTGTACGGGACGTCCACAGTCTGTCCACTGTATGACCCCCCATCATGAATTCACCTTTTTACAAAGAGAACAGAGAGTCTTCATGGTTTCTTCTTCTAAAGTCAGTCTCATCAAACAGTCATCTGCATAAAAGTTTGTCAGGATGTTGTCCTTTTTAGAGCATAACCCCTGATACTTTAATCTGCAGCACAAAAACATTCTAAACATTTTTGACTTTTAAAAAGACATTTAAACAGCGGTTGACCTCTAATCAGAAGATCGCAGATTCGATTCCCGCAGTCTGTGTGAATTATAGTGCAGAAAATACAGTGGCCTTTCTCTGAATCCACATTTGGTCAGTTGTCCTTTCAAAATAAGAGTTCATGCCGTGCATACCACAGACTTTCCATCCACTGAGTGAAAAACAGAACATTTAGCTGCTGACTCAGCAGGTTCTGTTTCCATATCCACCACCTCCTTCTTCAGTTCTTGTTCCTGTTCTTCATGACATTCTCCCTGTTCTAGCAGCAGTCAGGATCTGCAGATTAGATATGTAACAGAAAAGCATGAGGGTCCAGTTAAAACCCATAATGTTCTCTACTCGGACTCCTCTGCAGCAGCTTTTCACCCAGACTGCTTCACTCTGGAGTCAGGCCTGTGGCTCCTCCCACAGGCCCTGGTGGGGTCCAGCCCCCCTCCTCCCTCTGTTGTGGGCCCACCACCTGCAGCTACACTCAGAGGGGGCTGCTGCTATATGGACTGGGGGGCAGTGGAATGTGGGGGCCTTGGCGGCCCAAACCAACTCCTGGAATCTGGTTTTTGGGGTTCAGGACGTCCCTCTGGGAGACGTACAGCAGGCTGGGGGGTACCAGCTACATGGTCCACTGATGGACCTGGACTCTGAGACTCAGTCCCTCCAGAGGGACTGGACTCTACCATTCTGGAGAGGGTCCTTTAACATCCAGGTGGGGGCTCCTCTTTTCCTCCTGGGGGGCTTCCATGTCTGTGTGATCAACCAGAGCAGCACCTGGAGGGTCCTGATTGGTCAGAACGGCCTCCCTGATCTGAACCTGAGCGGCGTTTTGCTGTTGGACGTCTGTGCTCGTCACAGTTTGTCCTTAACCAACATCATGTTCTAACACACGCGTGTCCACCAGAACACGTGGAACCTCAGCAGGAGGTCCATGATCCACTCTGTAGTCGTTTCAGGTGACCTTTGACCTGAAACCACAGGCCAGACTGACATATTCTAGAGACTTTCTACCTAGTAGGTAGAACACACCTGTCAGCAGGTGCCTAGCCCCGCCTCCTACAGCAGGTAACTCTACATCTCTATTGTTTTGTGTTCCAGACTGAAGTTTTTATTCTTCAAATGTGGTTCCAACAGTCTGGCTGCAGTTCAGCAGAACAACCAGCAGAGGGAGACGTTCTCTCTAAACTCAGTTATTTATTTTCCACCAATGGTGAATCTGCTCACTACTCCTTTATTCTCTCCAAAACACAGATGACATTCAGTAAATAACAGAGAACATTAAACTGAACATCAGTTGTTCAAAGTAAACATCAGGGGGGAAACATACACAAGAATAAACATATTTTAAATGATAAAGCTGAGCAAAATGACACTTTTGAATTGCTTTTTTTGTACGGGGAAATGGAATAAAAGTAAAACCTAGACTGGGAGGATAAATCAATAAATTAGGAGCTTTATTGCTAAATCTTACTGTTCCTACAAGATTCTGTCTGTGAACAATAAAGTTTTTACAAACCAGACTCCGTCTGCACTCAGAGGGAGTTCTGCACATGCTCAGTACAGACAGTTTCCAGGAAGCAGCTGCTCTTCCAGGAAGCTCCTCCTCCTGGAGGCGGAGCCTCAGATGGGACCTTCAGTTCCTCCCAGAAATGCAGACAGAGTTCCTGAGGTTCTCCTCCTCCAGGAGGTTCTGCTGTTGATGTTTGTGTGACGACTGAGAGGAGAACAGAGGAACTCTTTACAACTTTTTATTCAGACGGTTGAGAACCTGCAGAAGCAAATGAAATGATTGACCTGTGAACAGTCCACCTTCAGCTGCAGAACCACTAGAACCAGCAGGAAGAAGGTTCTGGGTCAGATGTTCTGATGTTCTCTAGTGAGCAGCAGCATTCATGCTAGAACAAAGCATCCATGAAGATCCAACTTCTGCTTCTTCTGACCTTTGGACTTTTTGGACTTTAATTCTGAAAGGTTCTAGAGTCTGAACTGCAGAGAAGATCCACTTCAGGAACAGGAAAGACCTTCAGACTGAAGGATCTGTCTTTTTCTCTGAATCTGAGTTTAGACGATCCTGTTCAGGATTCTGCTGGTTGTTAGAACCACTGGAACTTTGGTTTGAACCTTTTTTCTTCCTGTAGATCCAGTGAACAACAGGAAGAACAACAGTAACAAGAAGACCTGACAGAACAATCCCAATGGGAACTCCATGACTCCTTCCTTCTTTCTTCATTCCTCCATCCTCCTCCTTTCCTCCTTGTTGTCCTGCAGGAGAGAGAGAGGATGATGAGTGCAGAACAGAATCCTCTCCTCTTCCTCATCAGAGCAGCTGCTTCCTGCAGAGTCTCATCAACAACATCTTCAGAAAACACGTCTGATCTGAGACCTTTACTCTGACATCAAGCAGGAACACAAACACTGCTCACCTGAAGGAACCACGGACAGATGGATGGTGGAGATCAGGTTCAGTTCTCTCTGTGGATCATTTTCATGTAGAACTCTACACTTGTATGTTCCAGAGTCATTCATGGTCACGTTCTTCAGAACCACAGACAGATCTCCATCCTTTATCTGACTCCCATTCAGAAACACTCGGTTCCTGTAGGATTTATGTGTAACTGATGGAGACGGTCGTCCATCTCTGAACACAAACAAAATCTCAGAATCTTCTCTGCTCCACTCTAGAAGTGAGCTGTTCTTCTTGAATTCAGGATCTCTACACATCAGAGTGACGTCATCTCCAGGATTCTTTGTGATGTTCTGTATTCCTGCAGGAGAAGAACACAGAGAACATTCAGCTCCTCTCAGCATCTCAGAGGACTTTGTCTCTTAAGTGGGGAGATCCAGAACTTTCTGGATCCTCAGAACAAAGATTTAGTCAGACAAACATCTCAGTGATCCATTTTCAAACCAGTAAAAGTTCAGACTCTCAGACATTTCCAGGAACATTCTCCAGTGTTTCAGATGGAAGATGGAGAAATGTGGGAGGAGCAGAAACATGTCAGATGATGAAGACTCATCCTGATCTTCATCCTGATCTTCATCATCCTGATCTTCATCCTGATCTTCATCATCCTGATCTTCATCCTGATCTTCATCATCCTGATCTTCATCCTGATCTTCTTCCATTCTGCAGCTGCTGGACCACAGAGACGTTCTCTTGATTCCTCCTAAGAACCTTCCTCTTCCTCCATCTGTGGTTCATGATCAGTGAAGGTCTCACCGTGACCTCAGCATTACTGGTAGATGACTTTACAGACATGTTTGACTGAAGAGTTCAACCATGTGCAGGTTCACCACAAAGCAGAGATGGGGGGGGGGGGGGGGCAGTCTGGTTGCTGCAGAAATGAACCAAAACTTTTCTCCTGGTTAGAAACTCTAAATGCAGCAAATGAAGGACAACTTTCTGGATCCTCAGCAGCTGATCAGTATGGATGGTGGTCTCTAGACCCTGTTCCTCAGGAGCTGCTGTTCTGCAGGGAACCCTGCTTCAGCAGTATTAGCAGTTACTGATCACCTGGATCAGGTGTGTTCAGCCACAGATAAAGCAGAGCAGTAGGTCAGGAGGAACAGGGTTGGTGATTGTGCTGCCCTGCAACAGAGTGATAGTTATCCATGATCCAGTTCTGATCCAAATTCCAGCTCAGACCAGGAGAACAAAGACCTTCATGGATTTCTGTGTCTGCAGGTGGATGGTCAGAAAGGGGCGGAGCTTGGAGACTGTGGCCTGGTTGTTTGTGCCTGTCAAAGGTGGACCAGAATGTTTGTAATATTTGTGCTGATCCTTGGTATTTCTTTTTGGTGTTGGGTGGTTTCATGTTGTGCTGTTGAGTTTTTCTTAGTCTTGCATGCGTTTTCAAAATTACAAATAAACTGCTTTGTTTCGTCTGCTCCTGATTCACAGAAATACTCAGAAATGCCATTTTAAGCTTAATTTATGAATCCTCTAGGTTTACAGCGACTTCAGAAACCCAAAAGGACACAGTGAGTTAGAAAAATGGATAGATCATGACTAATGAGGCAGCAAGGCGCGGCTCAGTACCGGAAATTCCTGCTTCCGGAGTCGCGGTTCGTTTCACATCGTTTGAGTCTTTGCTAGCATTACTGGACTTTGACGTAAATATCTGAAGGGTTTTACCTGCTGAAGATCCACGAAAACATCCACTGATGCACAGAAACACGCAGAAAACTGTAACCGACATCACGGCATCAAACGGTTGAATGCTAACGCTAACGTCACATCCGGCTGCTGCGGAAATGACGCACTTCATTGTTTTTTTATTACTATTTAAAAATAAACATTAACAACATTTGCACATTATTTATAATCCAAATTCTGACATTGCTATATGTTTGCTTTCGAGTTTAAACCACTCCCACTTCCCTTTGTCATTTCCATTTCCTTGACTTCCAAACATAGAGATTTTTGGAATACCTTAAATACAGAATTCGTAAACTCTCAATTTCATTTAGTAAAAACTTCAAATCAAATCTGGATAAAAAAGAGCTGGACATAATAAAACAGCTGAATGATCTTTGTTGTAAACCTGACCCGTCTGAGGATGATAGACAACAGATATTCATCCTACAATCTAAATTAGATGAGCTTTATACTCAGAGAGCCCGAGGAGCAGACATCCGATCAAGAGCAAGATGGATAGAAGAAGGCGAAAAAAATTCAGCATATTTCTGCAGCCTGGAGAAGAGAAGGCAAAAAAGGAACAGCCTAAAGTCACTTCTAGTGAATGATATAGAAATTACTGATGAAAAGGCTATATCCTCAGAAATTTACAGATTTTATAGCCACCTTTACAGCTCTAAATTTTCAAGGACAGACTGTGACAACTTTATAAAAGAGATTACGCAACACATCCCCAAAATAGACGACAATTTTAAACAAACATGCGATAAACAACTTTTAATCTCTGAGCTTGATGCTGTCATTAGTCGACTCTCTCTCAATAAATCTCCTGGTTCAGATGGGCTCACAGGCGACTTTTATAGACACTTTTGGGAAGATATCAGAAATTTATTGCATCAAGTCTTTTTGGAAATCTTTGAAACTTTCACACTTCCAACCACAATGAAACATGGGGTTATAGTTTCTATCCCAAAACCTGACAAGGATCCTAGACTTATAGACAACAGAAGACCTATCACCTTAAGAAATTCAGACTACAAATTATTAACGTACATTTTCGCTTCTCGTCTCCAGACGGGACTTTCAGAACTTATTGCGGAAACACAATCTGGTTTTCTGAAGGGCCGTTCAATTCATAATAATATAAGACTGGTTATGGACATCATTGAATACCGACACCTTATAAAAGATAATGGATTTGTTCTCTTTCTGGATTTTTACAAGGCCTTTGATTCAGTGGAGCATCCGTTTATAATGACAGCACTGGAAAATTTTGGTTTTGGTACTAAATTTAGAAACCTGATCTATGGTCTATATCAGAATATCAATAGCTGTGTTATCCTTCCTAATGGCACCACCCCAAGTTTCAAAGTCGATGTAGGAATCCCTCAAGGTTGTCCCATCTCTCCATATCTGTTCTTATTAGCTACTGAAATGTTGGCCATTTATATTAAGAATTGTAGTGAAATCCAAAAGTTCAATGTTTTGGGCACAGAGATCATTATTAGCCAGTTAGCAGACGACACAACACTGTTTTTAAAAGATGAGCATCAAATTAAAGCAGCTATTGAAAAAGTCAAACACTTTTCCAAAGCATCAGGGTTAAACTTAAACTTAAAGAAATGTGAACTGTTGTCTGTTCATGACACACCTTTACAAGAAATCAATCAATCCCCATTAAATCAGAAATTAAATACTTGGGCATCTACATCAATAAAGACAAAAAATAAGCCAATCAAGGAATGTGGGTGAAAAACTTGATGAATGTTGAATATGTGGCTCCAAAGAGACACATGGCTGCTGGGTCTGTCTGACAAAGATGGAGGGTTTGTCTAGATGTATTCATCCATCTTCCTCTAATGCCATCCCAAACAAAATGATAAAGTCCATCAATCAAAAAACCTTTAACTTTATTTGGAGAAACAAGCCTCATTACATGAAAAAAACTACATGGTAAAAGAATTTAAGGATGGGGGTCTCAAAGTTATTGATTTTGACTGCAGTCTTAACGGAACCCTGAAAATAAACTGGTTGAAATCGTGGATCAAACACAACCAATCCTTCTGGTTTGTGTCCCAAATTATTTATTTAACAAATTAGGCGGGTTAAAGTTGGTGCTTATTAGTGATTTTGACATTAATAAGCTCCCTATAGCATTATCAGAGTTCCACAAACAAATCCTGCTGTACTGGAAAATATTGTATGTGCATAATTTCTCGCTACACTCAAATATCATTTGGAACAACAGATACATCCTCCACAGAAACAAATCTTTGTTTTGTGCTCAATGGTTTGACAGAGGAGTCTGGTCGGTGTCTGATCTGATGGATACGGAGGGAAATTTATTAGATTATGAGCAATTTTCTTTAAGACATAACTTTAATCCTCCTATTTCAGAATTCTTAAAAGTCCGTAATTCTCTTCCTCGAGAATTTGTATTTCTAACCAGGAACACAATGACACATGTGATGATAAAACCACAGTTAGCCACATTGTCAATTGAAGGGCGCCCTCTTATGGACAGAAAATGTAATAATTATTTCATCAGAAATTTACGGTGGCCGAGAACCGCCATTGCAGCAACAACAAAAAAAGGAGCAAAAAAAAAAAAACTACAATAGTACAATACAAAACACAATTTCACAAAGTAAACTTCAGATATCCCAGGGAGCATATTACATACATTTTACATTAAGAAAGCCACGACGAAAGTGGTCAAGCAGCTCTAAGTCTGCCAGGCAGCTAGCAGATCTGGGGGGTATTCCAGGAAGCATGTTTAAACTACCCTGACTGTAAGCCTGAACTCTGGCTGAAATCCTCCTGAACTTGCTTACTCTGGGTATGTCGGTTCCAAAAGACCGGATATGAGTTGGTGTAATTACGCTCCACTTGGTAACCCTGGGTTAATGCACGTGCACAGCAGGTACATAAAGACATTCTCAATGGATCACAGATTTCCAGATTTACCATGGAAACGCGTGGAGAAAAAAGAGAGAGCTATACTTCAGTGAGACGGAGTCTGAGATTTAAATGACGGCGTATGAAGACTATAAGACCATCAACAAAGTAACACGGCTGCATCATCAGCAAAAGAAAGAGTTTCTGCTGGGAGAAAAAGAACAAAGTAAACGCACGAGTTTCTGATCTTATTTCCATTTTCACTGTCATGCATATGTATATATAACTTATCACATTTTGCCAAAGTTTGTCTAAGTTTGTGCCGGCAGATATAGTCGTTTTTATAACAGTAAAAATACCAGACTACCATATGCAAGGTGAATATATTCATGTACAACTTTTCCGATGTTGTCATTACATGTAAATATTGTAGCAGTGCTATATAAACTCATCATCCTCTCCTTCTCTCTCACTCATGGTACAAAGACTTAAGCATAGTAGGACAAAATAACTTGGCAAAACACGACTAAACACAGTAAATCAGCTAATCAACTAAACACATTTGGTCAAAAACCCACACTTAAACCCAAATCAGTCCAGACAGGCAAAGGGAATGCTATCCCACAATCCCTTGCGGTGCCGCTCTAACAGCAGCACCACCTACGCACCTACTTTGCAGAAACAACCGTCCGACGCAAAGGCTTCCACGGCGTGCATAAAAGTAATAAACGCACACTTTGTCTGTGTAACCCCCTTGGCATCAGACATGCCATCAGACTAACTGTGAACACCTGGCCCCGCCCTTATTGTGAGAGGCCTGGTGTGTATATAAGTTCTTGGTCAGCTGGTGCACTTCCTGCTTGCTGCTTGCTACTTCCTGCTTCCTGTTTCCTGCTTCCTGTTGGCTGCTTCTTGCTCTCAGCTGTTGCTGCTGCTGTGGCCACACCAGGACGCCTAAAACATATTACGAATAATACGAACAAATACGAACATATTTGGACACCTCAGCAAATCCCTTTGAAAACTAACTAACCCCAAAGAGACCTGCTCATTGGTGAGTTTTTGCGGTCGCGACACCGAAAACAGAAAAAGCTTTATCATAGTCACAGAGCTAAGCTAATGCTGCCTCACCTTTGAGACTTTGTTTTATTTAATGGTTCTTGTTTGGTTGTTTTAATTTAGTCGGCTGAATTCAAGCCGAAGAAATTTTTGTTAAGTTGCTTTCCTTCTTTTGTGTTAATTGAACACTTTGAACTGTTTTAGTTACTTTTATTTTCATGATGCTAAAATGGCCACTGTCTTTGAATTAGATAATAGAATGAAAAACCATGTTGCGCAACATTTGGAATTTGAAAGTTTAATTTGAAATTATTCTACTTTGATAATGGGATAAAATTAATTTGTAACTTCAGAGTACATTTTTGATTTAAAACTTTTATCCACTTACCTTGAACCTTGAAATGAAATTTTTTGACTTGTGTACACACTTTGAATTCTATTTGAAACAGCTATTTGATTTTTTGATAAGAATATTGTTTCTTTTGTTTTTACTTTCTACAATGATGATTAATCTGATCTATTTCAGTATACCCAGTGAAATGACTGGTTTGTTTTTGTTTAATTCTTGATTTGTTTTTTCTGACCCTTTCTAGGTCAGGTTTTTGTTAGGTATTCTTTGATCTACAACTTGATGGCGAGCTACCCAAATCTGAGATCCTGATACTTCCACCCTCAATAACAACTCCTCACCTGCAGCAAACCTCAACTACATCCCAACCAATAGACTTTTGGAAACCACTCAATAGGACTCAGACCCATATCCCAGTTCCTTTTGTTGTTGTTTTTTTGTATTGTTTAAATGTTTATTTTCTGTTAATACAATCGATTGCATTTTACTTTCATCGTCGTCTTGTTTTCATTTACATACTTTGGGCTCCCAGAGACGAATTCTGATTATTGCGTCTAGTCCCATAACCTGAGAAGCGTTACA
>JAUDJI010000028.1:182539-204945 GCA_037389245.1 Oryzias sinensis
GCTAAGCTGCTAACAAGCAGCTCTAGCAGATATCACCATGCAAAACGTTTGGTGTTTGGACCAACCCGCATTTTCTAAATGTGCTTATATTACTGTTGTGATTATTAATAAGGGCCTGCTCGCACATACTGAACACTTCACTCACTAAATGCAGGACTGCTTGTGGTTCCTAGAATTAGTCAAAGTACGGTTGGAGGTAGAGCGTTTAGCCACCAAGCCCCTGTCTTATGGAATAAACTCCCAGCTCATGTAAGAGAGGCCGACTCAGTTTCTACATTCAAAGTTAGACTGAAAACATTCCTCTGTGGACAGGCTTATTGTCAGACTAGTTAGTATTCAGAGACTATTTAACTTAATGCTAATGTGTTTAAATTAAACTTAATAATAACTAATTCTTTTAAAAGGCTGCTAGAAGTTGAAGCTGGGGTAACTATGGTGCACTGGGGTTCTGTCTTCTTTTCTTTTCTACTTCTACCCTTCCTCTCCTCCATTCCTGATCATAATTTATCATTTAGTTCTCCATGCCTCTGTCTGGTACAGTGTGATTCATGTATTGTCCCTCTTTTCCTCTCCCCTCCTGGGGAGTGGGAGTGCTTCCAGACTCCAGTTGGCTCATCCGTGCTCCAGTTCCTGACCGTCTACCTCGCCTTTGCTCCCGCTCCTACACCTGGCTGTGGATCCTGTCTTCGGCTCGACTCGCAGCCCTGACTGTCCCCCCAACTCCATTTGGATGACCAAAAGTGGTCAATAGTAGTGATTAGCATTAGCACAGTATACTCACTTCTATGAGCAGCTGATGGCGAAAATAAAGAGAAATAGGATAAAAATATTATATCATAACCCCAATGCATCAGTTAGAACTAATAAACAGACTTCAAACAGGTTTTTTCTCAGAAGAGGAACCAGACAGGGTTGCCCACTCTCTCCTTCTCTTTTTGCTATATTTATTGAGCCTCTAGCTGCAGCAATAAGACAGAATGAGAGCATTAAAGGAATTAAAACCAAACACAGCCATCATAAAATTAGTCTAGTCTGTGCTCCCTCTCTGTATCAAACCAACAAACCAAACTAACACAGGTGACAGGTGCGCCTTAATGACGTCTTAACTAATCACGTGACCAAAAAAGGGAATTATACAAACATGATAATGACGACTACACACCAGCCCCTAATTATTTGGCAAATAGACAAATAATTACACACACAAAAGAAACATTAAATCAGCATAAACAATACAAATTCATTCAGTTCTTTTTTTTTGTTGGTCAATTGGCCTCCAGTAGCCGTATCTGTCTTTCAAAAGACCACAAGTCCTTAAATCCATGAAATCTTCACTTCTATTCCTTTCTAGCTATCCTTTTGATTTTCAGCCCCAGCAGTAAAAGCATCTTTGTAATTGGTCGCTCCAAGCAGCTGGTCTTTGTCTTGACTCGAACTTGACGTACTAATCCTCTTCTGTCTGGGAAAGTCTGTAGTACATTTCCTAGAACCTATGAATTTCTGGGTGCTAAGAGATGTGCCTTGAAAAGTTGCAGCACAGTCAAAAACAACCTTCAATTTTTTCTTAACTGGGTGGTAAACCCCATGATGTGGGATATACCACACTGTCCCATCAGAACGCTTCAGGTCTTCCTCTGGTTCCTGTTCAGCGTAACCTTTGGTGAACATGTCATTCGTAAAGGCCATGTAGTCTGTATAGAAAACAGGGTCTCTTTGGAGTCTTTTCTTTAAATGAAAAACACTCTGCAGAGCTAAATCTTTGTTGTCAGGCATGCAGACTTCTTTTTTCGCAGTGGTAAACCAATCAAACAGTGTCCTTTTATGAGGTTTGAATTTGAAACTGTCTCCATATATTTTTGGTCTTCTTGTGACAATCCAGACTGTTCATCCATACTGCATTCAGGAAAATCAAATTTGAATTGCTTCTGCCAAAGTTCATCCATCTGTACAACAGACACTCTGTTTACTGACAATTCTGGTTGTCGTTGATCCATTGTATTTCCACCGTTACTTCCCAGCGGTCCATTTATTGTCCAACCGAGCATTGTTCTTATAGCAAAAGGTCCGTCATTTAACTTTGTATCATTGCAGTGGTTCCAAAGCTTTGGGAACATTGACGCCTATTAGAAGTTCAATCTCTTCATTTATTTGTGGTAAGTAGATGTCCTTTAGGTAAGGCCAATTTTGCAGATCCTTTTGCAGCGGTAAGTTACATTTCTGCACTGCGATGCTTGGTTGTGAGTATGTTTTAGGAATAGCAACAAAATCATTTCCTTGAATGGCTGCTACCTCTAGTCCATTGACAACATGACTGTCCACAATTTTCTCTTGACCCATTGTCCTGAGAAGAATGTGTGTTTTCCGTCCTTCCACGTTGAGTCTGTGCATTAAACTGTCGGTACAGAACACCACACTACTTCCTTGATCCAAAAAAGCATAGGTTGTGACAATCTTGCTTCCTTTGCTGAGTTTCATTTGAACTGGAACTATTGGTAATTGCTCAGTCTTGATCACCAGCCCCAGTAAGACCATTGGACACCAAAGTTCTCATTTGCTGAACCTCTGGTTTCTTTTCAGCCTCTGTAACGTCTTGACTCTCTTCTTTCCTAAGTGAAGTAATGTGAAGCAGAGTTGGATGTTTAAAGTCACATTTAGCACAAGAGATGCGCCTTTTGCAGTCTTTACTGGTGTGTCCAATACACAGACAGCCAAAGCAAACACCCTTTTCTCTCAAGAAGCCAATCTTCTCTTTTCAGGATTTCTTTTCCAAGTGTTCACGTGAATCCATAGAATGTTCTTTTCCACAAAAGAGACATTTCTTTCTCGACGTTTGGGAAAATATCTTTTCCTGGGTTTCAGCTTTGAATATTTTATTCACTGGGGTCACTGTTGTAGCAAAACTGCTTTCTCTCCTTCCAAAACGGATCTGTGACTCTGGTTTGGTCAAACTCCTAGTTGATAGATAGATAGATAGATAGATAGATAGATAGATAGATAGATAGATAGATAGATAGATATTCTTTATTGATCCCACATTGGGGAAATTCAATTGTCACAGCAGTTCCAAAGAGCAGAGAAAAGAAAAGTGACAGCAATGTGCAGAAAGTGAGGGGTGTTCCCAAATGTGCAAGTATACAAATACAAGAAAATGTGCAAAAATAGAAAAAAAGTAAAAAGTAAGTAAGTAATAAATTATGTACACTTTTACAACATAACACATGTTATGCCTAATAATAAAATTAAATAAATAAAGTAAAGACACAGAATATACAGATGAGCTATGGATGTATGAAAACCGGTTTGTACATGCATATTTAAACTGTGGCATTGTACAATCTTACAGCGGTTGGGATGAATGACCTGCGGAACCGTTCCTTCCTGCATGGGGGGTGTAACAGTCAGCCACTGAAGGAGCCGGTCAGTGCCTCCACTGTCTGATGTAGTGGGTGAGAGGTGTTGTCCATGATGGATGTTAACTTGGTCAACATCCTCCTTTCACCCGCTTCCTCCACAAAGTCCAGTGGGCAGCCCAGGACAGAACTGGCCCTCCTGACCAGCTTGTTCAGTCTCTTCCTGTCCCGGTCTGTGCTGCCTGCTCCCCAACAGGCCACGGCGTAGTGGATAACAGAGGCCACAACAGAGTCATAGAAAGTCCTTAAGAGAGGCCTGCACACTCCAAAGGACCTCAGTCTCCTCAGAAGAAGAAGAAGTTGCAGGTGGAACATCCTGTTTGTTTCCAAACACTGGATACGTTAAGACTCTTACTTGTTTTTCTATGAACTCTGTGATGTCAGATATCTTGCATCTTTGTCCAGTTCAAGCTACTGTTCTCCATTTGTCTCTAATCTTGTAGGGAAGTTTGTTGATAACACTGAGCATGTTAGCAGATAATGCAAATCCTCCAGAACATTGCAACAGCTTCTGAGAAAAAGACTATAATCTTGAAGAGCCTTAGCGTCTTCTGTTTTAATTGAAAGCCATGAAAGAACCTTGTCCATGTAAGCTGCTGCCACCTTGTGTTCATTTCCAAAGTGTTCTTTGAGTAAGGTTTTAGCTTTGAAATAACCTCTGTCTGGACTTATGAATTGGCAGCTCCGAACCAGTTCCTTAGACAGACCTTTGGTATACTGTTCCAAGAAATAAAGTCGATCACTGTTATCATCAGTCTTTTTCTCTACGTTGTTCTCAAATGCTCTCATGAACATGTGGTACTGTAGTGGATCTCCGTCAAACATGGGTACATCACGCTTCGGCAAAGATGAAACACATTGCTGATCCATCAGAAGCATTGTTATTTCATTTTGATTTCTCATTATGTCCAACATTGATTGTTGATTGTCCATCACAGTTTTTGTGTTTCTGGTGTCTTGGATATAGAAACTTGGATGGACTGAGGGAACTGTTTCTTTTCCATGTCTTTGGTCTTTGTAATTGCAGCCCCCACAGCTTTCTCATTAGGCTTTGTCCCTGTAGCCTGGTGATCCCGTTGAGCTGTTTGATGTGAAAATGGTACGAATGGGTCAGCTTTCCAATCCAGAGTTTTTTGTTTTGTCGTTTGTCTGTCCAAATAGGAGTTGGGCATCAAACTCCAATGGCGACCACCTTTCCCTCCTGCTCTTCCCGGCCTACACCCCCCTCATACGCCGATCCAGGCCCACCACAAAGACCATCACAACCTGGCCTAAGGATGCTCTCCCCATGCTGCAGGACTGCTTCCAACAGACAAACTGGGACTTATTCCACCATCAGGAGCTGGACACACTCACAGGAACAGTGCTGGACTACATACAGTTCTGCATTGGAAATGTGACTGTGGACAAAACCATCAGGGTTTTTCCAAACCAGTAACCCTGGATGACCAGCCAAGTCCGCTCCCTTCTCAGAGCTCGTGACGCTGCCTTCAGGTCAGGGGACAGAGCACTATACAGTGCTGCCCGTGCTGACCTGAAAAGAGGAGTAAAAGCAGCCAAGGCAGACCACAGGATGCGCATGGAGGCTCACATTTCCAGCAACAACCCGCGAGAAGTTTGGCGAGGCATCCAGGACATCACCAACTTCAGGGGCTGTGATGTGTCCACAGCAGCTCCAGATGCTACACAGGCAGAGGAGCTTAACTGCTTCTTTGCTCGCCATGAAACCACCCAACACGACCCCTCCACCCCAGCCCACCTCCGTCCCCCTCAGCACTCCCCCACTCACTGTACGGGAGCATGACGTCAGACGGGTGCTCTTAGCAGTGAACCCCAAGAAGGCTGCTGGCCCCGACGGAGTTCCAGGCAAAGTGCTCAGGGCGTGCACCCATCAGCTCGCCCCCACCTTCACAAAGATCTTCAACCTCTCCCTGGCCCAGTCAGCAATACCATCCTGCCTGAAATCAGCAACCATAATCCCTGTGCCAAAAACATCTCCTACCACCAGCCTCAATGACTATCGCCCAGTGGCCCTCACACCAGTCATAATGAAGTGTTTTGAAAGGCTGATGCTCCAGCACATCAGAGACCACCTCCCCACTGACTTGGACACCCACCAGTTCGTATAACGGAATAACAGATCCACAGAGGACGCCGTAGCCGTGGCTCTCCACTCCCCACTGAACCACCTGGAGCAGCAGCAGAGCTACGTCCGGATGCTCTTTGTGGATTACAGTTCTGCTTTTAACACAATAATAAGACTCTGCAATAAACTGCTCACTCTTGCCCCCCCCCCCCCCCCCCTCACATGCAATTGGATTAACAACTTCCTCACAAACCGAACACAAACTGTGAAACTTGGCCCCCACCACTCCTCCACCCGCACACTGAGCATTGGGGCCCCACAGGGCTGTGTGCTAAGCCCCCTGCTGTACTGCCTCTACACGTACGACTGCAGTCCTGCCCACAACAAGAAGGCTCAGCAGCGTCTGAACTTCCTCAGGAAGAACAACATCAGCACCAACCTGCTGCTGACCTTCTACCATCATCCATCCAGATCTGCTCACAGACTGCAGAACTGTTTAATAAAAAGAGACTGCAGAGAGTCGTAGAGACGGCTCAGAAAATCATTGGGGGCCCTCTCCCCACCCTGACGGACATCTACTCCACCCTGCATCACTGGGGCTCAGAACATCATCAAGGACAGTTCACACCCCAGCTCAGACCTTTTTAACCTGATGCCCTCTGGGAGGCGCTACAGAGGCATCAGAAGCAAAACCAACAGACTAAAAAACAGCTTCTTTCCAAAGGCAATAACAATCCTCAATCCCCAAATGCACAGATAAGAAAAAAAAAGAACATTCCTGTTTAATTCTGTCCACAGTCTGTCCACAGTGTCAACTATCTACCTCATTGCCACCTCTGCACTTTGACATGTCTAGGCACAGTTTTTTTCATACGCAATTTTGCACAATTATCTCGACACTTTCAGCACAGTTTACAGCTCATATTGCACACTTGTATATACTGTTTGTTGCTTGTTTGATTTTATTATATTACGATGTTTTCTTCACTACTTTTACCTTCCTTACTGTTCTTGCACTGATGGTGATGCTAAAATATCATTGTACTATGCACAATGACAATAAAGCCATTCCATTCATTCCATCTGATGCTTTAGTAAGCCTTCCACTTGCAATACTTTGAAATTTCAGCACTTTCAGTTTGGCATTGTGTGCACAGATTTCTTCTTCCAATTTAAGTTGGTCTTTTCTTCGACGAAGTCATTCTTCCTCCTCTTCCAGTTTAAGTTTTGCCATTAAAGCAGCCAGATCTGCTTCTATTTTAATGCATGATGAAGTTGTAGAGGACGTTATTGACTTTCCAGAATGTGATCTTGTTGATTTACGCTCCACATTTGACACACTGTCACTGGGTATTATGTCATCATCTTCCTTGTTTCTTGATTTGTAATTTGATGTATGTTTATGTTTGAGAGCAAATTATATGTTGCAGCAGAAACATCATTTTGTTCCTTAACTTTACAGAGCCATTGTGTCACACCTCCAATGAAAGCATTGCTGTGATCCCGAATATTAGAAAACGACTTATCTTGACTATTTTGTTCATCCTGTGGCAAAAGAGGGAGTAGCGTTGCATGTGATTCTTGCTTTGTGCATACATTTGGATTTGTGCATAAATTTGGATTTGTGCGTGATTTGTTACTCACATAATACGTTTTGTGTATAAGTTAAAAAAATATAAAATGAAAAAAATACAAAATGCAATTTAGGTATGCACAAATTAAGATAACGTATCCAGACAATGACTCAATCAATACATGAAGACAGTAGATGTTACTGTTGAACATGGAAGCTACTTACTTCGGGGCGCTGACCACCGAGATGGGCCGCCATTCTTCCCGTGACTCTCTCAGTCTGACTGCCTTTGATTTTTCCCGAAGAAAAAAAACAGTGCCCCCTACTGGTCGTTCCTGTTACGCATTTTGTATCAATTCGGTGTCTCGGAGAATAATATACTTTTAATATATATATTAGCGTTTAAAAGTGAACGTCATATTCTCAGATAATAATTTTTATTTTCCTTTAAAGTTTTTTTAAGCCCTGCTACACCCACTGAAGGAAATACGTTTAGAAGGGAAGGCTGATGGGAAAATTCTAATGACCGAGCATTCCACTGGTATTTAAACGCAGCACTTACGGATGAATTTGTGAGACGTGAAAACAGTCTGACGGTAGATCCGTGCGTAACTTTGGCTTCGTGTGTGCGTAACAAGGGATTCCTGCGTGTTTTTAAATATGTGTGTGTGTAAGTAGTTTTAAGCTGTTGTAATCTTAATTTGTGCATACGTAAATTGCATTTTGTATTTTTTTCATTTGATATTTTTTTAACTTATACACAAAACGTATTATGTGAGTAACAAATCATGCACAAATCCAAATTTATGCACAAATCCTAATTTACGCACGCACAAAGCAAGAATATGCATACACAAATCCTAATTTACACACAAATCAAGAATTACGCACGCACAAATCCGACTGACTCTAATGTCTCTCCATACATGAGAGACTGAACATGTTCAGCATTCTTTTCGTTTGTCATAAGTCTCTTTATTTCTGGAATAAGGCCCTTTATTTTATTCACAGCAAATTCTCCCTACGTCACTTGCGTGGTGTTGCGCAATACTTGCATTCATGAAAATGCGACTCCGTTATTTGTGCAGCTAGACAGATTCTGCAATGACTTGATCAGCACAGCATTCGTGCGGGGATCGCCATATAATCTTGACTTAGTTAAACAGACACTGTTTGATTTTTCGTTTTCACCAGATAGCAGTTCAGAGTTTCACTAAGCTGGATTCCTGACCAAGCGCCCGAGCGTGCTTTGATTGCAATCCAACCCACGGCTGTCGGCTTTGTGGCGTCCAGAGTTGTTGCGCTGTGTGGAGTGTCTTTTTTCTTTCTGTCATTGTTTTTTATATTTTTTTGCTGACAAAGTTGTAGCGGCTGCAGGCCTATGAGCCGCTAGAGGCTGCAGCAGGTCCTGTTTCCGACACGCTCCACATAAAACTTTGACCAAGAAATCCACTTTGTTTGTGTGTCGTGATTTATTCCACTTCATCGCTGCTACAGATAACATTAATGATACGACCCATCAAAGCAGAGTTCATAATCATGTATAGAAGCGATCAACAAAAAATACTGGGCCTTGTGCTCCCTCTCTGTATCAAACCAACAAACCAAACTAACACAGGTGACAGGTGCGCCTTAATGACGTCTAACTAATCACATGACCAAAAAAGGGAATTATGAACAAACATGATCATGGTCACTACACATACTATTCTCTTACAGTATTGTTGGGCTCATACTTATAGATATGGACCAGAAAAAATTTAATTATAAAGAAAGAAAAGATAAAGAAATGATTGATAACAGTCTCCATTTCTCACATCCAAGTCTTAAAACATCAAAAGTAAATGTTTTTTCATATTCCATAAGGGGGGTGCCACGTCACCAAAAATTGTTGTTGAGTTGATTTTACCTTGTATCTGAGCTTTTCTAAAGGTAGGAAGGAAAGTAACTCTTTTAACCATTGGGAAACCGACAGAGCTTTGTCAGATTTCCAGTGGAATAAAATCAATCTACATGCGAGTAGTTTGCTCGGTTCTCTCGGTGGGTGGAGTGTCCCTGCCCCAGGTGGAGGAGTTTAAATACCTAGAGGTCTTGTTCATGAGTGAGGGATCAGAGCGTGAGATTGACAGGTGGATCGGAGTCGCGTCCGTAGTTATGCGGTCGCTGTATCAGTCCGTCGTGGTGAAGAGAGAGCTTAGCCGAAAAGCAAAGCTCTCAATTTACCGGTCGATCTTTGTTCCAATACTCACCTATGGTCATGAGCTCTGGGTCATGACACAAAGAACCAGGTCTTGAATACAAGCGGCTGAAATGAGCTTCCTCAGTAGGGTGTCTGGGCGCTCCCTTAGAGATAGGGGGAGAAGCTCGGTCACCCGCGGGGAGCTCGGAGTAGAACATCTTCTCCTCCACATCGAAAGGAACCAGCTGAGGTGGCTCGGGCATCTAGTCCGGATGCCTCCTGGACGCCTCCCTGGAGAGGTGTTCCGGGCATGTCCCACTGGGCGGAGGCCCCTGGGAAGACCCAGGACACGCTGGAGAGACTACGTCTCTTGGCTGGCCTGGGACCGCCTTGGGGTTCCCCCAGAGGAGCTGGAGGAAGTGGCTGGAGTGAGGGAAGTCTGGGCATCTCTGCTCAGTCTGCTGGATGGATGGACGGACGGATGGATACATATGAGTAGAGTGGCAAATGCAATGGTATTTTCCTGAGATTTCTTTGCTTTATGTTGAGGTGTCATTATTCCAAAAATACCAATCCGAAAGTCAGGTGTCAATTCTTTTGCATTGATATGGGACAGGACCTGAAATATATTTCCGTAGTAATTGTGTAGGTTGGGGCAGGGCCAAATCATGTGGCCCTTAGTAGCTGGTACATGCCTGCATCTTGGGCAGGCAGGATCGGGACCTGGAAAATTCTTTGCTAGCCTCTCTCCTGTATAATGGAGACGGTGAAGTATTTTGAATTGAATTAGACCATGACGAATGCAGAGTGACAAATCGTGTATACGAGTCAGACAGGATTCCAAGTTGACGTCAATATCTTTTTCCCATCTGGTTTTAGTTTTTACCCATTTAAAAGGTTTCATATCCAGCAAAAATTTGTAAATATTAGAAAGTATTTTCTTACTGAAAGGATCTAAGTCTAAAAGGGTGTCCACTTCATTTTTAGGCGGTAAATGGGGAAATGAACTGTGTTTGTAAATATCTGAACATGTGTTAGATTTTTTTAATACTAAGTTTTCAAACATAAGGGGCTGGCATTATTCTCCCTTCTTCTGACCCTTCGACTTATGTTTGTTGCTCAGCCATTTTCAGAGACTTTGAGCCAGTGTCTCTTCAATTCTTAAATGAGTTGGTCAGTCAGAGCAAACCATCAGGTTCTCCCCTAGATTCCATCCCTCCCAAACCTTTCAAGGAGGTTTTCCCCAGCGTTGCACAGATGGTCTTTTCAATCATCAACAGCAGTCTGGCTGCTGGTGTCGTCCCTGCTGTTTTCAAACATGCAACAGTCCAGCCTCTACTTAAAAAACCCAGCCTGGACAGTACTGTGGTGGCCATGATGCCCTTCATCTCTAAACTCCTGGAGAAAGTGGTCTACTCGCAGCTAGAGGACTTCCTAAGCCAACATCAAATTCTTGAAGTCTTCCAGTCTGGTTTTAGGCCCTTGCACAGTACAGAGTCAGCATTACTGAGAGTCAGCAATGACATTCTACTGGCTAATGATGAAGGAGACTATGATCTAACAGCAGCATTTGACACAGTAGACCACAGTATTTTAATATCTAGGCTCCAGAACTCTGTGGGGATCAGAGGTACAGCACTGGACTGGTTTAAGTCTTACCTGGCAGAAAGAACCATGTGTGTCAGCTTGGGTGGTTTTGAATCTTCCACAACTCGGGTTTCTTATGGGGTTCCACAAGGATCGGTTCTAGGGCCACTCTTGTTCTTTCTGTATCTGTTACCCTTAGGGTCAATCTTGAGGAACGGCATTTCTTTTCATTTGTATGCAGATGACAATCAGATCTATCTGCCGTTAAAAAAAGATGATCTCTCCATGAAGCAGCTCCTGTCATGTCTGCAGGACATTAAGGACTGGTCGGCCCTCAGCTTTTTGAGTTTAAATGAAAATAAAACAGAAGTTATAGTTTTTGGACCGAGTGATTTTAGTGAACCATCCCAAGTTGATTTGGGTCCCTTGACTAACTTTTTCAAACCAAATGTCTCCAATCTGGGTTTTAAACTGGACATTCATTTTAAACTGGATCAGCAGATAAGCTCAGTGGTGAAGTCAAGCTTTTTTCATCTTCGCCAATTTGCAAAGGTAAAACCTTTTTTAACAGCTGCACATTTGGAAACAGTAATCCAGGCGTTCATCACGTCCCGGCTGGATTACTGTAATTCTCTTTATTTGGGACTCAGCCAGTCGTCTCTCTCACGTCTCCAAGGTGTTCCAGATGCAGCTGCCCGTCTTCTGGTTGGAGGTCGTAAGAGAGACCACATCACGCCAATTTTAGCATGGCTCCACTGGCTGCCTGAGCATTTTAGAGTTCACCTTAAGATTCTTTTATTTGTTTTTAAATCTTTACATGGTCTGTCCCCGCTGTCCCTCTCTGAACTTCTCTCTCCTTACTCACCAGCCTGGTGCCTCAGATCAGCTGATCAGCTGCTTCTGGAGGTACCGAGGTCCAGATGAAGCTCAGGGGGGACAGAGCTTTTGCTGTTTCTGCTCCAAAGCTGTGGAACTCTCTGCCACTGTCCATCAGAGAAGCTCCATCACTGCCCATTTTTAAAACCCACCTGAAAACCCATTTTTATGCTTTGGATTTTAAAACAACATGAGACCTCTGTTATTGCTGTGTTGCTGTACTGGTTTATTGTTCTTATCTCTCTATTTTTAATCTTCTGTTTTAAGATGTTTTAGTGTTTGTTTTCTTTATTTCTCCTGTTCAGCACTTTGTTTTGACTGCTTGTCGATTGAAAGTGCTTCACACAATGAATAGTTGGTACCCCTCCATTAAAGAAGAAAAGTCCACAATTCTCACTGAAATGACTTGAAACGTTCAACAGTGACAATAAATTAAAATTGAATTAAAATTAAATAATCAAAATCAGCCATTACTTTTGAGTTGTTCATTTACAGAATTATTTAATAAAACAAACTAATGAAATAGGGCTGGACAAAAATGATGGCACCTCCTTAAAATACTGTTTCACTGTCCCTACTGTGAAACATGGAGGAGGCTCAGTTCTGTTTGGGGGCTGCTTTGCTGCATCTGAAACAGGGTGTCTTGAAGTTGTACAAGGTAAAATGAAATCTCAAGATTATCAAGGCATTCTGGGTAGAAATGTGCTGCCTAATGTTAGAAAGCTTGGTCTCAGTGGCAGACTTCTGGTCGCAGCAGCAGACAGAGATGGACGCATAAAGTGAGAGCTCCTCAAAGCAGGCTGTTTAAACCCTCCTAACTCAATGATATTGTTCAGTTTTGTTCAATAACTCAAATGATGAGTGGGGGTACGAAATCAAAGAACCAACGGGTGACTGAAAAACACACACAGATGTCAAACAGTGCGAAAGATGCCACGGAGGCTAAGGCCAATGCTACCGAAGACGAACGAGGTTGTGACTTGTCAGGCTCAAACCAGCTAAGTTTGACAGAGATAAGTGCACAAATTACAGGCCTAAAATCTGATTTAACCGACAAATGGACTACATTCAAAGAAGATTTTCGATCAGAGCTGAAAGAGGAGTTGACGCAGTTCAAGCTGCAGCTGGAACAGCAGCTAGCTAACACGTAGCTAATGCTAGAGGAGCAAGGCCAAAAACTAAAAGAAGCAGAAGCGTGGCTGGATGAACAAAAATCCTGGTCTGTAGTGGCAAACAAAGCATTTCAACACATGCTGAAGGAACAACAGACACTGCAAGAGAAGCTCAATGACATGGAGTCAAGATCCAGGAGAACCAACATGAGAATTTATGGGGTGCCGGAAGGATCGGAGGGGGGCTCGGTGATTCAGTTCGTGGAAAAGCTGATAATTAATGAAGGACTGATTAAGGACGGAACAGACTTGCAAATCCAGCGAGCACATTGCTCTCTCGCCCCTAAACCGGGCCCCGGAGTGCCACCAAGATCCATAATCATCAGCTTCCTGCAGCACAAGGTGAAGGAAACGATCCTCAGGAACAGATGGAGGAAGAAAGTTCAGCTGGGAGACACCCACTACACTCGTCAGACGCTATTGGACATCGGAAACCGACATCAAGTCGCTGTTTCCAGCAAATTCCACCACGAGCACAACATTCCGAGCTACATAGCGAGACCCCCGGGCTCACCTTGGATTGTTGTCGGTACCGGCAGACGATGCAGGCGGAGGAGGGAGAGGAAGCAGAAGCGAGGCTGCAGGTCTGGCGTCGTGCTGAGACTACGGAAACAACCACACAAGCATCCTCTACCGAGCCTTTTCCTCTCAAATGCCAGATCGCTGGTTCACAAAATGGACAACTTGAGATTACAGCTGGTCGGAAACTATCATGTCAACAACTGCTGTGCGCTCATCATCACAGAAACTTGGCTTCACCCGGACATACCCGACGCTAGCGTGCAACTCGAAGGCCGCACTCTGCTGCGCGGGGACAGAACAAAGGACTCCGGTAAGAGCAGAGGGGGGGGACTCTGTGTTTACGTGCACGAAAACTGGTGCAACAACGGAACGATCGTCGATCAGCTGTGCACCCCCGACGTGGAGCTCATGTCTGTTAGATGTCGGCCTTTTTTTCTTCCGAGAGAGCTGACTGTTGTTATCATCATGGCTGTGTACATCCCGCCGGACGCCAACGTAAACACAGCGCTCTCTCTCCTGCTGAGCGCCATAAACAAACAGCAGCGGGCTCACCCCGACGGCGTTCACATTGTGGCAGGAGACTTTAATAAGGCCAACTTAAAGACTGTTCTCCCGAAGTTCTACCAGCATGTGAAGTGTTCTACAAGGGGGGAGAACACTCTGGATCATGTTTACACTAACATCAAGCATGCATACAGAGCCTCCCCCCTCCCCCACCTCGGGCAGTCAGACCACCTTTCCCTTCTGCTTTTCCCGGCCTACACCCCCCTCATACGCCGATCCAGGCCCACCACAAAGACCATCACAACCTGGCCTAAGGATGCCCTCCCCATGCTGCAGGACTGCTTCCAACAGACAAACTGGGACTTATTCGACCATCAGGAGCTGGAGACACTCACAGGAACAGTGTTGGACTACATACAGTTCTGCATTGGAAATGTGACTGTGGACAAAACCATCAGGGTTTTTCCAAACCAGAAACCCTGGATGACCAGCCAAGTCCGCTCCCTTCTCAGAGCTCGTGACGCTGCCTTCAGGTCAGGGGACAGAGCACTATACAGTGCTGCCCGTGCTGACCTGAAAAGAGGAGTAAAAGCAGCCAAGGCAGACCACAGGATGCGCATGGAGGCCCACATTTCCAGCAACAACCCGCGAGAAGTTTGGCGAAGTTTTGGCATCCAGGGACATCACCAACTTCAGGGGCTGTGATGTGTCCACAGCAGCTCCAGATGCTACACAGGAAGAGGAGCTTAACTGCTTCTTTGCTCGCCATGAAAAAGTCCAACAACACCCCACCACGCCGGACCCACCCCCAACCCCGACCGGTCCCAGCACACCCCCACTCACTGTACAGGAGCATGACGTCAGACGGGTGCTCTTAGCAGTGAACCCCAAGAAGGCTGCTGGCCCCGACGGAGTTCCGGGCAAAGTGCTCAGGGCGTGCGCCCATCAGCTCTTTTTTGATTTTATTATATTACAATGTTTTATTTACTACCTTTCCCTCCCTTACTGTTCTTGCACTGATGGTGATGCTTAAATCTCATTGTACTATGCACAATGACAATAAAGCCATTCTATTCTATTCTATTCTATTCTCTATAAGATCTTATCGTTTGACCACGACGATACATCAGAGGTCCAGAAACGCAAGGAGTACAAAGAAGTTAAAGCTGCGGCGAAAAAAAGAGGAATCCGCTCCCAGACGCCTTTTATATTCTCGAGGCAAGATGGCGCCTGTGTTTGGCTTAGCCGCTGCCGGCAGGACACTCTCACAGAAATTTACAGTTCTGTTTCTTTCTGTGCTTATTATTTTGTTTTTTGCAAACGACGTTTTAGCTGCTTTTGTTTACGACCGCCTTACACTGCTGTCTATTGGACTTTCGCTGATCGGCAAAAATACCTCTTCTTCCTGCGCCGGCATTCTTCGTTCCCTGCATCTGGCGCCTCCAGCCGGTGTCCTGACTAAAGGCCTACCGGTGCCACACGGATCTCGGTGGAGGAGGAGAGGGGAAAGAGCTGGCGTCCAGGTAAAGATCAGGCTGCGATGGAAGCAAGGAGTCTCTTGTTCCTGGTCAGCTGTCATCTGTCGATTTCCACCGACCCAGATGTTTTTCCCGAGTCCCTGCTTGGACACGCAGGGTCTGGATTCCTGAGGCCGTGTGTCAAAATCTCAAATCCAATATCACATCTCTTTTCAGTTTTCTGTGACATCTTCATTTTCATAAAACTTTCAATTTACACTCAGATGAGAAGTTTTTTTTTTCAAGTCATTTCAAGTCATTTAAATTTCAAAATCATTACAGTCATCTGGTTCTCCCTTTAATAACAAGTTGTATTCTTGACTCAGAAGAACACTTTGTACTCCACCATTCACTGCTCTGGAAATCATAGATTGGATACAAGGAAAAATGCACATAGTAAACACACAACATATGATCAGTACCATAAGAATAGGTGTCACTATGTTTAACAAAAGTTGCCACCAGGAACCAAAAGCAAACCAGGAGAAGAAATCCCAAGATTGGGTTTCCTGTCATCCTGCATTGCCTGTTGAACCTTTTCAAGTTGATGTAATGCTTCAGTGACGCTGTGACCTTCATCGGTGTTGTCAGGAATAAATGTACAACAAGTATCATTTAACATTTTACAAACACCTCCCTCCTGAGCACCCAATAAGTCCAAAACCAATCTGTTCTGTAGAACCATAAGTCTCATGCTTGACATTTCTTCATTATAGCCTTTAAATGCTTTAATTGTAGAGTTCAAAAATAAACCTAATCAATAATCAATGGTCTCAATTCTGAGAGCGTTTTTGGCATAGTTACCTTTTTCCCAGTATTCCAGTGTTTATGGTCTTCAGGATCATCTGACCCCCAAATGGAATCATGTGGCTTGTCATCAATAAGGTTACGTCTGTGGTTCAGGTGAGGCTCATGGACTGCAGAAACTATGAAAGTGTGACCTGTGACCTTTACAGAAACACAAATCCCACTCCAGTCTCTAGGCAGACTGAGGTAGAGGGCCTGCCCACATAACCAAAACATTTGATCAACCACATAAGTACCATTGTTACCTGGCATTAAATCTGGATTAGATCCAACACAACGTCCTCCAGGGCAGGGAACTGCATGGGAAACTCTGTCATTGATTATCTGGACTGTGAAGGGAACAAGAAGTTCATGACACATCTTTGTCGGCAAAGTTCCTAAAAACTCTGTGCCATTGTTAGTTACGCAATGTGGAAACACAGTTCCTGGTTCCACACTAGCATATGGAGCTAATGATTTTGTCAATTTCAGTTTTTTAAACTGATACAAACTCTTGCAACTCGGTCGTACAAGAGTACCATTTGAAGTGGTGACGGCTCTAGTACTAATTTACCCTCTGGTACGATTTTCAATAACACAGTCGTTTTTCCACGCAGAAAATTGCTTTGCCTGCAAATTAGGATGTAGGGATGAAGCTGGAATTACAGAACAAACATAGCAATCAGATCTATTCCTTTCTTTAGCCAGTAACATAACATACCTATACCAAGAATTTGTCATATACAGGTGAGTTATGTTCATTTTTGGACTATTCAAAACATCATGTTCATCAATACTCAGCCATCGTTGAGAAACATTTAGTCTTTCCTCGTTGGTGGTTCTTCTTGCAGGTGGACAATGATTCCAAAAGAACCAAATCCATGTGGTGGCTCCTGTCAGGAATAGCAGGAACAGTAAACAAAATAAACTGTCTCTTAGCCCAGTTGGACACGCCATGGTGGATATGTACCTATCTTCGGGAGGGAGAGGTTACTAGCACATCACCTCCTCAAGTCCTCTAACAGTGTAGGATCCGTGTAGTGCAAAAGAGATCTGGTCTGCTTTCTTCCCTAAGACTAGGTGGATCTCTCGGCTTCGCTGACGTTGAGACAAGCAGCTTCTATACAGCCGCCTCCCTTTGTAGTCAGACTTCCCCACCTAGCATTTGGAATTAGCCTCACCCAGATGCTTTTTCTTGCAGTGTGACAGGTGGATCCAAGACGTCCTTTCAGCAATCTTGACAGCTGTTGGTGTAGTCAGCAGGACTTGGAATGGCCCTTCCCCCTGTGGGCTGGACCAACACTTCCTTTTTATGGCCTTCACAAACACCCAATCACCAACCTGCACTGGTGAAGTGTCCTGTGGAGATAAAAAGGAATCTGGCACTTGATTTGTCCTTTGCACATCTTTAGTGGTAAACATTTTTCTCAAATAATCCACTAAATTTGCATCATCATCTGGAGAATGTTGCTGTGTAGGATCAAGGTCTGGTAACCTATAAGAACGTCCATACAACATTTCAAAAGGCGTTAAAGGTTGACCTGCTGTGCGTGTGATACGCATGCTTAGTTGAACTAAGTCTATCACTTGATTTACAAAATGTGTACCATTATCACTTCTTATCACTTGTGGTATGCCAAAAGTTGGGATTATTCTTTTACAAATAGCTTTGGCTACTGTAATAGCATCTAGTGTTGCACATGGAAACATTTCAACCCATTTGGAAAATGCATCAATAATCACTAAACAATATTTCAATCCTTTTCTTTTATTCAATTCAATAAAATCCATATGGATTGTATGAAAAAGAAAAGTTGGTTCAGGAAATTTTCCTCTCTTAGGTCTAAAATTGCCTTGGGGATTATGACGCATACATGTAGCACATTGTTTACAAAATTTTTTGAATAGAGAATAAATCCATAAGTTGTTTAATATTTCTCTAATAAATTCATCCTTCCCCCTGTTGAATCATGGCAAAGCCCATGACTCAAAATTGCTGCCCATTTGTTCATGGATTTTGGTAAAATAGGTTTACCTTCTGTGCTGACATGAAGACCTTGTTCCAACTTTGCTCCCTTTTTCAACCATAAATCTTTTTCTTGTTTCGGTGCGCTGTGTTGCATTTCCTTTAAAACATCAGCGGTTGCATCTGCAGTCACATCCTCATTAGTGCATATTTCTACATCTTTTGTTGCAGCTTGCTTTTCTGTTGCATCTGCAAAGGCATTTCCTTTAGAAATATGATCTGTTCTTCGTGTGTGTCCCTCATTTACATATTGCCACTTCAGATGGTAACATTACAGCAGTTAATAATTCTTTCAGTAAGTCTACATGCGTTATTGGTTTTCCTGTTGATGTTTTTAACCCTCTGTTCTTCCACTGTTGACAAAATAAATGCACTGTAGCAAACGCATATTGGCTATCAGTAGATTGTAACTGGCTTATCTTTAAACAGTTTGCATGCTTCAGTTAAGGCTGTCAACTCTGCTGATTGTGCTGAGTAATTTACACGCAGGGGTCCTGCCCTCAGAACCTTATCTTGAGTTACAACAGCAAAACCCACTTTGTTTCTGCCTGTTCAAAGTATAAGTCACTTCCTGCACATGTTCTTTCATTTCTTCCCATTTTTCTCGTGAACCTTTAGTACAAAAAATAAATGGAACTGCATCTGCCATTTGTTTCCAATTTGTCACTCTTTTTGTATACATTAAATTTTTTGCTTCTGGTGTAACTGTCACAGTACAGAAACTAGTTTCATCTTTCCAATAAAAATCATTTATTGTACATTTTTGAAAACCTAGTTTACTCACTGCTTCATCATATCTCCTGTCAGGGCTCTGGGCCAGGAGACTTTTTGCATCTTAACATGACATACAGAATGTCTGGAGACATAAAATCTGCATGGGGTGACACTCAGGCTTTTGCTTTTTCCATTAAGTTTTTTGCAGTCTGTCCAAGATCAGTTTTCGGTAGATCTAAAGTCCAATAATAGTGTGGTTCACCTCTGCCTTCTAGCACACAGATGTCTGTATCTGGGCAACGTCGTGCTTGCATCCCCCCTTCTCTTGTGGGGTAAATTCCTAACTTTAATCTTATCATGACATCTCTCCCTAAAAGATTAAAAGGACAGTTTGGTGCTAAAACCACAGGAATGCTTGTTGTTTCATTAGTGTCAGGATTTTCAAAACAAACTGGTTTACTCAAATGTTTAGTTTCAATTTGACCATCTGCAGATCTCATTTGTATTGTTTTATTTGACTTAGGAAAATCATTGTAATGACTTTTTATCACAGTTCTACAAGCCCCTGAGTCACAAAGAAAAACAAACGGTTGTCCCTGAACATAAAGTGTTATTTCTGGCTTTTCCATAAGACAAACTTCAGTGAGATCTAAAAATTCATCACAAATTGGTTGAATTTCTGGTTCAGATTCAGTGTTAATCTTGTCATTACTTTTACCATCTAGTCAATCTGATTTCTTTCTTTCAGGACAATCTCTCAGCCAATGATCTCTCTGTCTACAAATCCAACATCCATCATCAACCTGCTCTGACCCTCTGTTGCTACTTCCTCTAAACCTTCCTCTAAAACTTCCTTTAAAATTTCCTTTTCCACGACCACGATTTCTTCCTCTGTTCACATTCCTTCCAAAAAACACATCACTGCTTTCCTCTGGCCAAAATGTATCTACACTTTGATTCCTAAATTTCTTTCTATTCACCATCACTTTTTTCTGCATGAACAGTAAAATTCATAAACTGTTGCAGTGCTCCCGTAGGCAGATCTATGTAAAGTGTCCTTATCTAGTCTGCAATCTCTGGTCTCATAGCTTGCAGTAAGGCTTGTTTCAGCTGCTGTCTATAGGGACTTTTATCATTATCATCATCTCTGAGGCCACTATTAGCTTTAAAACTTCTTCAAATCTGACTCTAAAATCAGACACTAACTCTCCATCTTTTTGTTTAGTTTGACTAATCTTTCCATAATCAGGTCTCATTGGAAAGGCTTCTCTAATTCTTTGTCCTAAAAGTGTAAGACTTTGAATTAACTCTTGACTGTTATGTGGAAGAGGTCTGGGTGGATCGTCATCATTCATAGGATTCCTTTTTCCCTTTACTTTTGCCCAGTCTTCATAGCAGTCATACATGCTTGCTGACATTCAATGCCATTCAGATGATAAGCTCTCTGAACTTCCATCATTTGCCCTGTGAGAGATAACTCCCCTCACTGCCTTCCTAACATCCTCTAATGTCCAGGTCCTAAACACAAGAAGTGTAGGCCTCTGGCCATCTTCTCCAGCTCTGGGATTGGACACTTCAATCATTGGGTTCAGATGACTCTCCAGCTTCTTCCAAACCAACCCCCATAGTTTTGTTCCATTCAAGTTTTTTTTCCTTTTTCTGGTTTATTGAAATCAGTCACTGGTGGGTAAAAACCCGTAAACAGAGGAGCATTTGTTCTCTGGTAGGGAGGAGGTGAGAAATCAGCTGGTTTCTGCTCTCCCCCCCTTTCATCCTGCTCCTGCTCGGTCTGCAGCCTGCTGCAGCCTGCTGTTGCAGGGGTCTGAGTCGCACATCTGATTTTAATTACTCTTTTTTTAACAATCAGACATGCGTCTCTAGTTTTACTTTTCTGAATGCCATTCTTTATTTTTTTTGTTGCTTCATTTAACCACAGTTTTGCACAAATTAATTCTTCACTATTTTTTTGTTTCGTTTTTTATGTTTTATTTTGTTTTTAATTTGTAACCTTTGAACTAATTCAGTACATTCCCCTTAAAATCGTAGTTTTTATCCCATTTTATCAAGAATGTAGTTGAACCTGGATGAGCTCTTTCCATGTATTTTGAATCCCCTGTTAATTCTAATCTTCTATTTGAATTCCCCATTTGTTTTCATTTTTGTAGTTACGTTAGTCACAGAGTGTGATCAGAACCAACAGAGAATTTCTCTCAGGACCGAATTTCACTCCCCGTGCAACAAGCTTCTAGGTCAGACCTGTTGTCTGATCCGGTCACACGTTTAGGGTCCTCCCAGGAGCAAAACACGTTTTAGACTCTGGGTTCTTTTCACCTAAAGCCTAATGAGATGAAATCTTGTTCTACGTCAACAAGCAGCCTTGTGTTAACACCGCAAGGTTTCCAGCTGCTCACTGTTTCGAACAAGTTCACTCCTTTCACACACGCACACACATTCACACCAAAAAAAACCTTTTTCCCCCTTATTTTGTTGTTTTTCTAGGCCTTTTAGGGACTTGAACCCTCTTACGCGTTTCAGGCTGCAGGACTTGAACCTGTCCCTCAGAATTCTGGGCCACTTCGGGGACTTGAACCCCTGAAAAAGCGCTGTACTTGCCTTGTCGTTGTGGTCTGACTGGTTAACGAATGACGTCAACCCGGACCCAGGGATCAGACCAGTCGATTGGCCGGCGTAGAATTCACTACGACGGACTTTCCTCCGGAGACCTGGTCTCACGGGCTGTGCACAGACTTCAATCGGCATGGTCCTCCCCCAAGGACGCAAATATGTTGTCATCCGGCTCGAATGGACCAAAGAATGTCAGATAAATGCATCTAGACATTAAAGAAAAACACAATTATAAACAACAAACCACAACAAGAATCAAGTTTCTCATGCACGAGGGAGAGGAGCAAATGTGTTGGAAAAGGTCCACCACGTTTCTCTTCTCAAAGGTCTGCCTCTCCCCGTGCTGCTTTTCTTAAGAACACAAGTGGGAGGTCACAATTTCAAGACAAAGAGAAAAGTTCATTAAGGGGTGTCATCAAATGACCCTTTTGGTTGGATTCTAAGTTCAAACAGTATCCCTTATCAGCTCAGGACAGTGTGTCGTAAAACCCCCTCTCTTCCTGGCTGGGAATGAGAAGCAGATGACCAAACACACAGAACTGTTTTCAGAAGAGGTAAAAAGGTCAATCTGAGTTAACATTTAAAGAAATACATTTAAACAATGATAATAATAAAACAATTTCCTTCACACCATCCTTCTACAGTCTCCTCAGATCATCTCTGACCTGCAAAGCCGTTTCTCACAGATAAACTAACACAGAGCGTCCTTCCATTCATTTTAGACATAGCTAACACAGGTTCTCAGGAGAATGCTGAAAAGACGCAAAGATAAACATTTTCTCCCAAGGGTGTCACCTCCACCTTCCTGTGAAACAGATTTGGACACACA
>JAUDJI010000028.1:229826-281864 GCA_037389245.1 Oryzias sinensis
AAAAAAAAAAAAAAAAAAAAAAAAAAAAAAGGAATATGAAAGATCAGAAAATTACTTTTTGTTCGTGTTTATTTGATTCTATTAAAGAAATTTTGATAAGAATGACGGTACTGCGATTTAGCTGCAGCTACAGCCGTTTTAGGAAAAGTCCCGCCCCTTTAACTGTCTCCACCAATCATTCTTGGGGAGCTTAATCACATGTCATCAGTCTGACCAATCAGAAGTGGTTAAAGTCTTCACTTCCTTGTTCTGATTCTGCTCATAAAGTCTCTCAGTTCCAACAGATATACCAGCTAAAGCTCGTCTTTAGCGGTGTAGCTTTCCACAGAATCCGGTGTCAGACCGTGGAACAAGTGAATAAAACGATGAAGCTCAGAGAAGAGAGTCTGTCTGCCATCACTACATCTCCCATCATGCATTGGGTTAAAGTGACAGGCGTCTCAGCTCACAATGAGTCTTCCTTTGACGTTGTTAGCTGTTTAGCCCCCCCCCCCCCTGTTGCTATGTTTCTTTGGTGTGACTGCGGTCGTCAGGGAGATGACGCAGGGACGGATGGAGGCGTTGCCTTGGGGCGCACGCGCACGAGAGGGGAAAAGGGAGGGGCTGTGCTGCTGCAGTGGGAGTTTGAATGAGAAGGTGTTCGGAGACGTTGTTCTGTAAGAGTTGATCTGACCAAAGAAAATGAACGGCTACAGGCCTGTTCCGAAGCAACGGTGTCCCGCTGAATTATAGTTACTGTTCAAGTCCCGACCGGACTGGAGATCATTACAGCGGCTTCCAACTACGGTCCGAAGCTTCACGCTGAAGGTAACAACGTCTTGAAACCACAACGAACACACATCAAACTGTTTTTAAATCTTTTAACTTTTATTATTTCTTTTAGAAACAAACTGCAAGTTCCAGCTGTTTCTGCCACAATTATCACAAAAATGCACGTGATATCATGGAGGGACTGTACATCAAGACAGACTGAGTTTCTGCTTTTTTTTGGACGCTGGTGTGCCGCGGGGTTTTTGTCAAGGTTAAAGTGTGCCGTGGCTCAAAACAGGTTGAAAAACACTGATCTAACACAACGCTTAGGTACTTAAGTACTACTCTTCCTCCCCCTTTTGCGACATCTTCTGTTCCCAGAACACCAAGAAAGAACGGACTATTACATATAATCGGGAGTGGCCAGCTCAGAGGCTGCAGCCAGTTTCTGTTTTAGTTCAATGAAAACAGTTTCAGTCTCTGAGTTCCAGTTCTTAGAATGAGACACCACAGCTGATTTATGAGTCAGAGACAAGTCAGTACCTGACTGAGGATCAACTCTTTTGAAGAAATCTACCTGTCTGCTCACACCTGCAGTTTTTCTTGGCTGACTTTAAACCCTGTGGCCACTAGATGACTAAGACTGATGCCTGGGACTTCTAAACATGCATCAACTGTTTCAGCTGTGAGCACAAGGTCATCCACAAACTGGATGAGAGTGATGTTGGTCAGAAATACCTCCTTTAATACCTGAATGAACCCTGTGGTAAACATGTGCCTTCAAATGTGAGGAAGAAGATGTCTCTACCCTCAGGATCTAGTGGCAGACAGAAAAACCATCAGTGAAGTCAATGCATGTAAACCAGGAGAGTGAGTGGTGCAGATTGATCAGGACTACATAAAGACTAGGTTCAGGAATTGTTACAGCGCTCAAATCATCAGCCATTCTGTTTTTACCTGTACCTTTTTCTCGACAGGTAAAATGGCCATGTTCCAAAGGAACTGTTTGTATTCCAGTACGCCTGATTGCCAGAGGTCGTATATGATATAACTAGCAAGAACTTTCATGTTTCATTACCCCGTTCTTTCTTGCGCCTGCAGCAGAGTTCTGCTCAGGCACGAACAGCAAAAAGCCAACTCCTCTCTGTGCTCATCCTTCATCCTCCTTCAAGAAGTCACATTCCAAAACAAACAACATTTCTGTTCCTATTGTGGTTCATCAGAAACGTCAGGCTTATAAGGAGGATATTTGATCAAATGTCCAGTCATAGTCCCCCTCATCATACTGTATGTTCTGCACTTTCCATTCTTCTCTGCCTCTTTTTTCTTCTCCTTCCATCTTCCTTTTCCCAACAATTCACTTTCTTCTTCTCTCTTACTCACATCTTCCTTGTGTTTCTTATTTTCACCTTCTTTTTTCCATAATCACTGTCTTACAGGACTCTGCACCTCCTGTTATCTTTGCTTACCTTTCTGTTTCCTCCATGCGTCTCATTTTCTCCTCTCCTTCTATGTCTGGGCAGGTTTTCCTTACCACTGCCTTCATATTATTCAACTGCCCCATATGCATCTCCATGCCCCCCCAGGGCTCCACTTATCATCATGGGTTTGTCTGTCGAATTCTACCTCCGTTTATCTAATCTATATATACCACGACAATATTGTCTGAGATTTATTATTTAACTGCAGTATTTTTGTGTTTACAGTGATGAAAGTCTTCCGGGAATTTCCCGAAATCCGGGTTTTTGAGCAAACCGGTCGTACCTTCCGGGAAATAAAGACCAGGGGCCTCATTTCTAAAGGTTGCGTACGCACAAAAGAAGGCGTACGCCACTCTCTACGCAATAGTTGAGATTTATAAAAAGCAAACTTGAGGGGAAAATGTGCGGTCCTCCACGCTCTGACCCAGGCAAACGCACAAAAACGGGTGAAATGAGAAACGGCGACACCGTCTGCAGATGGAAGAAACACGTGAAAGTGACAGTGTGTGCCACATCGTGTACATGTGCTGTGCTACACAATGTACGTGTACATGTACGTGTACAATGGCACAGCTTAAAAACGTGCCTCTACCCCCTGGCACCGATTGCTGTGTTGGCCCCGACCCTGAACCCCATCCCCACGCATTTCAGCCAAATGCTGCTGCTGTGCGCCAGCGTTTGGAAGTGATGCGTCGCTTGTAAAGAACAACAAAAGGTGTGGAAAATATTATTTATTCAAGAATTCCCTCATCGTGCAGTTTATTTCAGTCAGGGCAGTCTTGATTTCGCCCAACTCCTTGGCCACCTCTCTGATTGAACTACTGACTTCCCTCTGCATTTCAAGGACTGCATCGGTGAGGACACGTCCACTGCTGGAGGGTTGAGAGCCGCGTGCCGTGGAGACGCTGGGTCCAGACGGCTGCTCAGCTGCAGCATCGTAACCACTGGCCCCGCTGGAACACCCAGCAACTACAAAATTGTTCTATATTAATAATTGGTAATTGTGTAGCCTGCATACATGTGACTTGACTGCATTCATTTTAGTTATTTCTCTTTCCTGTTTCACCCGGTGCGTCTGGGGCGTCGGCGTCCCCTCCGCGCAGTCACCACAGTCACCGAGTGACGGAGGGGGAGGAGGACGCCGATGAGGGGGACTTAATAGGGATTCCCCAATAATAGCCGCCAGTCTCTCATCAAGAGGGGTCAGCTCCGGTGTCCCCCCCCCCCGTGGCAGACACACTCTGCCGATGCAGCGCTAGACGTTTTTTTGCCTCGACTTTGATGTCCGACCATTTCTTTTTTATTTCGGCCACGGTCCGAGGTTGTGAGGCTGCAGCATTTACGGCGTCTGCCACCGTTTGCCGCTCACGTGCCTTTTTGGCATTAGTAATGCCCACACTGTGCCCTCCAAACAACACTTTTCTCCTCTTTTCCACCTCGCCAACGATAACTTCTACTTCACATTGAGTGAAGTTACGTTTTTTTGATTTCCTCTCTGTGTTTGCCATGATTTAGCAAGCCATGAATATTCATTTGTGGGCGTTTCACGGACTATTTATGGTCAACTATGGGCGTGTCATGTAGCCGCTAAAGCTGCGCTGCATTTAGAATCGGTTGTGATTTATTAAGGGAAAGATGTGTAGGATGAGCGTGCGCACGGTTTTATAAATCCGAATATTTCTGTGCGTACGCACGTCCTATGTTTCATCCGTACGCCACTTCTGACGCAAATCCTACGCAAAGTTTTAGAAATGAGGCCCCTGGTCTCTACGGACAAATCGCTTTACGGATGAAAAAATGGCCTGAAATCTGCGAATTTTAGCTTTATTTTCTATATTTCTCCGTGGATCGCTTCCTCTATGGGCGCGGCCATCTTGTCTTCGTCTTCCCGGTCTAATTGACCAATGATGGGACGTTTTAGTTGCTTTCGGATGCGTCGACGGCTCTGATTGGCTTTGTCTGTACCACGTGGTCAGCGTGACGATTCTATAGAGACCAAAACTGGCGGACCCACGCTAAACTTTCAAAAACAAATCTGAAGAGTTTGCAATGACATTTGTGTTAAAATAATGGCGGGCATCGTCATTATTGAGCGTGGTCACGACCTCAGTTGTGAGAAGACGATAAAAACCAAATTAATGGTCTGGGCTGGAAGAAAAAGATTTTTAAGGTAGTGCAGGTCCAATACATTTTGTGTAACATAATCTCAAAACAAAATTTAGAAATAATTTCATTTTTCTTATTTTGAATACATTTCTCTATCTAATTTATTTGTATTTCCTAATTACCATGATTTAGCTCAGTATTATTGACATTAATTATAAGTATTTGGTGGTTTGGACCCACACTTCCTTAAAAAAGAATTTTTACAATGTTTAATTTAGTTTGTATGTTTGTTTCGATATTTCCCAGATTACAAAGTATTGGTGTTAAAGAATTTATGTATTATGTTATAGAAAGATAGTTTAAAGCAGATCCCATATTTTGATGTAATTATAGTTTGAGAAAACAGCATTTCTAAAGTAGAAATGGTTCAAATAAATGAGGTACTTTCATAGATTATCATAGTTACTGGTGTTCTTTTTGCCATTTGGGGCTTTGATGTTACTATATTTTAGCAATTGTATGTTTTGCAGCTTTAAGGAAAAGCTTAGATTGTAGGATTGAGTTACTTTGAGCAATTCTCCAAATTCTTTTTTAGGACCAGCAAGTCCTTAATGGTAAGTCAAACTAGGGGTTTGAATGTTACATCATGATGCTCCAATTAGTCTTAGTTTCTTGAATAACTAACTGCCAGAATGGACCAGAATTCATCTAAGACCATGGATTTTTCAAACATTTCGCTCCTCGCCATATCGCTCAAAGAAAAGTTCAGGGATTTTTTCCTTGCCTGACTTTCATCACTGTGTTTATTAATACTATAACCAAGGGCTTCTCAATTATTTTTTGCCAGGCCCCCCCTAGGAAAAAGAAAATGTTTCCTGCCCCCCCTGACCTGCCCCCACACACACTCGCGCGGAGACAATATATTAGGTAAGTATCTATAAAAAATGTGTAAGTCTACCTAAAATTGTATCTTTTAACATTAACAACAAGAAATAATCAATGTAAATCCACTTTCAACAAATATTAACTTTACTTAGCCACACAGAAACCCTGTTCTAGTGTAAAACAGAAAAGAAGCTTAAAATAAAAAAAATCTGTCAGTCATTATTTAAACTAGAAACATTTTGACACACTGAACCATTTGATGCTGAGAAAAAAATTCAATCAATAAGCAATATTAAATGTAAACTGATCTAAAACATGATCACAGTAGCACCAATATATTTAATGTTTTTTGTCTGAAGAAATACATAAAAACATGGTGCTGATTTTTTTTCTAAATGATGATTGTTTATTTCTGATTGTTGAGCGCAGCTCTGATCTTTCATCCGTGTGGTGGATAGATGAAGAAGACTCCGGGACAGGATCAACTTTAGCCCCCTTTAGGCATATTTTGAACCATTGAGCACGGAACAAAAACTTGTCTGTCGTACATTTTTTTATGGAACAATTGAATAACATACAGAACAAAAAAATGCAACAATTATGCACATATAATGTACAAACAATTCTGAAGACAGAATAAAAATGTTACATCATTAGGAAGATTCTAATTATTAGAAACAATCACAAAAGATAAAAAAATAAAAAATAAAGAAAGAAAATAGAACTAACCGTAGAAAAATAAAAAGAGAAAATGCGAGAGTAAACTTATGGCATGATTTCAAAAGATTTATAAATGTTAATTGTTTTTTGAGCTTTTTTATTTTTTGAAGCTGAAATTAAGTTTAAATATTGCTGCAGTTCCATTTTGAACACAAAGAAATCTGTTTTTTTATTAGAAAATTTGCTTTTGTGAACATGAAATTTAGCCATAAATAACATGTTTATACAAACGAAAGCATCACGATCTTTGACATCAAAGATATGTAAACCAAAAAATACGTTTGTATCATAACGTTGTATATCAGCAAAAATAAAGTCGTTTGGATTGCATGATTTTGTTAAGGTTTTTCCAAAGTTTGTCAGTGAATTCACAGACCAGAATAAATGAGAGCAGGTTTCAGGTTGTTTCTGGCAGAAACTACAGCTGGTTTTTATGTCAGCCTTAAATTTAGTTAAGTAATGCTTTGCTGGATAAAATCTGTGTAGGAGTTTCCCCTTGTACATCAGAGTTCTTCATTTAGAGAGTGATGTCATCAACCCTCGACACAGAGATACAACAATGACTCATGGGAACAGAAGTGACTCATGGGAAATGGAGTAGAAAGACTAAGAGTGAAATAGTATACATGTACATTCAATACTTTACACTGATGTCATAAAGTGCAGCTGTTTTCCTGCATTACTGCTGTCTTTATGTCTTTCTGACACCAACTAAACCACAGACAGACAAAGAAAACATTTATGGAAAATAAAGACATGTCATGAAAATGTCTACAATAGTTCATAAAGAATGACATTATAGCATGAGCTGAGGAATCTAAAGGCAGCAGTGATCCTGGTGTTGGGCAACAGGCAGCTCTGTCCGCATGCCCGTTTACCTGACAGTCAGAGCCCACACCACCCCTCCCCTTTCGTTCTCACTCATGCAGCTGCGTGTTACAGCAGACGGCAGCGGCTGCAGGGACGGAGATTCACGGTTTCAGGCTGTAAACTCTGTGATATAACAGACAATAGGAACCCAATAGCGGACCAGATTTTTTTTCCAAGCACTGAGCCACGGTCACCCACGTTAAATTTGCGCACCAGACAATTGCCCGTATTACCTGTGTACAAGTCAAGACCGCCACCACCGCACGCCCCCCCTGGCATCGCTTCCCACTATTTGAGAAATACTGCTATTTCCTAATCCAGAGGTCTGTGCTCCTACTCCAACAGACTCCTGCTTTGTGTTGACACCTTCAGGTTTCCAGCAGAGCCGTGCTCTAGTTGGAGGACTGTCGGAGTTAACATGTTCTAGGACATTTAATCACTTATTTCCTTTTCTAAAAAAAACATTAAAATGCACAATTCTACAGTTTACTGAATTACTTACTTTGTGGACATAAGACACTGGATCTGGTTCCTTCCAAAGCAGAATTTAATTGAACAAGTTTCTGTTTTCCTCTCAGTCTGGGTGCAGCCGTGTCTTTAGACCACTAGTGTTAACCCCTCCCTTAATCATCCTCTACCATCCCAGCGGTGCCTACAAGTTGTTGTGGCAGCGTGAGGCCTCTCCAGGTTCAGATGGTTAAGGATATGAAGTTCAAGTCCCATTATCTGTCACACCCCTAGGTGTGACCCCTCCCCTGGGGGAGCGGTGAGCAACAGACACAGCCGCGCTCGGGAACCATTTGGTGGATTAACCCCCAATCCAACCCCTCCACACTGAGTGTCCAGCAGGGAGGCACTGGGTCCCATTTTTAGAGTCTTTGGTGCAACTCAGCCTGGATTTGAACCCATGACCTTCCAATTACACGGCGGACACTCTACCACACTGAGCTGGTTTCATTTCATATCAAAAGCCAGATGTGCAAATGGGAAAAAGGAAAAAATCTGCATGAATTTTCAAACCTTCTGCCAAAGAGAGAGCCAGAGGCGTCTGCAGGAAAAATGCTTCAATCTGCTCAGAGTTCCCCCCCCTCACATCAAGCAGGGTTTATTACCCGATATGTATGTCATAGCCTGTAATGACTCTGAGTTCATCCTTACAAGCACTGAGTTAAGAGACAACCTGTTCATGGTACCAATGACAGTTATGACCACAATGCTCAGACACAGACAGAAACACTGATCCAGGTTTCAGCACTGACTTCACACAATGTTCATGATCCTACAGCAGGGCTCGGGAACCTTTTTGGCCGAGAGAGCCATAAACGCCACATATTTTTAAATGTCATTTCCAAAGAGCCATACAATAATGTAGCGTCCCTTTCCCACACTGAGGCACGGAGACTTAACCTCTCTTAAGGTTCTTTATTCTTGTTACTGTAGACCGTAACAAACGCTGTACAATTAATTCAGCAACTCCTGAATCTCTCCCGCCGAGATGAGAGCGCTTCTCCCAACTTTATATTCCCCCCTCCCGCCCTCCCATTTCCCTTATTCGGCCCATAGCTGAACCCCATTGGTCCAAACTCCCTAACAACAGGCTGAGCGACAGAACTGAGGGCCAATCAGATCTCTGCTTGATCGATGCGTTCCATGAACTCCACAACTTTTAACACGGCCCAACAGCCACCCAGTCCAACTCAGACCGCAACAATATGTTTAAAACTAAATATACAAGTGAATGTGTGCATTTGATGTAATTTCAACATTTTAAAGTACAATAAGTCTGTGGATTCTTTTTAATAACATTGTTATGCTGTTGCTAATAAATGATGAGTATTTCTGGTGGTATTTCTCCTGATGGTCTAGTCTGGTTGATCCGTGGTGAGTTTCTGCTTCATGCAGGCGTTGAGACTTTAAACGGGATCTTAGGTCTGACTGTTCTTTAGATGTGAGACACACATGGAACCAAACACACACTCACACGCTGCAGGGAGTGACGGGCAGCAGGTTTATGTTTTTACCATCCCTGCGCGATTCACCTGCTGCCTGTCCCCACAACCCCCTCTGCTTTCTTTCTCACACATCCCGTCCCCAAAACTGCGCGCTCTTCCTCAGAGACGGGAGCGCACAGTTTTAGGCACGGCAATTCAAAGGTTTCCGGGTGGTACAAACTCTGTGGAATAATAGATAATAGTAAACTGATAGTTTTCTCTCCAAGCACCGCATCTACTGCGCGCCTCTGGCATCGCATCGCGCCCGAGAAAGACTGGACTAATGAATAAAAAAAAAAGTATAATTAAAGATTTGTCTGCGAGCCACATGTGACCATCAAAAGAGCCATATATGACTCGCAAGCCATAGGTTCCTGACCCCTGCACTAAAGGATCAAATGAATGCATCATCAAAAAGTCTAATAAAATGTGTGATAATAAAACATGCTACAGAAGGTAAACAGGTCTGCATTTAATAGTCATGTCCTCCAGGTCTGGGGAACAGTGTCTGTCAACAGTCTTTGAGTCAACACACCTGCTGCTGTTGACATGTATACAAACCCCCCTCCTTTGTTTCCACTGGAGTCTCCACTCCTGTCACGGCAGTGTTCAGGGCGGCCTGCTAGCTCTGTCTGTGTCTATGGATGAGAGAAGCCAGGTCTCAGTGAAAATCAAACAGTCCTTCAGGAGCCTGTCTGTGGTCTCTTACAGCTTCACTTCATCCAGTTTGTTGATCTTACGTTGGTGAGGAAGATCCTGGGGGGCCTGTTCAGGTTCTAGTGTCTCACCAGACTGCGATCCGTCCCGCAGCTCTAGGGCTTCAAGCAACTGAACTCAGGACCGGGTCTAAAAGTGTGCGTCTGAGCACAGCTCGGATCGTCAGCAGACACAGCGGTTTGAGCATCAAAGCAGAAAGGCCGCTCAGTCCTTAGAAACTGTTCAAACAATCACGTGGATTTGTGTTTCCAGTCTTGTCCCGACAAAATAAAGGCTGATGTTATTCACAGACAATTACGTGCACCCAAGATGCAGATTGCAGCGTTTCCCCACACGGTCCTGGATTTTCGTCTCGTATATTACGGAGCTGCTGCATAAATGTATGTGGCAGCGGTTTGTTTACAAAAGGACGCACCTCCTCACCCGGGTGATTTGACACTACTGCGCATGCCCAAATGATTCATTCCGACCAAAAGTGTGAGCCATGGGAACGTTTGTTCTAATCGGAAAAAGTTTTCCTGTGCCCATGTGCACGGGTGAATTTTAACCCGACCATTGATCCCATCAAGATATTCTGCCCATGGAACCGCAGCTAGTGAAAGACATTACCGTAATTTCTGCATTACAAAACACTACTTTTGTCATGCTTTCGACCCTGCGCCTTAGTCAATGATGCGGCTAATTTGTGTATTTTTTTCTTTTTTAATGCATGTTTTCTAACAGCCGCTAGGGGGCGCTCGAGCAGAAAAGGTAAGCATGAGGCAGGGGGAATACGGCATATGTGTGGAGGAAGACGCAAGTTTAATGTAAATTCCTGCTGTGTGAAAAAATAGCAGGATCAGACCCTCATCATGGAAAATACAAAATGCAAATAGATGAGCAGATAGTTCAAGCTGTTAGTCACCTCAGCCGTTAATCAATCAACTGGCTCAATTGAACAACTGGCTACACTGGAGAGCAGTCCTTAACTCTGAGCAGTCTCAGAGAGGAGGAGACAAGAAGGCCGCCTTTCCACTGCATGGTTCAAGTGACCCAATTCCGATTTTTTCCTCTCATGTGGCACAGATCGGATATGATCGGTGAATGTGTAAGCAGGACAAAAGCGCATGGATTCCGTTTTTCTCAGATCGGATACAGGCCTCTCTCAATGGTGGAAATAAATCTGAAACGAATCGGATACGTGCATTAGCGTGTGCCATGTAAGCAGACAAATCGGATATTCCCCAGTAAATGCGAGTCGTACGTCAGTGACGGCAACTCAGGAGACCACCAACTGAGATCACATGACTTATTAAGGTGCTTGTGAAGAAACTGGATTTTCTAGAAAGGACTGTATGTTACGGTTCATAACCATAAAGGACCCAGGAGCAGGAAGGACTCAAATCCAAGGAGTTTGGGAACTCAAAAGGTTTAATCACCAAAATACTCCAAACCAAGCGAGAACAGACAGGACTAAAAAGGGCACTGCGACAACAGAACCACAAAGACAGAAGCTTAAATAACCAAACACACTAATTGAAAATAGGGAACAGCTGAGAAGCCTGGTGAAAACACAGAGGGAGGGGGGGAACGCAGCAGGCAGCTGCAATCGTGACACTGTATTATATTAGTTCGTAACCCCATCAGTTTCTTACACACAGAAATAATGAACAACGACTCAGAGACAGTTACTTATCTTTTGTGGAGGTTTTACTTCGCACAAACACGAAGGGGACAGACAGATGAACATGGTGCATTCAAAGTCCGAACCAACGAGCTCAGGGATGGGCTTTGGTATAAAAACCCTGCATTTGCATATTCAGAAGATCATCCGATGGACCTCGTGTGAAAATCACGCCCACAGGTTACTGCTGGAGGGAAGCTCCGAGGCTAAAGTGAAGATAAGTCTGAGGCCTGCTCAGCAGAAAACACATGCACAGAAAAAGGGAGGATGAAAATAACCTGTTAGAACAATAGTTTGGCTGTGCTTTCTTCAAATGTAATATAATTTTGAGATGACAATACATGCTCAGTGAATTAAGTTTAAACCATTAGTGTAATAAAAGTTAAAGGCAGTTTCTAACTATTCTTCACAGTGCTTTTGTGCTGATTTTGCTGTCAGCTGTTACCTTTCAGCCTAAGGCTTCAGACCGTAGTTGGAAACCGCTGTTATGTCCGGTCAGTACGCAAACGGTAACTAATGAAGCGGGACACCGTTGCTCTGGAACAGGCTAGAAGCTGTTTATTTCTTTGCTTGGATCAAACTGTTAGTGCAGCACAACGTCTGCAAACACTTTCTCATTCAAAACTCAGAGAGAGACCATAAACCAGCAGAGCAGCCCCCCTTGATCCTCTCCTGTTCATCCAGGAGCGCCCAAGGCAACGCCTCCCTCCGTCGCTGCGTTGCCTCCATGACAACCACAGTCACACAAAAGAAACACAACAAAAAGGGGGGAATTTCGCCATGCTAAACCTTGCCGTTTGGACCAACACACATCTTCTAATGTGCTTTTATTACTGTTATGATTATTATTAAGGGCCTGCTCGCTCATAATTTTTTAAATCCGTGCGGTCAGTGCTCAGGTCCACAGAAGGTGGAAATGTTGCTACGTTACGTGATCCTCAGAACGTCTACGTTTGATAGTTTCAGCATTGTATAGTGTAAATGCAAAAATGGGGTACGGGTCACTTTTAAAAGATGATGTAAGCGGGTCGTCAAAGAAATCAGATATAGTCAGAAAATCGGATATGGGAATCAAGACCTGCAGTGGAAATGCAGCCATAGAGAAGCAAAATACGTAATATCAATTTCAACTTCAAGTCCATTTATTTAGACACCCAGAAGCTGTCAAAAAGCATGGACCTCACTTATGCTCTTAGACCCCTGAGTAATGGTGCAACAAAAAGAAACACCCATGCTCAGCCCTATTTTGGCCGCATCCCACAATCCTTTGGTGCCATTAGACCCAACATGCACCTGACTGCCACTACAATATGATGCAGTTTTCAAGTTACAAGCAATCGTTAACAGCAGGGTGAAAAAATCCAACATCACCAACGAGTTTGGAAAAGCTGATCTGCTGCTGACGGAAAGGACAGAGCAAGATCAGGAGAGAATTTACCTCAGAGTGACACTGACAGCAAAGGAGAGACAGAGAGTGGTGAAGAATATCTGACGCTGTTCCAATCCACACTGAGGAGGAAGACTTCCATGGTTTCAGTGCACAGGAGGAAGATGAAGAAAGCTCTCCGTGACTTTTACGTTTATGTTTATTAACCAGCCATGTCACTACCATATTGCTGCCGTGTTACTGTTTGGAAAGAAAAGCTCAGGTATATCATTCAAACTTTAAAAACTCTTTCTTTGTATATTTGTATATATTTCTTTGCATATCATGTGTTGAACCTTTCCTGCATTACTTTTTTCTTTCTTTCCTCTTGGATCTTTCTTTTGGTTGTTCACTTCCCCGTTGGGACCCCCAGAGCCTCCAGAGTGGGTTAATAAAGAATCATTCATCTTCTTCTGGGGGAAGCCTTCATTTATTACAGTTCTCCTTCACTCTCTGTTTGTGGTTGTGCAGTATAGAGAGCACAGACAGTGACATAACAGCTGGATCATTGCAACATGTTTGAATGTACAACCATGCACAAAATGGTTTGCTCTTTAAAAATGTAAGGGGCACAGCTTGTAATCAGCTGTGCTCTACAGCCAAAAAATAGGGTACAAAAATAGTTTTCATTCAAAAAATGTTTAACGTTGGGACATGACATAAATACAAGCAGAGAAATTACCAAGGACATACACAAATGTAAGCTGGAGACCAAGATGGGTTAGGGAGGGGATAGAAATGTAGAAATGTCAAGTTTTTAATGATTTGCTGTTTCTGTTGTTCTTAATGCTGCCTTTGTGCTTATGTATAGGGAACAATTGTAGAAGATTTTCCTTCATTCTGTTCTAATTGTTCAGGCCTAAAGAAGGGCTAATGTATTGGAGTGGTGGTCACGTCTGCTGCCAGCAAGGGATTGTGGGATGCGGTCCCCTGCTGAAAATAGGGTTGAGCATGGGTGTTTCTTTTTGCCCACAGTTCTTTTTATCTGGCAGTTTTGTTATTCCACCCGTTATTTAATTCTTCCTGTTATATTTACTTCTGTTTGTTGCACCATGAGTGAGGAAAGAGGAGAGGGTGATGAGGCATGAACGATGTTCCACATTAATGTGTGTTCAACATAAGAGGGCTTGAAGCTGGAAAGAGCATTACATAGTCCACTTCTCCGTCCCTATGATTGTCCAGATTCGGGTGGTATATTGGACACAGACAGCTTTCCAGCACAGCCAGTTGATTGATAACTCTGCAATCGTTTCTCCACTACAAGTAACGTACCAGCTGGGTTATTACAATGTCTTCGCTTGTAAATTGGCATGACCAATAAACCATTCATTCATTTGTCTGACAGTGGATGCATCAGTGTGGAGCAGATCAGGAAATTTGTAACTTGCTGACTGAAACATCTTCTTACAAATTCAATCTTTTTCTATTACAGGGGGGGGTTGTTGGGGAGCACCCAGGCGCAGAGAGGAGGAGGCAGAGGGTTCAAGGAACACAGGTCTTTAATAAACTAGAGAGTCCAAAAACTAAACAAAACCACTGTGGGAGGTAGGCAAACTTGAAACGTCAGACAACATCAAAACTATGGAGCAGCACTGCAGGAAGGGAAAGACAGGACTTAAATACATACAGAACAGACGAGACACAGGTGGAAACCAAGAGGACAGATGGGGAATAAAAGTAAAACTCGAAAACACGACACAACACAGGAAGTGAGCTCAGAACACGCCAGAACACAAACAGAACCAAAACACAAAGGCAAAGAAACTGAAACCAAAACTTTTTCAAATGTCATTTTTTCATCTGCTCCTGATTCACAAGGATTTGAATGAAGAAATACTCACATTTTTTAAATTTCAATTAATTTTCCATGTGTCCATCATCATCAGAAAATATCATGGAGAGGGTTGTGAATGTGGCAGGATTCATTTGCTCAGGTGCAGTGGGGAGGATAATTACATGCAGTGGCCTCATGGGGCGCTATAGAAGGCCAAGAAGCTCTCACTTGCTCATGGGCAGCATTTGGCCAGTGGAACCGCCCACTTCCTGTTGCACACCTCCGGTTAGCCTCACAGGTAATGTAGTGGTGGTGGGCTGATTACAGGAGTTCGTTCCCCGCCTCATACCCACATACTGTTTCAGCTCCAGATGAGACCTGCAGGCACACATTCTGAGCCAAAATACAGCCTCTGCCTTTGAGCGCCCCTCCCAGGGACGCTCCTGGCTGCCGAACAGCTGCTGCTTTTTTATACTGAGTTTTAGAAGCATTTTAAGGAACTGTCACTGCTCGTGTCCAGAATCCCTGTGGACTCTGACCAGGGTTCTGCTGGGCCCGGGTGCTCCTCAGCTGTCATTGAGCCAGAACAAACGGGGCGTCACGCCTGAATCCCCCCTCACCAATGGCGTTTCATGGCTGCCATAAAGTGAAAAGGCGTAAAGACAACTGAGCGGCGTATTCAGTAACTGAGTGAGTGAACCTCACAACCACGCAGGCGCAATTCTACCTGAGGAACCCCGTATTTACAACTGCAGGCCTGCAATCCTCCTTTGCGCCCTCACCTGGATTTATGCTCAGTGTTAAGGGGGCGTTTTTGTCACTTGAAGACGAAAACCTTTCTGGTTGATCTGATTGGCTAAAATTTGTATGTCAAGTCCGTTGAAGCAGCGGGGCAGGACTTTCATGTAGGGCAGGGGTGGCGAACAAGTTTGACACCAAGAGCCGAATCTTTTCACTGTGAGAGTCAAAGATCCACACCACAGACTGACCTGCCAAGACGCACACACACACACGCAATTAAAGCCGTATTACTTTTCATAACACACTAGCACCCTACACCAGAACAGCAAGTATTGTAGTTGTGTTTATTTCAAGGAAAGTGTCCACCCTCAATACACACATCAATGCAGCTTAGCCAGAGTTAACAGAGAGACTACCCTGGAGGTCAGATACCCCCTCCACACTAGAGGTAAAATCGGGCCTAAAAAATCCTGCCCGACCCGCCCCCGGCCCGCGGGCATTAAAGCCAAACTCGACCAGAACCCGACCAATTAACTTGATTTGCAGGAGTGAGCCCGAAGCAAACTCGACATTTCAATTCATCCCATAGTATTTTTGGCAAAAAAAAACCCGCCAGATTTCTTAAAGGTAAATAATCTACATATTTTAATGATCATGAAAGTTATTTTCTTTTGAACAGAGAGTGGTCGCTGCAGCCGCGCGCGTATGAGCTGCTGTTGTGTCATAGAGTTCAGCTGGAAGCCCTGCACAGAGGTTCCTCCCTACATGATAAATGCATTTGAACAACGAAATAACGCTGGAACACAGAATAAGAGGCCAGACAAAGAGTGAAAGAGAGATCTGGATGATAAGCACTGGCTTCATTACACAGAGAAATGCTGCAGCTGCGGCGGTGCATGTTTGCCATTTCAGTTCCCCTATCTTAAGTTTATCTTTGACTTCTTGCTGCTCCATTTCGGGGAAACCTAAACAAAATAGATGCGTGCTTGGGGAGGGAAGATTACATTCACGACACGTGTGCAGAGCTGGACCACAGTGTGTGTCAATCAACGGTGGGCTGGTGACTGGGGGGCGGGGTCTACCTGTGTGTGTGTGTGTGTGTGCATTCGGTGAACGTTCTCTCTCTGAGTAAGAAGCTGGCTGTGCCTTTCGGTTCCTGCGGTAACCGTTCTGACAAACAGGATTAATAAAGAGCTGTTTGACAACCGCCGCCTAAGGAGCTTCTTTGCAGCCATTATTTATTAAAAAAGTCAGCGAGACAGAAGCCCGGCCCGACCCGAACATAATGACTGTCATTTAGTGCCCGGGTCGGGCCGGGCTCAGGCTTAAGATCTTACCTCTACTCCACACACACAGGCACCTCTCTCTCATCTCACACACACACACTCTCTATTTCACTCTTTTCTCTGACACACAACTACTCAGTGACGTGCAATGAGGTTGATGCTAGAGAGGCACTGACTTCTCTGAAGTCAGATTTACGATGATAAAAACTGAATATTTCAATGATTTATCCAACAGTATTTAACTGGTAATTCTTTGTATTTCAACATTCCTCTTTAATGACCCTTACACCAACAAATACACAAACATCTGGACAGAGCATCCTTCTGGTGTCTGAGTCATTCATATTCACAATGAACACATTAAATACATTACATTTCAGTTTTGTGCAACTTAAATTAATTTTAACTTCATTAGAATTTCTTGCCTTTACATGTTTTTATATAAAATTGAATGACTGACTTTTTGCATCAAAAGCAAATAATATATAAAATGTTGTTACATTGCAACAGTTAAGTTCATACTTCAGAGTAGTAATCGGCTGAATTACCATTGAACTGGCTGTGTTATTCCCTCCCCCCATAAAGATTAAGAGCCCATTAACTTGAATACACACACATACAGCTAAACGGCATTCAAGTCACTTCTGCAAACAGGTCCCTGACTTATGGTTTTACAATTGAGATTCCCCCCTTCCCATGAGTCTTAGGGGCTGAAGGCGGGGCTGACTCCCGGTAGCCTCTCTGATCGGTTCCTTTACGTGAGTGTCAGTCAGATCGCTCCGAAGCCTTGATTTCACGTGTTTCAATAAACAGGGACTGGAGGACACATATTGAAGAGAACGTGGACAGCAGATTGAGAGCAGCTCTTTTACACACGGGGAATTCTCTGTTCTCCAAAACGTAAAAGGGCCTTCTTTCAGAGAGATTTCAGCTCATGTATCTCCGGTTCTCTCCCTGCCTCCTCAGTGACCAGCGGGGATCTCATCAGTCAGTCTCTGCATTAGAGGATCCATGAGAAAAGTGATCTGCGGTCGTTTCCGTCCAGTTGGTCTGCGCTTTATTCATTTGTATTGCAGCATTCCAACTACCCCTGGCTGCAGGCTGCAGAACTGCACAACATAGTGGAATGCTGGAACGCTGAGGAATGTGAACACGCTGTGGAATGTTAACCCCGCCCACATTTAGCCTGTCTTCTTCATTGGTTTTACAAGTTTTCATGTGCAATATTGCCACCTACCGGTTTTTAAGGAGTTTTTCCTCACCGTGAAGGGGGGGGGGATCTAAGGGCGGGAATATCAGTTTAGTTTAGTCTGTTTTGTTAAAGTTTAGTATTTTCCTAATGCATTCTTTGTATTCATGATCCCCTTTTTATTGTTTTTCATTGTGCTAAATAAAAAAATATTTAATTGAATTAGAGAATTTATACAGTGATTCCTGTCTTCTTATGCCTTTTACAAGTTTCCATGTGCATGTATTAGGGAGTTAATAAATTCTGTCTGGCCTCACAGACTCAAAAAAATAACTCATTGGATGAACTCAATTTAATTGTTTTGTCAGGATTTACATCCAATAAATATGAGTAACCCCACCTCAAAGAAAATTAGCCAGATCTGAACGCAGAACCTCTGTATTATAAACCCGTTAACTAAGCCACTGAGCTATCACTCTGGTGATGAAATGAGGCCGCCGGTATTAGTAAATAGATTCATTATTTCTATAAATGAGGCTCTTCGTGTATCGTCTTATTGGGAGAAGCCGAGTTGAAACGATTTCATGCCACAGTTTCGTTTTTTACGTGGAAAAAACGAACTAAAGTTTTCACTTTTGAAAAGTCGAAGGATTTGAAGGACTAATAGTCATACCAGGCATTAGACGAAGGAGTTGAACATTTTAATAATGGTTAAAATAGGTGAAAAATTGTAGCCGTGAGACGGCGAAAAGCATAAAGAGAAACAGCAAAACACCATTCAACAGCATGCCCCTTACTTGAACTCAATTATTTTGGATTACTGGAGTTATAGGGGAAACTATTAATACATTTTGTGTTAAGTCAATTAAATGTAGATACAATCTTTTAAAATAAATATTTTTAAATAAAACAAACATAATTTTATTGTGTTACATGAAAGAGGGGCTTGAATCATTTTAAAAAAAATTGCACCATTCAAATTTTCCTCCCTCTGTTCTTTTTCTTCCTCATACAATTCACAATGACACAAAATGTGCTCCACTGATTCTTCCCCTTTCCTGCAATCACAACTGTGCTCAATGTGGGCGGGGTTAACATTCCACAGCAGACGGGCTCAATGTGGGTGGGGTTAACATTCCACAGCGTGTTCACATTCCTCAGCGTTCCAGCATTCCACTATGTTGAGCAATTCTGCAGGCTGGAGCCAAGGGTTACTCTTTTAATCAGAATTGTTCTCTTCCAGCTGTGAATGCAGACATGCAGCGAGCCAGCTACCAAGGAACCGTCAACAAAGTGCAACCTCTGTGAAACACCATTCTGTAAAAATCAATAAACTCACAAAAGAATAAATGTCTATATTTATATGAACTGGTGATGAAGACTCGTCAGCATATACGTGTTACAATAAATATTTTGTAGGAAAGTCCATCTTTATTTTATCTTGTTGCATATACTTTTTCAAATGTTAATAGATATGAATCATGACTAAAGTTATTAGTAGTTATAAAGATACTGACGCTACTGTCACCAAACCCTCTATACGGACTAATAATGACCTTATTGTCAGACTAAAATAAAGAATGTGAATAGTTCACTTTGTTTATTTATATGAATTTTTCATTTTTACAAATGAATCAGACTTGGTCAAAAATCCTCAATAGCTCTGAAGATGCTAGAATTCTTTTACATAATCTTTATTGTAGTTGGAAAACTAGGTCATGATTAGTCAGTACAGGAGGTTTGGTGACAGAAGCTTTAGTATCCTCAGAGCTATTGAGCATTTATGTTATGATTCATATCTCTATTAAATTTTAAAAACTATAAGCAATAAAATGGAGGTTGACTTCCTAACAAAATTTAGTATAATATATAATAATGTAGAATGACTATGCTGACGAGTCTTCATTACCAGTTCATATAAATATAGACATTTATTCCTTTTTTAAAAGTTTATTGATTTTTACAGACTGTGTTTCACAGAGGTTGCACTATGTTGACGGTCCCTTAGCAGTTGGCTCCCTTGAAGTGAACAATTCTGATTAAAAGGCAAAAAAAGCTATCTTTTTTCTTTAGAAATGCATTTGTAGTTCACTCTCTGTGTTAATACAAAATGAGATACTTGCTGACACATTTGAACGTTTATCAGAGGAGTTATTGAAGCAGGAAGTCTGAATCTGTGAAGATCTAATTTAACCGAACTGCAGCTGCTCTATACCCGTGTTCCTCCGCGTAGCTGATAGCTTACAGTTTAAACTGCGCCTCATAATCGTGTCTCTTTGCATTTCCAGGGTTTCCAAAACTAAGTTGTTCTGCATTATTCACATATCTGCTCCTTTGTACTATGTGGGGGGGGGTCTTCTTTCACTTCCTCTCCTCTCTCCGTACCGTCATCAGGCTGTTCTCTCCTAGATCCTCTTTACCGAGGTCACACAACAACACATTAGGGCCGCTCTGTCCATGTAGGGGAAAATGGAAGACTTTCACCATATGGTTGTGAAAGACTGTATATAGAAACTATGATAAAAGGCAGAGAGCCGCATGCAGCTCAAGAGCTGCCTGTTAGCCCCCCCCCCTGCTCTGAAAAATGAAAGTCCCGCCCTGCTGCCTTGCTGATAAGACATGCAAATTTCAGTCAATCAGATCAGCCAGAAAGGTTCCCACCCCCAAGTGACAAACACGCCCCCTTAACACTGCGCATAAATGCTGGCAACCACGCAGGAGGGAACTGACCGAGCAGGATCTCTGCTCAGTTAGGATTGCAGGGTGCAATTGTAAAATGTGGGGTCGCTCGGTTAGCATTGCGCCTGCATGGTTGTAAGGTTCCTCACTCAATTCCTGAATACACCCGCTCAGTTGTCTTTACGACCTTTCACTTTATGGCAGAAATGAAACGCCATACTTACCACCCACAAAAACAAAAGCTCGGCCACGCTCTCTTCAGCCAGCAGCACCCTACGAGCGGATTTACTCTCACGAGAGTCTCTTTTATTGTTGTGTTAAGAATTTTTATGCAATTCTTTTAGAACTGTATTTTAACTGTGCATTCTTATTGTGTTAATCCACCTTTGGTTTCCCCCTCCCTCAGTGCTGAGGACTCAGGTGTCAGTCCTGAGTTCTAGGTGGAGGCTTTCCTGGATTTGCAGTGACGTGTCCTTAAGTGAGAAGGGCTCACAAGTGTGTGTGTGTGGTCTGCATCAAGTGAGTGAGGTGAAATTTTACTTTGGTTCTCTGGGAGCCTCCACCTCCCTTAACTCTTCTGGTCCTTTTTTTTGTTTTGTTTTTTTGTGCATGTATTTTAAACAGGTCTATTAATTGGTTTTAAAGTTTTGTAAGAAAATAATTCTACCCTTTGTACCTCCGTCTCCTGCCTTTTGTGTGCATTCGCCTGAAAAAATAATTCCCTCTGGACCACATGAAAGCACCCAGGTGCAGAGAGGACGAGGCAGGAGGTTCCAGATGCAGTAAAGTCTTTAATTTACTCCAAAAACGCCAAAAAGCCACTGCTGAGCAGACGAGACAACTAGAAACTGTAAAGCTAGAAACAGAGAAATAGCACACAATGAAGGCAGCACAGGAGGAGGGAAAGACAGGACTTAAACAGACACGGACAAATGAGACACTGGGGACCAACAGTAAAACTTGATGCTACAACAAAACAGGTAAACCTGCCACAAGAACATCTAAAACACCATCAGAGTGGGTCTTTGAAGAAATAACGGCCTTTTGATTATTTAATGGATTTTGGCTGAAAACCGTCTCAGAAGTGTGAGAATTGGAGTGTACAGTAGTGTTTTGTTGTTACGGTGATGTTTTCAGACAGTAATGTTCTGATAGATACAGATCTAAATTTCTGTCAGTTGTTCAAGTCCAGACAGGTTTGTTGTTTCTCTGTGGCTGACATGAACTCGTCATACGGGTCTGAAATTTCCATGAAGTCCTTCTGGATCAGATTTCACAGGAAGCTCAGAAGACGTGGAGTAAAGTCTGAAGACATTTTCATGGAAACATCACTGCTCTGATCTAGACTCTATACTGACAACACTCTGACATCCAGTGTGGAAGTAATGTGTATGTACATCCAACCCCAATACATCAATCAATTCCAGGAAAGTCTGGGATTTTTTCATTCAGGTGTTTTGTTCCTTCATCCCACATTATGATTTTATCATTACTATCAAATCTGCTCCTCTAAAAGACATTCTACATGAAGCAAAACAATAAGGTTAAATGTTTATTCCAAGTTTTAAACTCCATTTAAAAACTGTACTGAAAGTCTCAAACAGGATTGTTCTTTCTCTTTCGGCTTTTCCCATCAGGGGTCGCCACAGCGAACAAGTCGCATGGTAAACTTGGCAATGTTTTACGCCGGATGCCCTTCCTGACGCAACCTTCTCAAAGCAACCGGGCTTGGGACCGGCACAGAAGTAGAGAAGGGAACAGGGAGCAGCCCGGATTCAAACCCTGGTTTCACGGACGGAAGGCGCCGCAAACCAACACGAGCTAAACGGCTCCCCCAAAGTCTCAAACAGGATTAAAGATCTTTAATGCGTTTAAAGCTTTAGGTAAAACTTTTAAAGAGAATTTGAGAAATGTGTGGTTGATGTGGAATCATTCATAGAAAGCTGATAAGTTATTTAATGTAACAGGTTTTTATATTTTATTTTGAAAAGACTCCAGCAGCTCTGTAACCCTGAAAGGGACAAAGACGTGTTTAGAAGATGAATGAATGGCAAATACTTCCACTCACTCTCCAAATCTCTATTTCCTCTCAATAATGATAGATGTTTTTAGCTGATTTTTCATTAAATCACTTCCATCTGTCATTGTTATTTTCTCAGAATGAGTTGAAATGAACCGATGACACCCACAGACTGTGAGACGGTGAACGTTCTGGTTTGTAGAGAAGAACAGAGAAAAGATTAAAGGTTTGGAATGTCTTTGGTCACATGACCCCAGTATTTTACCATGAGCTTCAACACTTGAACATCCCTGTTTCCAGCAGAACAGCAGCAGTTCTGGAGCCTCAGTGATTCATCATCAGCAGGTTTGTTTCTGCTTCAGGTCCAGACCAGAGTCCACAGACAGAAGCTGCTGCAGAGAAGGAGCATGAGGACCAACCTGCAGCTCTGCAGACACTTCCTGATGGACAGAACTGACAGAAACACCACGTCAACACAGAGAGGAAGGAGGAACATGTGGTTCTACTGGTTCTACTGGTTCTGCTGCTTCCCTCAAACAGTTTTGTGTTTAAACATTGACTGCAGTTCCTCTACCTTCTAACCAGCATGAGGACTGAAGAACCAGAAAGTTCTGTTCAGATTTGGTTTGTAAATCAGCTCCATGAAAGTCCAGCTTTGTTCTCAGAGACCTGCTTCCACTGGAACAGGAAGTGATGTCAGAGACTCTGAGCGTGTGCTGCAGACGGACTAGAAGAAACCTGAAGACCTACTGTTCTTCAAGTCTCACTGGTTTGGAGGTTCAGGGAGAACAGAGGAGGAGAAACAAACATTTGAACAAAATAAAATGTTTATTCACAATAAAATAGACACAAAGCACAAAAACTACAGTTACTCTGATATAAAGTCACTCCAGAGTCTGGACACCACCCTCCCTGGAGCTCAGCTGTGCAGTTCCCAGCTCATTACAGAGTCCCAACGCCTGTTGGCCACGCCCACATTGTACCCCCAAGAGTGGCTGATGTCCTTCCGTCCTTCAGTGTGTGTGTGGGGTGTGGGGGGGGGTTTCAGGTTCCAGTGAGTCTCAGGTGAAACAGAGCCCCCAGCAGCTGGTTCCACAGTGGAGACGAGCTCCGTCACATTGGCTGGGTAATGAAGAACGGTGATCAGCTGAACCACAGCGACGCCCAAACATGGACACAGTGATCCACAAACAGCAACATCCAACAACAACAGAGGTAGAAACAGAGGTACTAGATCATGTCTCAGAAGGACGACTAAAGACTGACTGGAGTGTTGGAAACTAACATCCAGTTTACAGTTAAGAACAAACATCACCGTCTGAGACCACCTCCACTAAAATAAACTTAATTTCTGTGAACTTTGAGACTTGAAACAAGAGAAAAATGTGAATATGTTCATGTCTGTCTGAGAAAAGAGGATACAATGTGAAGTGAGGAGTTCAAATATCTAGAATGATTGTAATTAAATAAAAATGAATTCTTCACAGATTTGACCAACTGTGGATTATTGTTAGAACATGTCTAAATAACAAATCTAACACATGAATTCATGAACTGAATAGAAAAGTAAAGGATGGGATCATCCTGACATCATACCAACTCCTAATCACACATACATGTACAGTATGAACACGTGACACATTACATACAGCTGCCCTTGTTTACCAAAGGGGACCTGGTCCATAAATTACCCCTGAGGGGTAAATTCATGCAGTAGAAGTCCTCGCAATATACTTTCTATATTTCTCTCTTCTTGCAAACACTCTGATGAAAATGTTGTTTTTGGAGTTTTTAAAACGTTCTTGAAGCATTTTTCTGATGATGGAGGACATTTATAGAGAAATTCAAGCTTACATGGCATTTCTGATCATTTATTCAAAGTGTTGTCAGGAGCAGATGAAAATGGGGTTTAAAAAGATCGTATTTGTCATGTAGAAAATACAATGGGCGGGGCCAACGTCTCCTTGCTCCGCCCCTTTCTGATCATCCACCTGCAGACCAACAGATCCATGAACATTTTTGTTTCTGAGCTGGAATCTGGATCAGAACTGTGAACTGGATAATGTCAGGTTGAGGGTGTGAGGGGCTGTAAGCTAGAAGGAGAGACTGTAAACAAAGGGATGATGGGAAATGGGGGCAGGGTCTCTCTGCACCAACAGCCCTCCTTGCAACTTAGAGGTGAATTTCTAAAGAACTCCTGCTGCTCTGCATAAAGTATGTTCTAGAAAATGACACATGTTTATGGATTTTGGATAAAAATGGCATCATGACGACTGAGAACACTTTGAAAACAGATCAAAGAGGAACTATAAACTCTCAGAGTTCCAACCTTCATAGAAAAATGAATCCAGTTTTCTAGATTGAAAATAAATCTGATTGTGATGAACATTTCCATAAACTGCATGTAGAGTCTCTGAACAGAATGGAGGCATGGAGGACATTCAGAGTTCAACAGCCAATCAGGACGCAGAACACAATACTCTGTTCAGAAAAGAAAAAAACCTGAAGAGTTGTTTGACACAAAGAGAATCACAACATTATTATGATGTCTTGCTTTTTTTTTTACTTAGTTAAAATCTGTATTTTCTTTTGTCTTTGTGTTTTTATATGTTTTTCTCTCTGCATCAGAATCTGAGTTTAGATGATCAAGTTCAGTCTCCTGCTGGTTGGGACCTCTTCTCCTCCTGTAGATGCAGAGACCAACAACAACAACAAGGACAACAGCAGCAAGAACTGCCAGAACAATCCCAGTGATCCCTCCTGGACTCAGTCCTTCTTTCTTTGATCCTCTATCCTCAGTCTTTCCTTCTTGGTCTCCTCCCAGTTGTCCTTTGTTTCCTGCAGGAGAGAGAGAGGATGATGAGTGCAGAACAGAATCCTCTCCTCTTCCTCATCAGAGCAGCTGCTTCCTGCAGAGTCTCATCAACAACATCTTCAGAAAACACGTCTGATCTGAGACCTTTACTCTGACATCAAGCAGGAACACAAACACTGCTCACCTGGAGGAACCACGGACAGATGGATGATGGAGATCAGGATCAATGGATCTCCCGATGGATCATTTTCATGTCTGACTTTAGACTGGTATGTTCCAGTGTCATTAATTGTAACGTTCTTCAGAACCACAGACAGATCTCCATCCTTCATCTGACTGTCCTTCAGAAACACTCGGTTCTCGTAGGATTTATGTGTAACTGATGGAAGTGGTCGTCCATCTCTGAACACAAACAGAATCTCAGAATCTTTTCTGCTCCACTCTAGAAGTGAGCTGTTCTTCTTGAATTCAGGATCTCTACACATCAGAGTGACGTCATCTCCAGGTTTCTTTATGATGTCCTGTATTCCTGCAGGAGAAGAACACAGAGAACATTCAGCTCCTCTCAGCATCTCATCATCTTCATCTCCTGCAGGAGAGAGAGAGGATGATGAGTGCAGAACAGAATCCTCTCCTCTTCCTCATCAGAGCAGCTGCTTCCTGCAGAGTCTCATCAACAACATCTTCAGAAAACACGTCTGATCTGAGACCTTTACTCTGACATCAAGCAGGAACACAAACACTGCTCACCTGGAGACGGGTCAGCTGGAGACGGGTCACCTGGAGGAACCACGGACAGATGGATGGTGGAGATCAGCTTCAGTTTTCTCTGTGGATCATTTTTATGTCTAACTCTACACTTGTATGTTCCAGAATCATTAATCCTCACGTTCTTCAGAACCACAGACAGATCTCCATCCTTCATCTGACGGTCCTTCAGAAACACTCGGTTCCTGAAAGATTCATGCTGATGTGCTGGAAATGGTCTTCCATCTCTGAACACAAACACTATCTTATTCCCAAGTCCATCTCTGCTCCATTCCAAAACAATCAGACTGTATTTCTTCTCAGTTCTACACGTCAGAGTGACGTCCTTTCCAGGTTCAGCTGTGATCTCCAGACCTGCAGGAGAAGAACACAGAGATGAAGGAGGAATACTTCAGCTCTTCTTCATCAATCCAGAACTTTCTGGATCCTCAGAACCTCCAGTTTCTCTGGAAAGGTTCTGTTGGTCCAGAATTCCTCCAGAACCTCTAACGGTCAGAACACAGAAAGAAGAAAAAGATTTTTCTGCTTCTTTTGTTCCTAAACTTCAGATGAAAAAGTTCCTAAAACTGTTGATGATCTGTGAGTTCTTCTGAGGAGAACCAGGTTCTACAGTTCTGGATCAGCTGCTGCAGAACTCTGAGGTTCTCTGTGATGGATCTGGACTGGGTCTGAGCTGGAGGACGTCTGAGATCTTCATGTCTGTTCTGTAGGATCTTCAGAGATGAATTCTTCCCTAAAAGGCGGGAAAACCAGAATGTGTTCCAGCTAGAACCTTTCAGACTTCAGGAGAACTTCCTTCAGCTTGGAGAACATCTCTGGACGCTCTACAGATCCTGCAGCTCACAGGAAAAGAAACTTTTTCCCAAGTGATTCTCACAAAATTTTACAAACGTGCTGCTTGCTTAAGTCAACCTCTGGAGTTTGACCTTAGGGGAGAGCCTGCCATCTTGAATTTTCTAAAAAAGCACCTTTAGTGCCAGATTTAGAACCAGATTTAAAACCAGGAACAAACTCTAGTGATTTTCCTCAATCATCTTGGACCTTTTTGTGAATCATTAGGAAGTAATTTGGGGAAAAATGGTCAGCATCTGAGGTCGTCAAGATGGACTTTCTCCACTCCTGGAGACATTGAGGAGCTCATCAATGACCTCAGTGACCTCAGCTTGGGAATCGTTAGGAAGCAATTGGGGAAAAATTTGCCATTTAAAGTTGTAGATTTTAAAGTCAAACTTAAAGTGTGGGTGACATGGTCTATTTTAATAAGCCAAAATATAGTAAATAGTCTCTATTTCATGTTGCGATTGTTTTTAATATTTTTCGAAAAAGAATAAATAGCGAAAAACGCAATATAAACGAGGACGGCCGCCGGCTTCACGCATTCCGCCGAATTCTCGCCGCCCTGTTTGTGACGTAACGAAAGGAAGACAAGGCAGACAACATGGCTAGCACCGATAGCGAAGCACAGAGTGATGCTACCGTCTCTATTAGCGATTTATCATCAGATGAACAGAAAGATGAAGAGGAAAGTTACGGAGATTATCATGATGATGAGTCACTTTTGCAACCGTATGGATTCGAACCCTTTTGCGAAAGTGAGGAGGATATAGTATAGCAGAAAGTAGTAGGTCTAGTGATGCCGATGACGATAGCCAGCATGAAGATTCGGCTAGACTCCAGTAAGTCTAAAAAATGTATCAAATTAAATTACTCCACTTACCCTAAAATATACTCAAAATGTCCCCTTTTGGCCTAATCTAAACAAAGGTAAACACTGGTTTTCAACCCAATTTACAAAATAAATGTCACAAAATAAAAGTTTCCCAGATATTACTACTCTTTAGTTAACAAAGTCACTGTATACCATTAACAACTGTGGAACATTAACAGTTTCACCTGTTTGAACCAGTTTGAAACCTTTTCTCGTGCGCGCTCACACACACACAGTTCAGTTTACTCACGGTACCGGCACCTCAAAAGCAAAAGAAAAAAAACGTTGCAGAACTGTTGCTTCTCTTGCAAAACATTGAGTGCGTTGAAATACTCCAGTTGGATCCAAGGACAACAGAAAACACGACTACTTCGCCTCAATGTGATCCATCGTGATGCACACTAGCCTAGCTTAGCAGCCTCCGCTCCCGACCGACTCCAGCGCCGTCCTGTCCGACCCAGAAAACGGCTCGCTCGCTTCCAGCTCACCCGCCTTTCCTCGACTCAGAAGCCAAGATCCTCCTCCCAACTCTCCGTTCAAAATTCTTCGTTTGTGTCCCGGTTTTTGTCCCTTCGAAAACGCAGACTTCTCTCCTGCAGATCTGCCGGAGGGAAAAATCCTTCGCCGTCCACCTTCTTAAATTTTCCCCTTTTCAGCAGCGTTTCTTGTTTTGGGAATTTTATACACAGATACACTTTCACTAGATGTATTGCTACATCCAGCTGCCACACAACGACTTGGCATGTTGATGATTAACAGATTTAAACACGAGAGAAACGAAGACTACCTGTTATGTTTACATGCTGTCCTAAGCGCAACTGCGAAAGGCAACTCCCTTTCGTTACGTCACAGGTCATATCGGGTTCACTTCCAGCCTGCGCTCTAGCGGCAGATCCAAATCTCTGATTCCTTCGAAAGATGTCTATTTTTCATATGCTTCGGATTTTTTTCGACGCAAACTATTGGTATCAATAGAATCAGCGTTTAAAGGGCTTTTTTATTTGACAAAGTTGTTCAAAGCATGGCATCCACACTTTAAAGTCCCACTTTCTGTCAGACACCCCGGTGTGTGAAATTTGTTCTCCACATTTGACTCCTCCCCTGGGGGAGAAGCAGTGAGCTGCAGACCCCCCAATCCAACCCCTCAATGCTGAGTGTCAAGCATTGAGAGGCATTGGGGTCCATTTTTAGTCTTTGGTATGACTTGGCCTGGATTTGAACGCACGACCTTCCAGTCTCAGGGCGGACACTCTACCAAAAGGCCACTGAGCTGGTGAAGGCATGGTGAGCTCCCAAAAGTGGTGTTGGATCTTGCACATTTTTTAACAGAATTCTGTGAAGACCTGAACAAAATGATATACAGTAGAATATGAACATGTAAGGAACGTGGGCGGGATTAGCAAAAAACTGCAGATGCTAAGGAAATCCAAAAGTTTACTTTTTCTTCAATTTTATTGACCTGTTCAGTATCTTAGGTGACCAAAACATAAAATGGTTGCTATGGAGATAAAAATGTTTACAACAATTTGTCACATGCAGCCTTAAGTAGCCTTTGTCCAAGGTTGGCAGTGAGGACAGCAGTGGTGCACAGAGGCGGGTGGCAAAGGCGAGGGTGGGTATTACCTGCAGGTCATACAACACCAGCCGCGGCTTTAATTGGTTTCAGTTATTGTACCAAAGATAGACCAAGTTGTTAAACCTATTTATGATTATCTAAAAGAAAAATCAGGGCTGTCAACGTTAACACATTAACGCAGGGGTCTCAAACTTAATTTACCTGGGGGTCACTGAAGGCGGGGTCTAGCTGAGGGAGGGCCGCAACTTCAACACACACACACGCAACTAGTGAGTGTCTGAGAGTCAATAAATTTGTATGAAACATGTACCATTAACTATACTCTATTATTAACTGTTGTTATGTACAAAATGAACTCAAAAAACTCAAATTAAATACGTAAATAAAATAAATCAATAAGTAAATAAATCAGTAATATGTTTCTGTTCATTTAGTCTTCTATATTTATACATTATCATCCAAAAATGAAAAAAAAGGAGAAACTCATAGTCTGTATTGATCTACAGTCCCTCCACAATCTCACCTGCATTTTTGTGATAATTGCAGCAGAAGAAGCTGGAAGCTGCAGCTGTTTTTTTCTAAAAGATGTATTAAAAGTTAAGTTGGAAGATTCAAAAACTTTTTGATATGTGTTCGTTGTTTAAAGATGTTAAGAGGAGAGACTCATAGACCTTTATCACACTTCCGCATTTTTTGACCGGAAATACGTCAATGACGTGTAAAACAACTTCCTGTTAGCATAGCGGCACATATGGAGAATGGCAGAGTCGAAGAGTTGCAGTTTCTGTTGTGTTCAGGCTGTTCGTCTTCCAACCAAAAACAGCCCGGCCTTTCATTTCATTATTTTCCTGTGGATCCTAACCTGAAACCTGAATCGATAAAGGCGATCCGAAGAGAGGAAGGGCATAGTTTTAATGTAAACACAGGTAGCACACTCTGCTGCCGGCACTACTAACTTCGCTCCGGATTGTGGTGCGACTGCGTCGTTCGTCGCCTGAAGAGTGGTGTCCTCCCGAGTATTTTCCCTTGGAAAAACTTTACTGCTCCTTTTAGAAGGGAGTCAGTATATGACAGAACCTCAAACGTCAGGCTATGCAGCTATGCTGTGAAGATAGCGGCATGGTGGCTAAGCTAAGGCAGTAAATGGATCACGACTACGTGACACACCCACCTGCAGGTAAGGTTGTTCATAATGTGTTTGGTTAACGTTAGTCAATTATGTGAACCGTTATTGGTTAAATGCATTTCTACCTGAACAAATTAATGTTTATAATAAAAGCTGTTCATGCTCTCACCTATTTTAATTACATGTATTTAATTAATTTTGAGTATTCTGTCATTAACAAAAATAAATTAAATGTATTTGTAATTAAATACTTAACATACTTTTCAAAACATGATTACTGTGTTGTGTTGAAAGGTAGCATAAATATGTTTAGACTGGTTTTTAATTTCTTTATCTTTCCAGGTGCTCTGGATGGAGCTTTGATTACATCCATGACTTAGAAGCCAAGTTCCTTTGCTGGAGCCAGGAGACGATGTCATGGCGGACAAAGAGTTCCTCGTTCAAGACCTCCTTACTGACATTGGATCTAAGCTCATCATTCCACCTTTTAAGCGTTCAGCTCCATCAGCAAGGAGGAAACGGAACAAACCCGTCCATCACCCGCCTCAGAATTGTAGTGGAAAGAGTGATCAGTAGGATAAAGTCCTTCCACATCAGGGACTCTCTGTGCCGCTCACACTGATGGGCAGTGTGAATCAGATCTGGCTAAACTGCCGTGTTTTGGCAAATGATCATGGACTTTTTTTGTTTTGAAGAGTGAATTTATGTTTGGTATGTAAATAATGTATAATGTGCAAATAGAATGGAAAAATTTTGTGTTCTCACATATTCTTAAAATCTAATTAAATATAATTGTTATATTCTTAATATTTTTCTGTTGAAAGGTGACTTTGACTTCACAAAAAATTAGATGAACAAATAAAACAATTTTGGTCAAAATTGTGCCTCATTTAATATTTTGGTAGCAACAACAAATGATTAATCACATCACAAATAATATCAAACATTTACAATAAAAAATAACATTTCAGATCATCAACAGTAAGACAGAAGGCTGAACTGATTGTTAAAGACAAGATAAGTGTAATTTAAGGTATGCATTCATGCATTTGCTATAATATATATCCAAGTTCTCTTTCATTCCATCTCTGAAACCCCATCCAACACAGCCATGAGAGGTTGGGGCTGCAGCTGGCATAATCTGCTTCCAGATGCCATCAGATATGGATCTGGCTGTGGTCCTACACAAAAGAAACACAACACACAAAGTTAGACATAAGTGCATAACTACATTTAAATTTAATTCATTATATCTGCTGTAACCATAATTTGGTTAGTCATAACAATAAAAAAAACAACTTAACTTGCTGTCACAAAGCAACAAAAAGTTAAATGAATCACCTGTCTATGCCTTGTACAGTGTGGACCTCTGACCGTCCCTGCCAACTGTTTTCACTAACCGGTTCAGGATGGATTCCCTTACAAGTAAAAGGCAAAAAGCAATTACAGTCTGTAGTCACTACTGGGGGTGTTTTATAATAATTTACAGTTCTTATGGATACACATCCGTTCTTAAATAATAATCACAAACCCACCTGTGTTCTTGGCCTGTGCCATCTTTGCAAGCCACTTGTGCAGGCCAGGGGGGGGACAGCCTGCAGACCCAGCTGTGAATAATGTCCTGTCTGGAACAGGATGGCAACTATGTGATCGCAGAAAGTTGAAACTTCAAGTTGGCACTTTCTGCATCCAGCGATATCTAGACACAATAAATTAAATAGGTTACAATTAAGACTACATCAATTGATTACATCAATGAAAGATGAAACTATAACTTTCAGTAGGGTGACCAGATTTGAGTTAGTAAAAAAGAGGAGTGAAGTGAGTTTGTGAGATATTATTTCTAAAAGAGTAATTGGTGTTCAGAGCTGCACAAGCAAATATGATTACATTTCATCTATGGTCAATATTATTTTATTATATAAGTATCAAAAAAGAGGACATGTCCAGTGAAAGAGGACGTCTGGTCACCCTAGTTTCAGAAATATAATACTAGTAAGTGAAGAAAGTGCCGCAACCGCAGCAGCAAAAATAATGAAGACGCATACGGGCAACTTAACATTTCTTATTTACAGCTTCACCAAATTTTTGGGTGTCATGTTAATCTCATGCCTTTTCACTTAAACATACACACAACATATTCACTGCGATGTGTTATACCTTATATTACAAATGTATAACGCCAGGATTTACAATTGACGTAAACAAAGAGTTACCGGTGATGCGGCTATGGCTAAGCTAGCTGAAGCTTACCTTGGTAATGGTGGATAAACTCTTCGTGGACGAATTTATATCCCTTGTCCAATTTGTTTCCTTTAGTGGACGAATGCATCTTCACACTCTTCATCACATCGGCGCTGGTGAACTTCGGAACACAACTCAGGCTCTTTGAAAACACTCTAGGCTCTGCCATTCCTCCGCCAGCGAAGCACAAACCGGAACTAGTTTTACACGTTGATGACGTATTTCCGGTTTTTGCGAAAAAGGTCTATTGTGCGCTAAGACAGTCATTTTAACCCAATGCATCATGGGAGATGTAGTGCCGAAAATCCGCGACCGCAGAAAGACCAGCTTCTCTGAGCTTCATTGTTTTGTTCTCTTGTTCCACGGTCTGACACCGGATACTGTGGAAAGCTACACCGCTAAAGACGAGCTTTAGCTGGTATTTCTGTTGGAACTGAGAGACTTTATGAGCAGAATCAGAACAAGGAAGTGAATACTTTAACCACTTCTGATTGGTCAGACTGATGACATGTGATTAAGCCTCCAAGAATGATTGGTGGAGACAGTTAAAGGGGCGGGACTTTTCAGAAAACAGCTTCAGCTAAATGGCGGTACCGTCATTCTTATCAAAATGTCTTTAATAGAATCAAATAAACTCAAAGAAAAAAGTATTTTATGATCTTTCATATTCTTAACTCCTCAGTGTTTTATCAGGGCCTGTTTGGATGAACAAAGAGCTGAAATCCTGGAGATGGAAAATGTTGTTAAATCAGTCAATGAGGGCAATTTCCCACGGCACATTAGTGTGCCGTGGGAAATGGTTGAAAAACACTGATCTAGACCCACTAGACAGAGCTCTGAACCTTTTTTCTTCAATGATTTGTGATCTTCACTGGTGTCCATGGATTACATGAAATCTTTCCACCTTTATCCACCTTTGTCATGGTAGGGAGAACACGCCAAAATAAGGGCGGGGTCATCTAAGATAGCACAAGGGTTATAACACGAATTAGTAAAGAGAAACAACATTCAGTAACCATTTTTGGATTTTCTTTCTTATGACTTTTTGCACATTTAAACCCTGGTCACAAGTTATTGTAGAGCATCCGGTCACTCCTATATTTTCATAAAAAATGGTTGGAAATTCATGTTGGTGACACCAAATATGTGCAGCCAAGATGCACAATAAGCGTGTTTGAGATCACCCACTTCGTGGACGAAACTCTGCGCAGATCACCTGGTGAGTGACGTATGTTTTTGCTCCAACATCACCTGTCAATCATCACAAAAATGTCACCAGAAAGGGGCGGGAACAAGGCGCCAACCTGAGCGAACGCAGCTGGAAACTTTGTACTTCTGACTGCAAACCGCATTGACTACAAAACAATGCATTATGGGAAATATGTCCTGACGGTTTTTGTAGTCGAGGGATCAATTAAAATAATTTAAAATACCTATCAATTAAAAAAGGCTACATCCATTACAAAACATTAAAATAAATGTTAAAGATATAACAACACAGATCATTCTGAGGGGGAGAGGCACATTAAAACTAAATTGAATGTTAACGATAACTCTAACTTCCTGTTCTCCTTCAGTCTCGCTGCAGCTTCGCCTCCGTTTCACCCCCCCCCCCCCTTGTGGATCCAGGCGCGGCGCTGGTTCATCTTAAACACGTCTATCTTTGCATTTTCCCCGCGTGTTTTCAGTGTGTCTAAGACTACATCGTGTTGTCGCTCGCGCGTGTTTAATGCTAAAGCCCCTTTAGCTGTCACGCATGTCGGTGTGGGACATTTATTCTCCGCAGCGACCCATCTCCTCCTGCCGGAGCGGAGAGACCGGTGTTGGGGTTACGCCGCGCGCGCCTAACCGTAACCATAACCTTAACTCTCCTCCCGGTCTGTGTGACCCAGAGAAAAGTTCAGCACGGACTGCATGTATTTAGATACGTTCTAAAAAGTACAGTAAGGAACTCCTTAATTTGGTCCAGGGAGGGGGCGGTCCGGTTACCTGAATTAAATGTTCTCCTGCTTTCAAGTCAATGTCCCGCCCCCAAGAGTGATATACTCCACTGTGATTGGTTGGTTCTTCAGCTCTGCACTCATTCATGCCAACTGGAGGATACCATTAAACTTTCATATTAAGGCGGGGGCCGCAAATAGCCCGCGGGGCGCGAGTTTGAGACCCCTGCATTATTTATTATAAATATTTATTTATTTTAAAGAAGCCAGTACAATGATACAGAACGTTTAAGCTATGTGATCGGAGATTCTGTTGAAGTTTCTCTGGATGTAAATCAGCAGAACGTACCTTCAGAAGATCCACAGACGAGAAGTAGAACCACAGAGAACCATAGAGACAGAACAGCAGACATAGTTCTGATGATGAAATCACTGATTCTGTAGAACCTGAACTCACTGTAACGTCTGAATGTCTGGAACTGCAGCTGAATGACAGTCAAACACCTGAACTGACCTGTTAGGCCACGCCCACTTCCTCCATGAGATCAGTCTTTGTGAGTAACTGTTTCATTTTCCCTTCTGTTCTAGATCAACTGTATGAAATATTCCAGCTCGTTCATCTGACATGAACTACAAAAACACCAAGAACAGGGTTCTGATCCAAAGACTTCTGTCAGAATCTGAACTTCTGATTCATGAAGAAAACACCAACATTCAGGAAAACACCATCAGTTCCTGTAAATTCAGACTTCCTCCTCACAGAAACAGGTTCTACTGTAGTTTCTGCAGTTCCAGAAGCAGTCCTGCAGCGCCCCCATGTGTCAGCTTCCTGTAAAACATGGTTCCTGTTTTCTGTTAGCTTCATGTCATCACTGTTTCTGCAGGAATGGAGTCAATCCAGAAATCTACCAGAACATTCTAGACCAGAACCTGCAGATCTCTGTGGTTTGAAAGAGAACTGTCATGATCAGAGATTGTTGTGGTGACTTCAACAATGTCAGGATGTGAGAGAGAGCAAGAGGAAGCAAGCAGCATGAAAGTGTGGTATATGCTATTGTTTTAAAAGAAATCTGTTTTAGAACTACAGGGTCACATTTATATGACGTCATGCCTGTGTCTGGGCAGCGGGAACGTGGCCAGACTGAGAGACACATGTTGATGGCTGTCTAAGGAACATTAGAATAAAGCGCCCTAACAAGCAAACAGTTGGACCTTTATTTGTTTCCCTCAATTTAAATAACACAACATGGAGTCAGAAGTCCTGTTAAGACGTTAGAGGACAAGAAAAGCTGATTTCGAACATGGCAGATGAGAACACGCAGCGAGCGCCAGCGGGGCCGAGCGCCACCTTCAGTCTACAGCCTCCGGAGCCTTTCAACTTTTCAAAGATGCAAGAATGGGAAAAGTGGATAAGAAGGTTTGAAAGATTTCACATAGCCAGTAACCTGAATGCAAGCACGGAGGAAAATCAAATAAGTACATTGAGTTGAGTTACTGCATGGATGATGAAACTGATGACGTCATGCGTGGACTGAACATACCTGCAGAACGACGAGGGACATATCAAGGGGTGAGAGATGGCTTCCAAGCATTTTTCAAAGTGAAGAAAAACGTTATCTATGAACGTGCAAAATTCAACATGGCACATATTTCCTGGCACATATCACATGTGCCAGGAAATAGCTTGTGGACGGCAGACATGCTATCACGTGCTCCCATGTTAAATAATGAAACAACAGGTGACAGGGAGTATTTAAGGATTCAAGGAGTGTTTATTTCCATTTTCAGTGAACAGAGCAGATTCACAGAATAAGAATTAGCTGCTAATGTGCGACATAAAACACTTAAGAATAGAAAAAAACAACAGTAAGCAAAAATTAAAAAATGATACAATGGTCAGAACAATAAATAGAAATAACAGTGCCAACTGAGGATAATTAAGGTGCAGGTAGTGGACTGGTAACTTTCATGAGTCTGACTGCAGAGGGAAAGAAACTGTTCTTGTGTCTGGAGGTTCTGGTCCTGATGGACCTTAGCCTCCTCTCTGAAGGGAGGGGCTCCAGTAGACCATGTCCAGGGTGGGAAGGGTCGGCAGCTATCCGGCCTGCACGTCCCCGGGTTCTGGAGACATATAGTTCCTGAACAGATGGAAGGCTGCAGCCGATCACCTTCTCTGCTGAGCGCACAATACGCTGTAGTCTGTTAATGTCCCTGGTTGTGGCTCCATTATACCACACGGTGATGGAGGAGGTGAGGATGGACTCAATGATGGCCGTGTAGAACTGCACCATCATCTGGGCCGGCAGCCGGGCTTTCTTCAACTGCTGCAGGAAGTTCATCCTCTGCTGGGCCTTTTTGAGCAGAGAGCTGATGGACGGCTCCCACTTGAGGTCCTGAGTGATGGTGGTGCCGAGGAAACGGACAGATTCCACTATGGTGATGGGAGAGTCTGTCAGGATGAGGGGGGATGAGGGGGGGTGAGGGGGCTGTGACTTTCCTGAAGTCCACTATCATCTCCACTGTCTTCTGAGTGTTCAGCTCCAGGTTGTTGATGCTGCACCACGAACCCAGCCGGTCCACCTCCCTCCTGTAGGCAGACTCATCATCATTAGAGATGAGCCCGATGAGGGCGGTGTCATCTGCAAACTTGATCAGTTTGACAGAGTCATGGCTGGAGGTGCAGCAGTTAGTGTACAGGGAGAAGAGCAGAGGGGAAAGTACACAGCCCTGTGGAGTTCCTGTGCTGATGCATTGGGTGGTGGAGACATTCTTCCCCAGCCGCACACACTGCCTCCGGTCCATTAGGAAGTCAGGGATCCACCTGCAGGTGGAGTCAGACACGTTGAGCTGGAGGAGCTTTTCCTGGAGCAGAGAGGGGAGGATGGTGTTGAACGGAGAGCTGAAGTCCACGAACAGGATCCTAGCATAGGTACCAGGGAGTCCAGGTGCTGCAGGATGAAGTGGAGGGCCAGGTTGATGACGTCGTCTACAGACCTATTGGCTCTGTAGGCGAACTGCAGAGGGTCCAGGAGGGGGGAGGTGAAGGACTTGAGGTGGGAGAGGACCAGACGCTCGAATGACTTCATGACTACAGACGTAAGTGCCACAGGCCTGTAGTCATTGAGGCCAGTTATGGGGGGCTTCTTGGGGCCAGGGACGATGGTGGACAGTTTGAAGCAGGCCGGGACGTGGCAGGACTCCAGGGAGGTGTTGAAAAGTTCCTGGAAGAAACAAATATATATGTGGACAGGATAATGAAGAACTTACCAGCAAGCACCTTATATTTGGATCACCTGAAACAAGAGCTGCAACTGGACGGTGCATGTGCACGTGTGATGCAACTCTGTGAGCAAGACTGGCCGACTCACTACAACGGTGAGCCAGCAAATAGACTCTACTGGGCGGAACGAGCATCACTCTCAGTACATGATGGACTGCTGCGTAAGGGTGACAGGCTTGTTATCCCTTCTTCACTGAGAAATGGGGTGCTCACAACTCTGCATGGAGGTCACCAAGGAGTCGCAGGGAACGTGCATGGCAGTTGGTGTGGTGGCCTGGATTAAGCCACCAGATAAATGAGTTAGTTCTCTACTGCAGTAAAGAGAGGCGTAATCCTGCAGAGCTGTTGTTGCCAACCCAGTACCCAGGAAGACTGTGGCAAAAACTGGGAGCAGATTTGTTCATGCTGGGAGCTAAAACTTACCTGCTGGTAGTGGATTATGTATCAAGACTTGTGGAAATTGCTTTGCTTACAACCACAAAGTCTGCAAACGTGATTCACCACTTAAAACCTATATTTGCACGCCACGGCATTCCAGAGCAGCTGGTGACAGACAACGGGCCTCAGTTCTCAGTTCGACATTTTTGCAGAGTTTGCACAATCATATGGATTCCATCACATCACCAGCAGTCCCAACCATCCTCAGAGTAATGGTGAGGCTGAGAGAGCAGTCAAGACCATAAAAGATCTGGAGAAAGCTGCTGATCCCTATCTTGCACTGCTCGCATAGAGAGCTACTCCACTGCAGAACGGATACAGCCCTGCTCAGCTTCTCATGGGGAGGAGGCTTCGCACCACAGTGCCGACATTTCCAGCTCTTCTACAACCTGCTCTTCCCAACATGGAGGTTGTTTCTCAAAAGGAGAACAAGAGGAGGATGAAAGATGCACAGATGATTAATCAGTGCCATCGAGCACGGAACCTTCACCAACTTGTTCCAGGACAAGAAGTGTGGATACCAGATCTAGGGTCAAGTGGAGCTGTGGTGAGCAGAAATACAACCCCTCGCTAATACATGGTTGAAGGACCTCATGGAACAGTAATCGACGTCACCTTGTTGCCATGAAGACTTTACCCGAACAGAGCCAGAGCGACACAGAGCAACTGGTTTCAGGTTGTGCTCCAGTACAACAACCACCAGAACTCATCTGAACTGACATCTACCCCCAGAACCAGGTCTGGGAGAGCTGTTATAAAACCAACCAGACTGGACTTATGGATTGTTTAAATAGGACACATTTTCAGAGATGTTGGAAGAAAAGAATGTTTTGTATCTATGTTGTTGTTTTTTAAAAACTACGTTAAATAGAAATGCTCTTCAACCTCAATTCTCCTTCTGCAGAAGTCTAGCAAAAAGTTCTCATCTCCTGTGTGGTTCTTCTCTTTATTAAGGAAAAAGTCAGAACCCTGACATCTTGGTGCCGTGACCCGGATCTCAACATACCCACCGGTGGTGGACTGAGGATGACGCGCTGAAGCCATGCACGCCTGGATAGACACACATAGTATATATATATTAATTTCGTTTCCATTTTTTTAATTTTTTTATTTATTTATTTAAATATTTTACTTTTTTTTTCTTTCTTTCTTTTCTCTCTTCTTTCTTCTTCTTTCTTTCTTTTCATTTTTCTCCTCCTATTTTTCGCATAAATATCAAAGTGACCTTGGTGTCAGACATTCGAGCTAGTTCGATCTCCCTGGACCAGGAACTCAGGACATAGCGTGCCATACCTCCTGGTTGGCTGAGGTCACCAAAGTAATCTCGGAGGTTTTCTTTTGCATTTTTTCTATAATCTCAAAAGTGTGGACTGCAGACGATTAGAATTGATTTGTGTTTAAATTCACCGTCCTACAGTGTGATTATGGGTAGTAACATGAGTAAATGCCCTGACGGAGCTCCTTTTACAGGGGGACGAAAAATATATGGCACGAAAAGACCCAAACAGCATGAGATACATGTTAAAATGGAAGAAAAAGTATGGTGTGAAAGGACAGCTAAAAACAGAAGAATGGAAAGAAGTAGTTGTTAAACTAGAGGCAAGCGTAGCTGGAAAAACCAGAGATAAGAAAAAAATGGAAGACAAACAAAAAGAATTAGATTGTGCAAGACACTGGCTTAGAGAAGCAGATTAACGTAAAAAAGATATCCAGGCTGCGAAAGACAAAAAAGAAAACAAATCAAAAGAAGCAGGGACTCCTATCACCATGTTCGTACGTCCGGAAGATAACGAAACCCAGCTCTGCGGCAGACGCCAGCAGGCTGCGAGAGTAGCTGACATGCTACAGTCAAAAGCTGAGGAAACACCTGCAGTACAACGTTTGTCCCTGACCAGTCCCCATGTCTCCCTTTCATTATATCCAGACCTTACCTCTCTGCCCCCACCTCCACCCCCACCTGAGCCCCCTACTTACGATTTCAGAGACAGATCCGAGCTAAAACCCCCCCTCAGATATCGCGCTGAGAGAACAGAAACATATCCAATGATTCAGGTGGCTAATCCGAATCCAGGCGAAAAAGGGCCCGAACACCTTTATGTGTTCCGACCCTGGACCCTGGAAGAAGCTCGAAGGGCTGTTGAAGGGCTGACTCCCATTGATGAAGATGTAGAGAAGTGGATAGAAGATATGAGAGATCTTACACTCTCGTACAGACTAAATGGGTATGAGGCTGGCCAAGCAGCCCAAACATCAGTGGGAAAACATTGGGCTAGAGTAAGAGGGGATTATACAGGCAGAGATGGACAAAATGAAGTTTTTCCTGTTGATGCCCCGTCCAGCAGCTATGACAGAGCCTGGACAGCTTTGGAAGGCAGGATTAGAACAATATTCAGGAAGAAATCAAACTACTCCCACCTGGCAGGGCAAAAACAAAAACAGGGGAGCCAGTAGACGATTTTGCCCTCCGCTTTGAAAAAGAGTTTAAGACCCACAGTGGCATTACACACAGTGAGGACCCGGCCTCAGCTTACCAACAACAGTTAAAAAATGGTCTCCTGAAAGCATTGCAGCCAGAAATTAGTGAATGGGTTTGTACCCATCACGTTGAATCTGACGACAGCTCAGTACCACAAACCATGACATGGGCCCGTCACGATGAAAGAATTACAAAAGAAAAGAATAACCCTGATGTGTTTTTCACCTCAGATGCTCTTCCACACTCTGCAGTGTTTTTCCACGGATCCACACCTCGCGACCAACAAACAAGGTCCAAATCACGGACAACCCAATAAACCACCTAATCAGCAATCATGCCATTTGCATGGGAATGATTTCTGACTAGATGATGACCAAAGCAATCGTAATGAAATAGTAGACGTTTGCTCAGCTTGGAACATTTTAAACACCCTTTATGAAAAACCATGGGTAATGTTAACATTAAATGGCAAAGACATACCATTTCTTTGTGACACCGGAGCATGTAAAACAGTTGTGAAAACGCAGGTACCAGGAATAATGAAATCCAAACACCAAATAAAAGTAAAGGCAGCAAATGGTCAGATCGAAACTGAAAACGTGTCTAAACCCCTAAGCATTATAGACCCAGAAACAGGAAAAGAAATCAGCGCAACAGTAGTCATGTCCCCAAAATGCCCCGTTAACTTATTAGGACGCGACCTAATGGTAAAACTAGGAATTGCTGTGATTCCAGTAAAAGACGGCATGCGAGCTTTTAGAACACCACACGGTTCTTACGTTGCTGACGCTGAAATAAATCAGAGAGTGTATTGTTCATATGATTTGCTCACAGACATCCCCCTTTTTAAGCCTGAAAACATCTCATCTGAAAACATCTCATGGACAGATGTGGGACAAAGGCTAAAACTGGCATGTGCGGCCACTGATTATCACTCTGATGACTCCAGCTGGGCTTACAGCCCATCCACCAACACGTGGCGCACTACACATACTGGAGTGCTCACTGGAACAGCAGCAGTCCACCCCCTGCAATGACAAGCTGGAATTTACCTTACAGACAGAGATTTAGCAGACCTGGCCGAAATTCCAGATGACCTATGGACCAAAGGTCCTACGGATGTAGGGCTACTAAGGTCCATTCCACCTGTTCAGATCACCCCGAAATCATCTTGGCATCCCCGAATTAGACAATACCCCTTAAAACCTGAAGCTGCAGTCGGTATAAAACCAGTCATAGAACAATCACTGAAAAGTGGCATTATCCGCCCATGCCCTGACTCCCCTTGTAACACCCCTATTTTTCCTGTACAGAAAGCAAACAAAACAGATTGGCATATGATCCAGGATTTAAGAGCGGTAAACGAAGCAGTGCAGACCAGAGCCCCATTAGTACCAGACCCACACACACTGCTGAACTACCTTAAGCCAAACCATAAGTTTTTTCAGTGGTAGATCTAAGTAATGCATTTTTCTCTATACCAATACATCCAGATTCTCAATTTTGGTTCGCATTTACTTACAATGGTGCTAAATACACATATACCAGACTCCCCCAAGGTTTTGCAGACTCTCCCACTATCTTCACACAGGCCATTATGGCTTGCCTTTCTGATCTGCAGCTATCACCTAAAAGCCAGCTCATAGTGTACGTAGACGACATACTAGTAGCAAGCGAAGATAAAGTAAGCTGTAAACAAGATTCCCTTGCACTGCTGCGCCACCTCCACAAGACAGGAAATAAAGTAAGCCAGGCAAAACTGCAATGGGTAAAGGAGGAAGTCACATACCTAGGTCACACTCTGAAAGCTGCAGGAAAACAAATCCATTTTACCAGAAAACAAGCTGTGGCAGACACCCCCAAGCCACAAACTAAAAAGCAAATGATGTCTTTCCTCGGGTTGTGCAACTACTGCCGTGCTTGGATACCCCACTATGCGGTTGTCACTCAACCCCTCCTTGACCTGATTCACGCCAAACCAATGACCATGACAGATAAGATACAGTGGACACCAGAGGCGGAAAAAGCGTTCACAAACCTTAAACAAGATCTAATCAACACTACCACATTGGCACTGCCTAACTATTCCAACACTTGTTCTGTCCAACAGCTGGGCAGACAGATGAGAGCTGAGGGCCTCTTGTGTTGGACAGATTTTACTTTAACAAGAGGGGTTATTAATCTTCAGACAAACCAAAGGTATGTTTGAATAAACCCCTTTTGGAATTGAGGCCAAACTTTATTAATTTCAATCATGTCTGAAAATCTTTGGTGTTGGACCGGACGGAAAAGGAAAGAGGGGAAGAAGAGAGAGGGACGATAGAGAGAGGGGGGGGGGGTAGGGGGTGATAGTGGGAGGGGAAGGGGGATAAGACCATGAAGCAGCATAAAGCAAAAAGTTACTGGATGTTTATCATTACGGTAAGGTTCAGATGTAATACAAATCTCAAAGGGGCGGAGCCTGTCCACACACACACTAAGATGTTATCAACACACCTGCTAGCTGCAAAAATGTCCACATGTCAACATGTACACAAATTTTGGCTGCTGAAAAGGCTCACTGGAGAAGTGCTTGGACTCGGGTCACTTGTCTTTGCACACAGGATAGCCATTGAAATGGATGCTTCTCCAGAGTTCAAAGAGAAACGATTTCGGACACAAAGGAGTTTCCATGATAGGAATTCTAGCACTGTCCATAAGCAGGACCCGTAAAGGCACTTTAGATGCATGGTTTTTAATGTAATTGTTGACACAGTCCTGCAGGACAGGTTTTCCAATCTTTGGCTTGTGTTACAGAATTTTACATTCATCATTAGAATGATAACATGACACAAGCTGAGCTAGAGGATTCCGTTACCACATATGCCCTGACGACCAGGGATGTTTCAAGAGATATACTTTAAGAAATTTACCCAGCAAGTCGTCTACTTAAGGGTTAAAAAGGCTCTTTGGAAATCGAAATTCCTCATAGATGAAAATCTTGACTTGGTCTTCCCAAATCTAACAGTAGCTCTGAGAGTGTTCCTGACCATGCCTCTGCAGAGAGGTCCTTTAGTAAACTGAACCTCATAAAAGCATACCTTCATTCAAAAATGAGCTAGCATAAATCTCCATGGAATACAGTGTGGCCCAGTCCATTTCATTTATGTAATACTTGACAGATAAGCAGGTCCAAAGGCAGGACCTGCGACAATTTAGTGGTAACATGCTTATGACTGTCTTTTTACCTGTCTTTGTAATTAAGATTTTATAGTGTGGTATATGTAATCTTTTTATCCTGGTATTTATTCTTATCCTTGTTAATTAATTTATTTATTTTTTAAGTATTTTTTATTAACTTTTGTATTAATTGTAACTTTACACTGTACCTCAGCTCGTGTATTCTTGACACTGTGTATTTCTTTTTAAATATGGTGGGTCTGTGTACTCCTTTTTTACTGATTGGACCATGAGTCTGGAATAAATTCTATCTATCTATCTATATAGAGTCCAAGCATGTTACCAGCATGTTTACTGCCACCACTGTAAAAGCATTTGTTGTTACAAGTTATTAATACTACCTAATATTTTTTGTTGTGGATTGATCTGATCATCTACTGTTTATATGTAACATAAACTAAATGTATGTAATGAGGGATGTGTTTGTTATGAGTTAATTAATTAATGAGATTTATACAGCCCAAGAGAATATTTGTGTTGTTGTGTAGTTAGCTTGAGGGGGTGGATGGAGCACTTTATAATGTCTGTGTATGTGTGTGTGGGGGGGGGGGTTATTTATGTATTTATGTGGCCGCATACCCCTATGAAATTGGCTAGTTGCGCCCCTGCCGCCACGTTTCCCGCTGGCGTGTAATCCAAACAACGTTCTGACCCAGGAAGGACAACGATGGAGAATTTAGAGGAAATGGAAGTTCCTGAAGAAAACAGTACATTTAATGAAACCCAGGCATGATTAATATTAATTATCAGGCAGCTTTTCCCCAAATCATCCTGATCCAGATGAGACGAAAATCTACTGGAGAAACAGATTAACTGCTGGCTAATGAATACATATTTGCTAATAGTTCTCATCTGAACCCATTCAATGACAGAGGATTAAAAAAATAAACATCTCTTTAGGAACTTTAAAAACCAGTAAAAGGATGACGTTCGCTGCAAACTACAGGTTTTCCAAAGGCTGCAGCTGCTCCCTGTGTTTGAATTTCTGTGAGAAACTGATCCACGTCTCTTTGAGTGGTGAAGGCTGCGAACAGTGTTTTTCAACTTTTATTGACCCAAGTTGTACAAGTAATACATGATGTATAAATGATGTACCAGTCCCTGCAGGTAGTTTGGTTGTTTTCTTAAAAGCTCCAATTAAAATGTTAAAACCATTGCGGCCTCGTCTTCAGCAGGGGCCACTGTGTGGGGATGAACAGTCACTCCCCCTCTTTTTGCATACCATCATCCACCCCAGCAGAACACAAACACATACCTGAGCACAGTACTTTTTGTAAGAGAACAGTATGTGGGACTGAATTAAATATTTTACATGTGTGTGCTTGTATGCATAAGCATGTGTGTGTGGGCTGTAGTAGTTTTGTGTACATGTTGACATGTTTATATGTATTTTGGAGCCAACAGGTATGAATGTGTGTGTGTTGTGGAGGTCAACAGGGGTTCCATACGATTTTCTATGTTCTTGTTATTATGCATTAAATGAATTCTATGTATGTATGTCTATTGTATTGCAGAAATCTGCTTGGTTCCTGCCCTCAGTAACAGATAATAGGTACCAAGGTCACCAGTAGGTCTGTTTTTGACTTTAGTCTCAGTTTTCTTTCTGAAAGAAACAGATTGTTTCAGGGAACCGGGGACCACAATCTGCCACCTCTCCTCCCCTGTTGCTGGTTTCTTCCAGGCTCTCTGAAGCACCCCATCCTTCACCCATAGACCCCGAACTTTTCGAACAGTCCTTTGGTGCTCGGTGAACACCCAACTACCTCCTCCCACTTTGGTTTCTGCCCAGTCTCCACCCGATGCAGCACAGGTTTCAGGTCAACATCCTGTTCCTGTTGTGTTCGCCATTCAAGGGGGCTGACAAGCACTGTTCCCTCTAAGCTGCGCATGTGCGCAATTGCGCACTGCTGACACTGTCTCCGCGCACAGAAAATCTATGCGGCGCACAGGAAAGTAAAAAAAACGAAATTGAATTCAAAATAAAATAAATACATAAAATTTATTTGGAGCTATTTTTCAATGTGAGTCAGTGAATGTGACCGGTGACTAACTGCTCTAGCCTATTATGCGGTTCACGTACGTAATGACGCAGGTAAAAAACGTCACTGACAGCCTCCTTTAATGCCGCGACCAGTGTTTTGGAGGGAGACTCGTGAGTGAGTACCGTTTACGTCGACCCTTTATAACGATGGCAAAACGGACGAGCAGCGGCACGTCCTCTCTCCAAGCCAAAGTAAAAAAGACGTGATTCTTTTAAGATAGAATGGCTGTCAGAGTATGTACAAATAGAAAGAAAAGCTGTGAAACTGGGTGAAATTTCGTTTTCGAGCAAGAAAGGCTTGCTTTGCAAGACGTGCTGCAAAGCCAAAATAGCAAGCGAGTTTTCGGAGGGAAAAGTGTGGACTGTCACTCATAAATAAATCCAACCCCGAGCAAGTTAAAATTCTCATTGACAATATTCTGCTAGCCATCAACATGAACGCCTCCATGCTGTCAGTTCAACAAATTCAGGATCACATGGCAAAGTATGTGAGTCTACCAGAAAGCTGCCGAAGCAAAAATTATGCCTTTGAGTTTGTGAATTCCATCAATCAAACAGTGCAGAATGAGACGATGTGAAAAATAAAAAATGCTCCTTGGCACACCCTGATTGTAGATGAGAGCACAGACATAACAGTACACAAAATGCTAGTCCTGTATATTAAATACAGAGAGGAAAACAGCCTCAACCATGCTACTGTGTTTGCTGGCTTAATCCAGCTGAGATCATGCACCGCTCAGGATATTGTACAAGCAATACGTCAGTTTTACACCAAGCATGGGCTGGATATGCAGAGAATGGTGATGCATCTCTATTCTTCCAGAGCAGGAGCCCCGCCCTGACTCCAGAAGGAGGACCTTCATACCCATTTTGAAAAGAGAAAGGGGGTTTCCAACCGGGACAATCTGTGCACTTATATAAAAGTCTTATTACAGAAATGTAAATGCGTACCCTATTTTTTCTTTTCCTTTAACATATTTCTCATTTTTAAATGCCTAAGTGGTTTGTGTTTTTATTTCTTTATTTATTTTTATTTTCTGTATTTGACTTGGCCTCTTGGGGGTTGTTGAAGGGGGTGGGTGGGACGGGTTGACATTCGAGTGTTTATTTTTTACACATAGTTTTTTTCTGGCATTTCATTATACACTCTGTATGTCTGTGTAATACAAAAAATGTTCAATAAAAACAAAAATGTAAATGCGACCATTTTTAATCTTTTAACAAACTTTAACTTGGACGGATGCAATGTTAGCATGACCTTAGTGTGAAGGTCTAATGTTGCTCACATTGGTCCATGGGACAGCTCACAGAGTTTGCATGCTTGCTCAGACTCGTGAAAAATTAGAGGGAACATTGCTGACAAGTTGTGTTGATCTGCAGATCAGGTCAACACAGTTGTCCATGGGGCCCAGCTCCTCAATGCAGAGCTCTGTTTCCCGGGCCTCCCTTTTTTCACTGTATCTGCACCCATGAGGGCCACAGGGCCGCCGGGGCATCAGCGTTGGCATGGTGAGCTCCTGCTCTGTACTCCACTTTGAAGGTGTATGGTGCCAACTCCTTCAGCCAACATGCAATCTGTCCTTCTGGCTCGTTGAAGGACATCAACCATTGAAGTGCTGCGTGATCAGTACGAACAGTGAACAGTAGTCCAAACAGGTAATGCGTTATATTGCTTTCTGACTCCCGCCGAGGACAGACGTGTTTTCCTCTCGCTCCTCTTGTGTCTGCCCTTCCCAAGGCTTTTTGTCCTGTCTGCCCGAGAGCTGCTTTTTTCAGCCTTCTGCAACTGCTGCTTTTTGCACTCTGAAAATGGATCTGATCAGCTGGTCTCTGAATTCGATCGATAAAGCTTTTTCCACGCTAAGGAACGGGAAAGCGGACCCTTCCTGCCCGGACGGTACCCATGCGGCTGGAAACACCATCGATCCATGGGGCAAGTGGAGGCTGGTGTGCCTGGCCCAGCTGTCTGTGGAGGATGTCGAGGACGTGTACCTATTTGGATTTCTGATAATTGGATTCCTCCTAATTGGGATTGGAGGATTTCTAATTTATCAGGCAGTCTGGGAGCAGAAGATGGAGAGAGGCAATCAATCAAAGCTCCTGGGAAAGATTTTTCGGGGAGGAGAAACTCAGAATGAGAAACTTTCACAAGCGGATCAAAAGCTCTGTGCTTGTCTTGCCCACTTAAGCAGATTGCTTGAGACCCCTGAACTTGAATATATTAAATAAAGGGCTGAAATATTCTTCCTGCTAACATTGGCCTTATATTCCATCGGAGACTTTGGCATTGCCGTAGCTCTTCGGGAGTCAGATGACTCCCGTCCAGTGAATCCAGTGTGTTGTGTATTTCATGCTGGAACAAAAACTTTTATTCATGAATGTCATAATGTATACGCATCTGTGTGTCTCTCAGACAATCCAAATGAACTGCTGCACCTGAGCTGTGTAATGGCTCTCCAGTTGAATTTTACTAAAAACTCTATAGCCTTCTTAAAAACGTTCCCATCTCTAGGACCTTCAAATGCAGTATGTAAGAAACCACAACTTCAAAGACGCCTCATCTTCTTATTGTTGTTAATCTCCGGGAATATTCCACCAAACCCTGGACCAGATAGTCCTACTTTTAGTACTCCTGAAGACTTCAAATCTCGTAATGGTCTTGGATTCATTCATCTCAATGTAAGGAGTTTATTGCCTAAAATGGATATGATACGCATTTGGGCAATTACGACTGAAGCAGATGTAATTGTTGTTTCTGAAACATGGTTAAACAAATCAATAACTGACTTTGACATACATATCAATGGTTATAATGTTTTTAGGGCTGATCGTCCCAAAAGGGGGGGAGGTATAGCCATCTATATCAAAACTAAACTTAATGCAAAAGTTCTTATGCAAACATCAATGGCAAAGAAATTTGAACTTTTAGCTCTTGATCTGGAGATCTCTAATTCTCTGCATATTACCCTAGTTGGTTGTTATAGAGCGCCCTCTGCTGATGGCTCTGCTCTTCCCTCTTTAATGGAACTGCTGTCTTCCTTAAAGTACAATGAAGTTGTAATAATTGGGGATTTAAACTGGAACTGGTTGCAACCTGTTTCTGATGATTTTAAATCTTACTGTGATTCCCTGAACCTCTTTCAATTATTAAATGATCCTACTCGACCTAACCCCAAATTTCCGGAGAAATCCTCGCTAATTGATTTGATTCTTACAAATTCTCCCTCAAAGTATTCAACTGCTTCTGTATTTGCAAATGATATAAGTGATCACTGTATCATTGCTATATCGAGAAACACAAAAATGCCCAAAACCAAACCACACATTATCATAAAGCGCAATGTCAAGCAATTTTGTGAACAATCCTTTTGTCAAGAACTATATGAATTTGACTGGCACACGATGATGGAAATTGATAATGTTGAAACGGCCTGGAGTTATTTCCATAATGAATTTACAAAAATCCTTGATAGACATGCTCCTATCAGGCACTATAAAGTGAAAGGTCGTAATAATCCGTGGTTTAGCTCAGATTTGGCTGACCAACTACATGAAAGGAATGTAGCATGGGCAAAAGCTAGACATTCTGATAATGCATCTGACTGGCTGGCATTCAGAAAACTACGCAATGCTTGCACTACTGCAATTCGAAAAGTGAAATCTGACCATTTTTTGAAAAATACTACAGAAAATTTAAATAATCCCTCAAAGTTTTGGAAGATAGTTAAATCCCTAAATGAAAATAATTCAGGTATTGAGCTCCCTTCAAGTATAATGAAAAACACTTGTAATATAACAGACAAGACAGAAATGCTTTTATGTTTTAATGAGCATTTTGTTTCCTCTGGATCATTATTTAATTCTATAAAACATTCAGCTGAGTACTCCCTCCCTGTGAATCACGAAGATTTAACACATAATTTCTCATTTTCCCTCTTCACAACTTCAGAAGTCTCAAAAGCCCTTAAACTCCTTGATCCTACTAAATCTGCTGGTCCTGATGATCTGGAACCATATTTTATAAAAGCGGCAGCAGACTCTATCGCACTTCCACTGACCTATTTATTTAATTTGTCTTTGTCCACAAACACCATTCTGCATGCATGGAAATCCGCTTATGTGTTACCTCTACTTAAAGGTGGTGACCCAACAAATTTGAATAACTATAGACCAATTTCCAAGTTACCCATTTTGGCAAAAGTTTTGGAAGGTCTTATAAGTGTACAATTAAAAGAATTTCTCATTTCAAATAATATTTTAAGCCCATCACAATCAGGTTTTAGAAAGCAACACAGCACAACAACCGCAGTGTCATGGTGCCTCTGTCAGACTCCTCCCCCTCTCCCCCTCTGCTTGGCCTAATTCACCGCAGCTGCCGCCACTCTACTCATCAACCTGCCAGATCTTCATAAGGAGCTCCAGGACCAGTATTCAACGCGAGTTCGTTGCCTCTAATGGTGCTTAGTCTGGCTTCTGTTCGTTCCATGATTAAGAATCCCTCGTCTTCGTCTCACGAACCTCTTGTCCTGTTCCAGGAATACCTACTCCCACGAGTGGACGGCAAAGCTGATTCGCCGAGCAGAAACCCTCCAGAAACTCACCTTCTCAGTGGAGCTTTTGGTCGAACTTCAAGCCACGTCTCACGCCCCGGTCCGGTTCCTCAAGCGGTGCCTCCTGTCCTCGTCTGGTGTTCGGATCCCCGGACTCCCTCCAGCCACGTCGCCTCCCTGCCGTACCAAGATTACATCACCAGCTGAATCAATAAACCCACTTCTTACCATAACTCACCTTCTGTCATCCTCCCGGGTTCCAGCATCTGGGTCTGCCTTGCCTAGCCAGTCATGACACGCAGCTCTTAAAGTTTTAAATTACATATCTGAATCTCTGGATGACAAACGCCACTGTGCCGCCCTTTTCATCGACCTCTCTAAAGCCTTTGATACTGTGGACCATACTGTGCTTAAAAATAAACTGCGCAGTATTGGGCTGTCAGAGCATTCTGTCGGGTGGTTTGCAAACTACCTGTCTGACAGGACACAGTGTGTAAAGGTTCAGAACCAAAAATCAAAATTTTTAAAAGTATCCGCAGGGGTTCCACAAGGCTCGATTCTTGGGCCACTGCTTTTTACCATCTATATAAACGACCTTGATAAAGGTATCATCGATAACATGCACTTATATGCTGATGATACCATCTTGTACACTTCAGCACTTTCAGTTGAGCTTGCCATATCAAAGCTCCAATCAGCTTTTAATCAACTGCAGAACACTTTTTATTATTTAAAACTGGTTTTAAACTCAAATAAGACTAAATACATGCTATTCTCTAAAAGCAAAGCCAAACTCAAAAATCTGCTCCCAATTACTACAAAAGAAGGGCATTTAATTGAACTAGTCACAGAATACAAATACCTTGGTATTTTAATTGATGATTGTCTAACTTTCAAACCACATATTCAGAAACTGGCTCATAGGCTGAAACTAAAATTACGCTTTTATTTCAGAATCAAATCATGTTTATCATTCGAAGCCTGTAAGAAACTTGTCACTGCTACTTTTATGTCTGTCCTTGATTTTGGTGATGTGGTTTATATGAATGCTTCTGCTGATGCTTTGCATGCTTTGGACACTGTTTTTCATGGTGCACTGCGTTTTATAACAAGCATGAGGTCACTAACCCATCACTGTCTTCTGTATGCTCGGGTAGGTTGGCCCTCCTTATCCCAGCGCAGACTGAAACATTGGTACCTTTTAATTAGGGCCCGAGCACGGAGTGCAAGGACCCTATTGTAATTCGAATGTTTATTATTAGGGCCCGAGCACGGAGTGCAAGGACCCTATTGTATCTGTAATGTTTATTATTATTATTAGGGCCCGAGCACGGAGTGCAAGGACCCTATTGTATCTGTAATGTTTATTAGGGCCCGAGCACGTAGTGCAAGGACCCTATTGTATTTACTCGGATTATTATTAGGGCCCGAGCACGGAGTGCAAGGACCCTATTGTATCTGTTAGGTTTATTATTATTCTTTTTCTTCCGACGAAAGAGTCGCCTTTTTGAGGCCTTTAACATACCCCAAAACTCACCAAATTTGGCACACACATCAGG
>JAUDJI010000029.1:0-28703 GCA_037389245.1 Oryzias sinensis
GCGAGACAATAGTCTTGGTTGTGCTCTGTCTGGAGTGTAATATAATTCTGAGATGATAATACATAGTAAATCGAGGTTAAGCCATTAATGTAATAAAAGGTAAAAGTTAGTTTAATAAAATGCAAAAGGGAGTGTCTAACTATTCTGTTTTTAATCATTCCTAACAAACCTTTAACTATAAGGCCGGCTTTACACTGCAGGTCTTGATGCCCATATCCGATTTTCTGACTATATCCGATTTTTTTGACGACCCGCTTACATCATCTTTTAAGAGTGACCTGTATCGGATTTTTGCATTTACACTATAAAATGCTGAAACTATCAAACGTGGACGTTCTGAGGACTACGTAGCAGCATTTCCGCATTCCGCGGACCTCTTTCGGACTGTTGTGATTGCGGTTGCCATGGAGGCAAGGCGGCGACGGAAGGAGGCGTTGCCTTGGGCGCTCCTGACGGGATGCACGGGGATGTTAAAAGGAGGGTTGGTCGGCCGTCTTATGTGCTTTCTCTGAGTTTTGAATGAGGAAGTGTTTGCAGACGTGCTGTACTAACAGTTTGATCCAAGTGTTGAACGTCGCAATGACTTCTCTTTTTCTGACCGTGGTCAGAAACGCACAGGAGATTTTCTCCAGGGCCGAAGGCGGATTCTTCTTCAGGGTTCACTTTTCCGTTCGGAACCCTCAGCCTCCAGAGCGGGTTAAGAAAGACTCCGAAAATTTTGGGGGAGACACCTTTTTAATTTACGGTTCTCCACGCTGACACCCCCTCTCCTCTCCTTACACGCACGCACACACATAAAGCACGCGCGGTCCCCATCATACACGCCCCCACTCTGTTCCATAGCAACGGTGTCCCGCTTGATTAGTTACTGTTTACGTCCCGACCGGGACCAGACTGAAAATAAGAGCGGTTTCCGACTACGGTCTGAAGCCTGAGGCTGAAAGGTAACACACTGACAGCAAAATCAGCGCACAAAAAGCACCAAAATAAGTCATGCGATCTCAGTTGGTGGTCTCCTGAGTTGACGTCACTGACGTACGACTCGCATTTACTGGGGAATATCCGATCTGTCTGCTTACATGGCACACGCAAATGCACGTATCTGATTTGTTTCCGATTTATTTCCACATATGAGAGAGGCCTGTATCCGATCTGAGAAAAACGGAATCCATGCGCTTTTGTCCTGCTTACACATTCACCGATCATATCCGATCTGTGCCACGTTACAGGAAAAAAAATCAGAATTGGGTCACTGGAACCCTGCAGTGGAAATGCGGCCTTTGACAAAGAAACAACCAACTTTTTGTTTTTACACTTCAGGAAACATGAAGCATCAAGAAAAACAGACAGAAACCAAAGAATGAGGAGAAAAGAAAGAAAGACATGAATTCAGAGATTTTCTGGACTGAAAACAGGGAACAGGTTCAAGAAAAAACCTGACAGCAGCTGAGAGGAGGGGCGGAGCTTCAAGCTGATTGACAGATTGTTGATCTCAGTGACTGCAAAGGACAGCTCTCATCCCGGACATTGCCTTTTCAGCCTTCTCCCATCAGGGCGGCGTTTTAGGACAATGTGCACCAAAACCGCTCGCCACAAGGACAGCTTCTTCCCCCGAGCCGTCACTCTGATGAACCCCTGACTCCAGACCACTCAAGAACATGGAACAATACTACAGAAACTGTCACACCAGAACTACTGTTGCATTTTTTACTTTTACTGTACAATTAAGCCGCTTCTGATGTCAGAAGTTCAGAAATGAAGGAGATGTCAGTCCTGAGAGGATTGGAAACATGCAGTTGTTCAGCACTGAAGACCTGAGAGCCTCCCAACCTTCTTCAGCAGAGATCAGAGCACTGAGGAGCTTCCACAGCCTCTCTGGAATGTCATTAGAATGTCATTTGAATCAGAGCTGAGAGGAAGGGTGGAGCAGAGTCACCAACTGTTTGGAAAAACAAGGATCCAGCAGAACTCAAAGTTTGTCCTTCAGAGCAGATCTGACAGCTGCATTCTGGTCTCTTTGTGTGTTTGAGTTGTTTCTGTCAGAAATCAACTGCTGACTGATCATCATCCCCTCTGTCACTCAGACTCTGCTCAGCTCTGAACGTCCTCTGTTCAATACCCCCCCCCACACACACACACACACACACACAGTCCTCCCTCTCAGGTGACCTGCAGTGACCTTTAGCTGCTATTTTTAGGAAGAAATCTTTTCGTTTTGAACAGAAGAACAAGTCAAAGACAAACTTCAGTCTGAGCTCTTCCTCTGCTGCTCCTCTTCCTCACAGACACGTCAAAGTCTTCATCATGAGTGGAGAAGACAACAGAAACACAAAGACTCACCGTGAAGAAGAAGAAAGTCCTGCTCTGTCTGCTCTGACACGGAGGAAAACTCTTAACTTCCTCATTTCCTGATTCAGAAACACCTAAGCAGAGCTCCGCCCCCTTATGTGTGCGTTTGTGTTAGTCTCCTCCTTGTAATCAGAAACCTGTCTCTTTTTTTTAATTGACAGGATTTTTTACAATACATGGTTTTTCTGTTTTTGTTTCTATGTGTGTGCAAGTGTGTGTGTTAATCAATTCTATGTAATTCTTTAGCTTGCATGGAGCGGCAGCCTGTTACGGCAGATCCATCTTCTTTGTGTGTTTTTGACTAATTTCTGACTAATTTGACTAATTTCTCCTACTATTTTGTACATATATATATATATAAAAATAACCTTGCCCCTCTCACCCTTCCGTGGGTGGTTTCTTGGGTCCTCTACCAGAGGCGCAGTATCTTAGCTGTTCCTAGCATGTCTCCCTAAACGTTGTGGAGGTGTAAAGGGGTCACTTATATTTTCTTTTCTAATATACAATATTTATACCCATTTGATTATCCATTTACCTGATTCCATTTATATACATGAATATTGTATTGTGAAATATTCTTTCTTGCTTCAGAATGAACAGAGAAACCAGATAAGATGTGCCGAGGTCAGCAACAGACTTGTCTGTGATTCCTGCTCTATGTTTACTTTCTGAGCTGGAGTCTTTATGAAACAAACACCTGCTCATTGTGAACTAAACTTGAATCCTTGAGCGGCAACAAATATCTCGCACGCACAGACACAGAGTCTAATGACGTATTTTCCATGTTTACATGCTGCTTTGCTGGACAATAAAAAAAGGTGCTTGCTGGAAAGCAGAGAGAGAGCGGAAAACCACAATGCCAAAAAGGTTGTGTGTTTTTCATCTCTGCCTCTTGCAAAAGGTTTGAAAATTCATGCAAACTCTTGTGTGTCTGCACATTTCATTTTTTAGGCGTTCTGAACCATCCGAATCTGCGAAGGCCGAACGAGACGACAACGACAGACATCATCTCGTGAAAGCTGATTGGACAGCGAGAGAGAGCGGCAAGAGGCAAGGAGGTGGGTTGGCGATGTTTGTGAATGACAAATGGTGCAACCCTAGGGACAGTAGTGTTAAGGAGAGACTCTGTACACTGCTGGACACTATATTGAACTGCTGGCTGCCGGTATTTGGCCGTGTGACAAACCGGTTGTATCTACTTGTCACCTTTCTGGAATTGCTCATTACATTTAGACACATGTATGTTAAACACAACCACCAAATGTTTAGACTTGTTTGATTTTTGTCATGTTTCTCATCTTCTCTTCCTGGTGCCCAAAGAACAAAATGGTGGCCAAGGCCTTCACTTCCTTTTTAGGATTTATGGATAGGAAGGGGAAAGGATTTGGGTTTCTTTGTATGCCTTTTGGATGTAATGATTTTAGTTGTTTGTTTGTCTTGGTTTACAGGACTTTAACTATATGGTTTACAAGACATTTCTGTCTTTTGTTGTGTATTTTCTTTATTGTTTGGTCAAAGTGCCTTCCTGCCTGGGCGTGGCCAGCCAATTAACTGAGCTCATAAAATGGAAGGACCTCAGTGTGAAAGGGGGGGATGAGTGTAGCTTTGGGACTATGCAGACCAACTCTGCCAGGTTGTAGCGTAAATGTTCAACTGGAGCATGGAGCCTCAACACAAGGAGGGTCCCTGTTCTGAGGAAAACGTCCTGTACCAGTACCAAAAATGGCACGTGCAAGGGAGCCCAACAACTTCAGACCTGTGGATTTAAGGTATCACCTAATGAAGACCCTGGAGAGACCAATCCTGAATTATACAACATGGTGTGACTAGAGTGGCCTGGTTAACATAGGAGCCAGATGACCTTAAAGTTCAGGAACAGGCTTTTATTCTCAGCTCACACACCTTGGCTGCACAGCTCTCATATGGCTGTGTCATCTTCTGGATGTGGCAGCTGTTTGAGTCACAGTGGAAGTCAGATGTGTAGAGGGTAAAGAGAAAAGGAGAGAGCACTGTCCCTTGTGGAGCCCCCACGCTGTAGACTACCTGATCAAACACACAGTCTTGGATCACCAACTGTAGTCTGTTGGTGAGGTAGTCAACAATCCAAGAGGTCAGCTGGTTGTCAACTCCCGATCCTTCCAGCTTTCTTCTGAGCAGTGATGGTTGACTGGTGTCAAAAGCACTGGAGAAGTTAAAATACATGACCCCCACAGTACTACCAGGTTACTTCAGGTGTAGCAGGGTTCTGTGCATTAAGTGAAATAACTGAAACAATGCACTTCAACATTTCTGTAATGAGTTTGATAAATATGTGTAAATTCGTTATTGCTTTGACTACAATGCTTGAAATAAATCAATAAATCAAATCAAATCAGGGGCTCACTAGGAGTTGGAGATTGTTGGGCGTGTGTCAGAGGGGAAAGACCTGGACTCCCAGAAGGTGATCAAGAACTTTGTGGACTGGTGTGAAGTCAATCACCTTCACCTGCATCCGGAACAACCCCTCTGTATGAGACGGTGAGGATCTCATCTCATCTTAAATAGTTAGGTGTATCTGTTTGTTCATGTGACTCTGAAAGGCTCCTCACAGAAACAATCCTCACTGCATCACTGAGTCTGGATCAGACTGCTTCAGGTTGAAGGTTTTTCTAAATATGGTGCTGAGCCTGAAAGTTCTGCTTTAACGTGGAAACTTGTTTGTCAGTTTCATGTAAATGTAGCCTGAGCTGCTCATTTGTTTTTAGAACAGCAGCAGCATAAGGGGAACAACAGGCCTCTATGGTTGGACTATTTTTAGCACAAGGAAGCTGAAAAGAAGAAGAAAGAGCCGTCAAATGATTCTGGACAGTCTAAATGTCAGCTGTGTTTCTGCATTTCCTCCATGCATTCATGACAAGGTGATTGAAAAAAGTGTGAGAAAAATCCAGTTCCTGCTGCTGTTTGGTTGAGTTCTTCAGCATTGAAACGTTCCTCTTCTTAGTTTCTAGAGCAGAAAACTAATCCGTCTGACCTTTGACCTCTACAAACATCAACTCAGAGAAAAAGGGGAAACTGTCCAAAAACATCACCAACTCTGACTTTGATTGTTGCTGTTAAATGTTGAACATATCAAGGCAAAAGCAGAAGGTGAGAAGCAGTCTTGGATTAAGCCCCTCCCACTCACTAACAAACCACCAATCAGGTAGGTTTGTTCTCTGAAGAAAAACTTTTTTTAATAAAAACTAGAATTTCAGATCCAACCAAAGATGATTCGATGAAATGTTCCGTATATTTGGTGTCAGAGGACATTTTTTCTGTATCACACTGCTGTTGCTGCCTGACAGCTTTCATTCTGGAGGTCTGTGTGAGTTTGGACACAATCCCTCTCAGGCCAGACATTCTCTGGATCTAATGATGGAGGAACAGTTCCACACAGACTTGGAGAGTTCTGCTCCAACACCACTGTGGATGAGACCCATTGATCCACTTTGTTTCTCTGCAGCATCAGGATCTGGAAACTCCAACGTCAGTCACTTCAACAGGAAACGGACGAGTTCAGAGTCAGAAGATGAGAGTGTCAGGGTTTAGACTGTTCCTCAACAAAGAGAAGAACCAGACAGGAAACGAGAATATTATGTTAGACCTCTGCAAAAGAAAAAATCGGTCTGTCACAGCACAAGGCTGTCACAGAGGAGTTCTGTCTTCAGTGCATTCAGTCTGGTTTTATTTGTAGGCTGGGGTTGATAACATGAAAGTGGGTCATTCAATCAGGCAGAACAGGAACACCAAATCTTGTATAGTCAGCAGTTTGCACGTCAGTGTTTTCTCACTTGAAGATGGGACTGAGACACAATCATACTAAAGTGATAACCGCATATGTGGGCAAATGAGAACAACATAAACTTTAACTCTAAACTGACGGTTTTTGGAAGAACTCTTTTCCTTTTGAACAGACGAAGAATTTCAAGACAAACTTCAGTCTCAGCTCTTCCTCTACTGCTCCTCTTCCTCACAGATGAGAGACACAGAAACGTCACTACCTTCATCATGAGTGGAGAAAACAACAGAAAACACAAAGACTCATTGTGAAGAAGAAGGTGGATCCTCCATCTTCTCCTGCTTTGTCCTTTCTGACATGGAGGAAAGCTAAAAACTTTCTCATTTCCTGATTCAGGAACACCTGAGCAGAGCTCCGCCCCCTGGATGTGTGATGGGAGGAATAACTAGAACCCAGGTCCAGAGAAAAATCAGACTGTGACTTGTTCCAAGAAATATTTAATATCAAAACCAAAACACCTCAAGTTGGGATCAAGAACAACAAAACTCATCAGAAAAATGAAGAACCTGCAGAATCTTAAATAACAGTCAGAGCAAAGACGAAACCAAATGCTGAGCAGACCTCAGTGTTGGAGCAGGAGGAAAGCTTAGAGAGAATGAGGGACGCCCCGACACAGAGGACTGAGAGACTGAAAGCTAAACAACGCAGATTACAAAGTACAGGACTCCTCCATGGAGAACCACAGGTGAGGAGGATGGACACATCCTGGAGGAGCAACAGCTGATCTGCAAAACACACAGAGGCAGATAGAAAAGTAATCAAGCAGTAAACTGTGTCAATATGTCTGTTTGTGTGAGTTAACCCGTTCCCTGTAATCAAACACCTGGAGGAGTCTCTACTTTACAGGAAATGACATCACTCTGTGTTTCTTGTTTATTGTACAAGATGGAAAACTTCAAGACTTTCTAGGTAAAAAAAACAGAAAACAGGTAAATATCAGAAGAATGTGAGTCAAATCCCAGGTAAAGTAAACAGTAAAGTTCTTCATCAAACTGCAGATGAATTGTCTCCATGTCACATATCTGCTATCTGGTTGATCAAATCTCCTTCTGTGTGCGTCTCTGAATTTTCTGTAAAGTTCTATAAGTTCACTAATTGTTCAAGACCCACAACAACACAACATGGCAGCAACCATCACCACCAGAATCAGAGACTTCCTCTGTTTGCTGCTTTAACATGCTTTAACATTTTTTTAATTATTCTTAATGGTTTATTTCAAGCATTAAAATACTCATATATTAATTAGAAGATAAAGAAAAATTAATCTTCTAAACAGTGTTATTACTCATCATTATAAATAGGGGGACTTACAGTAATGTTTACAGCAAACACACATTAGATCCATTTTATATAATGATTATTAAATAAAGTAAAACAGAGTTTAATTTGTTGTTGAAAGCGAGTGTGAAGAAGGAAACTTCTACAATCCCACCACTGTTGTGTTTTTATACATGTATTGCATATTTGTCATAATCCAGTCTTTATCAGATCAAATTTAGATTCTTTATCAAGTAAGAAAATAGAGTTATTATGTACATTATATTATATTATGTACATTTCCTGTACCGTTTTCCTTAATTATTGCACTGTCCACGGATCGGACCTGGGTTACATTTCACTACTGGTTGTATTTGCTAAATATAACTTTGTATGTGACAAATAAAAGAATCTTGAATCTTGAGTTTTTATTGATTATCATCAGAAAACATTCTCACAAAATTACAGTAAATATTTGTTACACTTTATGTAACAAAATGCAGTTCTCATTGATAATCTTCAATAAACATTATTGTATTAATGCAGTAATCATTGCTGCACATTACTGATCAAGTAAAGTAAATTGCTAGCTCATTGATTCTAATCAGTAAATATTTTAAATCATTTCAGTAAAGTGTGGCTCTCATGGGTTTTTAGTCAGTGAGAAAATAACTCAAACAACTCTTTTATTGTCAGAAGTCTCCCCTTCTGGTCACCAGCAGGAACCATCCATTCTCTCCTCTGTTATCAACTGCTGCCTGCATGACCCTGATTTAGCTTTGTGGACTTTAGGCTGATAATAAACCTGCTGCATTAGGATCCAGCCATCTCCCTGTGCTTGTGACATTTAGGCCGCCTTTACACTGCATGGTTCAAGTGACCCAATTCTGATTTTTTCCTCTCACGTGGCACAGATCGGATATGATCGGTGAATGTGTAAGCAGGACAAAAGCGCATGGATTCCGTTTTCCTCAGATCGGATACAGGCCTCTCTCATATGTGGAAATAAATCAGAAACGAATCGGATACGTGCATCTGCGTGTGCCATGTAAGCAGACAGATCGGATATTCCCCAGTAAATGCGAGTCGTACGTCAGTGACGTCAACTCAGGACACCACCAACTGAGATCACATGACTTATTAAGGTGCTTTTTGTGCTGATTTTGCTGTCAGCGTGTTTAACCTTTCAGCCTCAGGCTTCAGACAGTAATTGGAAACCGCTGTTATGTCCGGTCCGGACGCAAACTGTAACTAATGAAGCTGGACACCGTTTCTATTGAGCAGCAGGCTAGAAGCCGTTTATTACTTTGGGGGGCGTGTATGATGGGGACCATGTGTGTGTGTGAGCGCGCGCACGCGTGTGTGTGTAAGGAGAGAGCCCCCCCTCTCTCCTGTGAGCGCGGGGCTGTGAGCGCGGGGCTGTGAGCGCGGAGCGGGGGACTGTCGGAGAACCGTAAATTAAAAATAAGGTGTCTCCCCCAAAAGTTTTGGAGTCTTTCTTAACCCACTCTGGAGGCTGAGGGTTCAGAACGGAAAAGTGAACCCCGAGGAAATCTCCCGTGTGTTTCTGACTACGGGCAGAAAAGAGAAGTCATCGCGCAGGAAAGGTTCAACACTTGGATCAAACTGTTAGTACAGCACGTCTGCAAACACTTCAGAAAGTATAACACCTGGATAATTGTAAAATGACTTGCAAAACATCAACACATTATATTGCACACAGCATCTATTAAAATATTATTCAAATCCCATGTGAGGCTGTGGAATGTAATAGCTGTTTCTAAACTATAGTCATAATGTCCAAAGTGCTATTGGAGGTCAGATAGTTTCAAATGTTTGCAGATTGCTGCGACGGATTACTGCCGGCTTGGCGCTTGCAACCCAGAATTGCATTTAGAGCTTTCCACAATATGGGGAAAAGAGACTTTGTTTGAGCATTTTCACGCAAATTGCACACACTTGCTGCCAGCTCCAGTCTACAAACACCCCAGAAGTGTCGCTTGACCTTGACTCCTGGGAAAAGGCCTTATCTGGAATTTTCTCCAAAAAGCACCTTTAGCAATAGATATGAAACTAAAACTCGCTGGAATTTTCTTAACACCGCCTCAGAACTCAACAACGCCAGCTACTCTGACAAAAATGTTGGAATTAGAAGTTGTAGATTTTGAACGGCGCAGCGCGTACAGCTAGCAAATCGCTGTCATCTTTGGGCTAGCTCGCATTTCATCGGAACGCCGTGAAGAGGAAATATGCTTATCTTCGGCCCGCGCTTGAATAAAAACGAAGCAAGCATGACGACAAGATCGAGAAAAGGAAAGTTCCGACTATTTTCATTTTTGCCAAAAATAATTGGAACTTTTTCTTTTGAGAATCGACTAACGAAACCAATAACCAATGTTGGGCATCAATGGCAAGCTACTGGAAAAATGTTAGAAGAATGGAAGTTGTAGATTTTGAACGCGCATGCGCGAAGCAGCGTATGGCGACTAAAGAACTCCATGTTTTTCAAAGACCATTGTAGATTTGAATGCATGCATTAATGCCTGAAATAGAATACATTGAAAACACTGATATGGACATATATGACGTGGGCTGGTTAGCATAAAACCACCAAGTTATGACAACAAAAGTTTACTTTTACCATTTGTCCAAACTGACGCCAATCTGCTCGTTCTTTATGACCAAAACAGGTAAAATGGTTAAAGGTGGAGATAAAACAGAAAAGCCGCCATTTAAAAAAGTGTTTTTTTAACAACTTTATGACATATAACTCTACCAATGGAGGAATGCTTTTCTGAGCTAGTTGGTGATGCTGCTCAAGATGCAGTACTTTTAGCCACATTAGCATAGCTAAAGATAGTTAGTATAATTAGCACTTTAGGTAATGTGTTTTTCTTGAGTCATGATGATGATCGCTATGCTAGCACTTTTAGTTATGTTAAGGTTAACCAGTATAGTTAGCATAATTGCATTTTAGGTAAATGTGTTTCTTCTGAGTCAGTTGATGATGCTGGATCGCTATGCTAGCACTTTAGCTGGCGTTAGCATAATTCAGTAAGGTTAGCATAATTAGCATTTTAGGTAATGTGTTTTTCTGAGTCAGTTAATGATGCTGATCCTAAATCCAGCACTTTAGCCACATTAGCATAGCTAGCATAGTTAGCATAATTATCAAATGCCGTTTTGACTAGCCTTACTCAAAACTGGGCAGTGAGGGCGGTGAGGGAGGGGGTGGTGCTTAGAGTTGGGCGTGGAAGGCGGGTTGCGTCTGCGGGCCATACAACGCCGCTTGCGGCTTTAATTATGTACATTATATTATATTATGTACATTTCCTGTACAGTTTTCCTTAATTATTGCACTGTCCACGGATCGACTCAAGCTACTTCACTACTGGCGTATTTCAAATATAACTTTGTATGTGACAAATAAAAGAATCTTGAATCTTGAATCTTGAATCTTGAGTTTTTATTGATTATCATCAGAAAACATTCTCACAAAATTACAGTAAATATTTGTTACACTTCATGCAACAAAATGCAGTTCTCATTGATAATCTTCAATAAACATTATTGTATTAATGCAGTAATCATTGCTGTACATTACTGATCAAGTAAAGTAAATTGCTAGCTCATTGATTCTAATCAGTAAATATTTTAAATCATTTCAGTAAAGTGTGGCTCTATTGGTTTTAGTCAGTGAGAAACTAACTCAAACAACTCTTTTTATTGTCAGGTCTCTCTGGTCACCAGCAGGAACCATCCATTCTTGTTATCAACCGCTGCCTGCATGACCCTGATTTAGCTTTGTGGACTTTAGGCTGATAATAAACCTGCTGCATTAGGATCCAGCCATCTCCCTGTGCTTGTGACATTTAGGCCGACTTTACACTGCATGGTTCAAGTGACCCAATTCCGATTTTTCCTCTCACGTGGGCACAGATCATATATGACCAGTGAACGTGTGCAGGACAAAAGCGCATGATTCTGATTTTCTCAGATCGGATTCAGGCCTCTCTCATATGTGGAAATAAATCAGAAACAAATCGATACTCGCATTAGCTGCAGCTATGGGCAGACGAATCGGATATTCTGTGCACGCGAATGACGTCAGTGACGCTAATTCAGGACACCACCAACTGAGATCACATGACGGTTAAGGTGCTTTTTGTGCTGATTTTGTTGTCAGCTCGTTACCTTTCAGCCTCATAGGCTTCAGACCGGGGCGCGAAAACCGCTGTTATGTCCGATCCGGTCCCGGACGCAAACTGTAACTAATGAAGCTGGACACCGTTTCTATTGAGCAGCAGGCTAGAAGCCGTTTATTACTTTGGGGCGCAAGGATGGGGACCAGGTGTGTGATATTACACAGACGCTGCGTGTGTGTGTAAAAGAGGTTCTCCTCTCCCTGAGCGCGGGGTGAGCCGATGGACCGTCGAGAACCAGAAATTGGGGCAGAAGTGTTCGCCCAAAAGTTTTGGAGAATTATATTACACTCCAGACAGAGCACAACCAAGACTATTGTCTCGCAACATTCCTTTAATATCCTCCCTTTTTCATCTTTGTGTGTTCTGGTGTATGCGTTCTGGCAAATGTCTGCAAGAGATCTGACACTTTAGGTGCTCTGACCTTCGAGCATCTAGCCTGCAACAGTCTGTGGGTGTGTTTTTCACACCATGATCCATCGGATGATCTTCTGAATATGCAAATGCAAGGTATATATGCCAGGCCTTTTGCTGAACCCCGTTGTTCAGACTTTGAATGCACTTTGTTCATCTGTCTGTAACCCTGCGTACAAATCTGTGGTCTTTGTGCGGAGTAAATCTACAAAAGATAAGTAACTGTCTCTGAGTCGTTATTCATTATTTCTGTGTGCAAGGAACTGACGGGGTTACGAACTAATACAATACAGTCCTTTCTAGAAAATCCAGTTTCTTCACAAGGTTGCAGATCCCTGCACTAAAATAACAATTCAGGTAGCAGATAGAAATTTAAAAATATCCAAAGATTGAATGAGTACATGTAGATGTGCAGGAGACCTCAATGCTGATGTCCTTCAGAACACTAGCTCTACCACACACTCTACCTTTACTAGAATAACAAAGTAGAGTTCTCTGACACATCCAGTAGACATCTACAATAGATGTATAGCAGTTATTTAATACATATAAGAAACTAACACAGAAGAAACAAATGAACTATACACTTTAGAAAATCTTATATCCATGTTCATACTTTCACTTTTCTTCATGGTGTGTTTCTCTGACATGAACTCATGTGTTGAACAGAAACTTCAACTCTGCCTCACAAAAAGGTCACTTTGTCCTCAGATCCAGTCAGACAGGTTTTCCTATTTCTGTCTACCAGACAGTGTCATTCCTTATGATCATAAATAGAGGTATTTGCAGTAATGTTTATAGTAAACACACACGTCACATTACAGTGTAATGAGCTTCATCCAGTGTGGGTTCCTAGACAAGACCCTTTGACTGCTTTTCCCCTCATCTCCCTGGAATGGACGGATTCTGCTTCTTTCTCTAATTATTGGAGAGCCTTCTCTCAGACTGATGAAGACTCCTCCTCCTCCTCAGTCTGTTTGACCAATGAGGCTGTTTGTTACCACAGCATGAACAATAAAGTTCAGAAAAAACTCGGCCTAAAAACATCTAACACTTTTTTCAAAAGGGTTTTTATAACCATAAACTTGATATGAAAGAGCTCAGTCTTGACTTTGAACATCTAAATATTGTTGACTGAAAATGAAAATGACTGGAAACCTTAATATCTCTGCTTTGATTCTAAACCACAGTTTATTCAATCAAGTAGAAACTATTTCTGTTAGAAAATGTTTCTAATGAAAATGAAATGTTTGCTTGAATGTCCAGACTAGAGCAGCAGAAAATCCAACGGATCAACTTTCTTCTCCAGACTCACTAAAGCATTTGGTGACAAACATTTGATCATCAAGTCAGAAACTTCCTGGTTTTCTTGGAAGGACTAACCAGATAGAAAGTTGGAACAGTGGACTTGACATTTTGTTAATTTTTGAAGGTTTTCTTTTAGATAAATGGACTCAATAGAAACACAGAGTGAAATTAAATGACAGTATATTCCAGACACCTTGGTTCAGGAATTTCACAGAGTTTAAAGACAGAAAAGTCTTGTTTTGATGATAACACAGATTCTCCATAGAAACACACCATCACAGGATGCTCACTCTCTCTCTCTCTCCCTCTCTCTCTCTCTCTCTCTCTCTCTCTCTCTCTGTCATTGAGTCAGAAGAAGGTAGACGGGAGACACCTGCTGGCTTTGTTTTGGAAGTGCAACAAGAGAAGGAACTTCACGTCAGCTGTAAAATATAAATAGAATGTCACAGGAAAATATTAAACTTTAATTCTTGTTTCTTTGCTCTTGTAATGTTTCTTCTGACTTTTATGCTTTTTATATATTTTTCATTTAATCATTGAGGGAAATTTGCTTTTTGTTTATAATGATTTTGCAATTATTACCTTTTAATTTTAACTAAAATTGTATTATTTTCTCTAAAGGCAATTTTGAGAATTCTTTACTTTAAGTTTTATTTTATTCTCTTCTTCTGTTCATTTTAATGTTTTTTTGGTACATTAGATACTTTTATAAAATGCGTTTAAAGTTCTTCAGTCTTCCCTGCATTTTAGTCAAATCTGAAAATAGCTGTTAATTTCGGTGTAATTACGTCAAAGGACTTCAAAAAATTGTTTATACATATCTGAATTTTCTTTTAGCCTTTCATAAATTTTCTATTTTAGCATATTAGCAAATAAAGTTTCTTAGTGTTTAAATAACAGCAAAGCATTGCAAAACACAGTATAGATTATTATAAGGAATGAATCAAATCACAAATCTGTATTCGATTGAATTTCTGAGAAAGACAGAAATACTGGGAAGAGTATGAAGAGTATGAACGTGTGTAGATTTACTCCAGACCAGCTGATGGCGCTAAAGCACCATGACGCTGTTAGCCAAACAAAGAAGAACAGCACGAGGCGCTAGCAGCGTTAGCTTGTTAGCAGGTTAGCAGCGTTAGCTAGTGTTGAGATTACGAGGGTGTTTTTTTGGGACGTTTGTGAGGTTTGTGGGCAGAAAGGACGATACGTGGTTCGTGTGGGAACTCTCAGCATTTTCCAAAGTGTCGTAAATGAGCGAAGAAGTGTTGAACGGAAAGACAACGTGGATTGCTGTGATTGTGAGACTAGCAGATGATCGATCGGAGCTGCAGTGAAGAGGACGGCGGTGTTTGTGGGAGTTGGAGCTGAAGATCGGAGCAGGAACCATGTCTTCAGAACCTCAGGAAGGTTCTGTCAGAGAACAACTTTCTGCTGCTGAAGGAACCATCGTCCAGAACGAGGAGGAGCTCTGTCGTCAGCGCAGACTGCTGGATAGCAGCTGGAATCCGCAGCTGCAGCTACACGTTGCAGGTTTGTTCACTGCATCCACCTGCAGACACATAGATCAATGAACGTCTTTGTTTTCCTCGTCTGAGCTGCAATCTGAATCCAAACACAGTTGTTGTTGTTGTTAAACAAGAGAAATAGTCATACTTAAAAGCTCAAACTTTAATGACAAATGCATAGTTGCATACGTTGGTTCTGAGGTGCAAATCCTTCAACAAATCACTTGATACTAAAATAGTTACAAAAGTTAAAAAGCAGTAATACAATTCAGAAAACAAAACAAAATTTCAGAAAACAAAAATAAAAATAAAAAATGGAAAAAAACATTTCATCCATCTTCCTCTGCTTATCCGGAACCAGGTCGGGGGGCAGCAGTCTAATTAGAGATGCCCAGATTTCCCTCTCCCCGGCCTCTGGGGGGACCCCAAGGCGTTCCCAGGCCAGCCATGAAACTTAGTCTCTCCAGTGTGTCCTGGGTCTTCCCCAGGGCCTCCCCCCAGTGGGACATGCCCAAAACACCTCTCCAGGGGGGTATTCCAGAAAGCAGGTTATGCTAGCTCTCATGGTAAGTTTGAGGCTAAGGAAGTTGATAACCTCAGTTTTCGGTTCCAGAAATGGAGGTATGTTTCAGGGTAGGTCAAGTTGCCATGGCAACTCATGCTCTGAACATAACCTGGTCGGGAGCAGGTTTAGTTGAAGGTTAGTTTGTTTACAGGGAGGTGAAGCAGCATGGCGTGTCCATTTGAAGATGATTCAGTGGATGAAGAAGCTCAGATAGTACTTTTTCTACCGTGAGAGGGTGATAAGACCACATATGGATGCTGGAAATATTATTTTTTTTACTTTGATCTAACTTAATTATTTGTTTCAGTTAAAATAAATCATTTTTTTGTAAGTCGGTTTAAAAATTACACGTAGTTTTCAGACGGTTATTTTACTTTCATTCAAAGTAAATCAATTAAGAAGGTGTAACTTTGGTGCTGCTGTTAGATCGGCACCGCAAAGGATTGTGGGATATCATTCCCTCTGCCTGTCTGGACGGATTTGGGTTTAGGTGTGGGTTTTTGACCAAATGTGTTTAGTTGTTTAGCTGTTTTACTGTGTCTTGCCATGCTTCGCCAAGTTATTTTGCTGTACTGAGCTTACGTCTTTGCACCATGAGTGAGAGTAAAGTAGAGGATAATTAGTTTATATAGCACCCCTACGGCTTAGCATTGTAATGACAGTCATGGTACATTCTTTAACGGATTTTTGCACTCCGTGCATTATTCCCCCCGTCTTTTTTATTGTTATAAAAATGAGTATATCTGCCGGCTCAAACTTAGGCATTTGAGAGTTCAAGAAATGTAATTAATTAAGATGGAAAAAAATATTAATTGAATTGGAGTAATATGACATTTAGTTAGACAAATAAGTAAATTTGAGTTGTATAAACAATTATTAAGTTTTATAGACGTAAGAAATTAGGCTGAATAAATTTAACTCAATTATTTGTTACCAATAGAAGTAATTCATTTAAGTTGGCAAAATTGGATGAGTTATATATGTATGTGCGTCACAAGGAAAATGGAAATAAGATCAGAAACTCGTGCGTTTACCTTGTCTGCTCTTTTTCTACACGCAGAAACTCTTTTTTTGATCATGCAGCCGTGTTACTTTTTTTATGGACGTGTAATCTTCAAACGCCGTCATTAAAACCTCAGACTCCGTCTCACTGAAGTACAGCGTTTTCTTTTTTTCACCACGCGTTTCCATGGTGACTCCAGAAATCGGCGATCCATTGAGAATGTCTTTATGTACCTGCCGTGCATGCCCATTAACCCAGGGTTACCAAGTCGAGCGTAATTACGCCAACTCATATCCGGTCTTTTGGAACCGACATACCCCGAGTAAGCAAGTTCAGGCGGATTTCAGCCAGAGTTCAGGCTTAAAGTCAGGCTAGTTTAAACATGCTTCCTGGAATACCCCCAGGGAGGCGTCCAGGAGGTATCTGGTCTAGATGCCTGAGCCACCTCAATTGGTTCCTTTCGATGTGGAGGAGAAGCGTTTCTACTCCGAGTTCTCCCAGGTGGCCGAGCTTCTCACTCTATCTCTAAGGGAGATCTATCTCAGATAGTGATTGGTTTGGACAAATTATGATACTACCATAGAAGAAGAAGACAAAAGAAAAAGTCTGTTGTAAACAAGCAGAGCTCCGACACAGAGCGAGATTATTTCTCGCTCTGTGTCGGGCGCACCTTTCCTGCTAGCGAATATGAAGCTACGAGAATCCAGCTGCTCTGTTTAGAGACACGGTTGATTCTCTGGAGCAGCAGGTTCAACAGCCACAGATCTTTTTACAAAGTGGGTTGTGGCAAAATCTCTCCATAAACACCACCAAAAATAATGTCAGACACAATTTTAGAGGGAAAAGAACTTTGTTACAAAAGGAAACGTGAATTGAAAATATGTAGAGCCCGAGCAGATCTCCACGCTACATAGTTTGTCCAAGTGGGGCCACCGTAGTGTGACGTTATCCTCAGTCAAAAGGACCCCGAACGGTTATTGCAGGCCAAATAGTTAAGGTACCTATACCGGATTTCATCCGCCTAACAACAATGTACCATAATAATCCACGTATTTCCCATTAACATATTAAATCAAAAATGCAGCAAAAGGATAATGAAGGTTTAAATTATTTTTTTAAATATTTCGTCTGAAGTAGAACGGTCACCCGGACGTAGTTTGTGTAGATGACGTTTGTTCTGCAGGTAAACAGTGAAAGGTAAAGGACCAAAGGATAATACGTTAACTTAAACGTTAATCTTTGAATATTTAGCGGATGTGATGACAGAACGCACACAGAAATATCAACACCAACTAGGTTTACAAATGTTCCCAAATGTCTGTGAGAGGATTCTGTCAGAAGAAGCAGCCGTGAAGAAACGGGTGTTAAAGACGTCGTTCCCAGATAAGGTATGGAGGCACATTTGTTTGATCTAATTAAGCAGTTATGCAGCGTTAAACTTGATTTCTAGGTGGGTGTTTACAGACAGATCCAAGATCCTTCAGTCATACTTTAATGACAGGTTACCTCATCAGCTTTAGAGGGGGAGGGGGGGGGGTCACATGGTCAGGATTCTCAGACATACAGTATTTACAAGCTGCATAATCAGCAAAGCCTTTTTTTGTGTGTGAATGCTTCTTATTCACACATATTAAGATATGTGACTGAAGAAGCCCATAGAGTAAAATCCACAACTGTTTCTTTGTTTCTGTTTTTAAAACATATTCATGTTAAGTTTTCAATAAATATACTGCATTGCTATAAAACAATTTTGTTTATTTTCATATCCATTATTACAATCCTCATGTTCATTGTCAAACACATCTAAACAACAGCTTTGAAAATCAAACAACTGCTTTGTTAATAAAGCTTTAAAACCTAAAATGGTAAACATGGAACAACTCCTAAATGAAGCGAGTATAATCTGAACATTTTAAACTGCAGTTTTCCTTAAAGGAACATTAAGTTGTATACAGTTGTACAAGTGTGATTTCTCATAAAATGTGGTTTTCCAGATCATCAGCCCGACGCTTACTCGCCAATGCATCCTTTTCAACCTATCAGGCTTATGCAGCAGGTTAAAGAAATATATATATTTATAAGGAGCTGCAATTAAAAAAGTTAGATATCAAGATTAAATAATATTTACGGATCATATTGCACATAAATCATGGTGATTTTCCTGTATACTGCACGGTGAAATGAATGACTTTAGTATTCTTTTATTCCCATGTAGAGCTGCCATCTGTTCTTCTGCAGCACAAACTTTTCTGGATCTTTGCTTTGATAAACTTCCCCTGCAGAAAAATCTCATTTTAATTCAATTAAGTATTTTATGAACTTTTAAAGTTAATCTATTTACTGTCTGTTTATGTAAATGCATGATTCAAAAATATACAATGCACTTTAATATTATTTCCCACATTACCTTATTTACTGATTTCAATCTTAAGTACATTTTAGATACACTGATGCCCAGTGGAGGTTCTACCCTGAATTACTCCCTGGGTGAGAACTTCCCCAGCCCCCCACCCACCCCCACTTTGTCCATGTCAACTGACATGTTTTATTGTCATTGAAATTAAGAAATTGATAAAAAAAAGACGTTAATCAGAATTTCTGCACTGCATTGTAACAGTTATCAGAACATAAAATAAAAGACCAAAAATACAGTTGGGTAGGAAAATATTAAATCAAACACAATATTGAATAAATAATAAATATTATAAAGCACAAATCTTTTATCACACTAATAACACGGTAAAATAAATATCAATGCAGCACTAAGAACAGAAAACTCTAACAAAAACTAACCTTTCTAGTCTTCCTTGATGCAAACTCATCAATAACGTCATCATATGAAATCTGCTCCCCTACTGAATGATTGATACTAACAACGGCAAGGTTAGTGAGTCGCTCCTGAGACATTGTTGACCTCAGGTATGACTTGATTAACTTGACGTTTGAAAAGCTCCTTTCTGCTTGTCCAAATCAGTTTCCATAAAATGTAGTATGTTGCTAGTGCCACACATTGATCCGTCAGCTCCTCATCTGCAATATAGACCTTATGAAAAACATTTATGAATTGGAAATTTAAATTGTCATGCTCTATATCAAACTCTACTTCAGAGAAGACAGATTAGCTCATATTTGCTGTCTTCAATCCTTTGATTATTACGTTTTTAGTTATGACCTGTTAAATTATGTTTTGTCACCATAGAGTTATAGTAAATGGTAAATATTCATCTTTAAAACTACCTACAGATCTATTAAAATTCTATTGACTAATAATTTAACCAAACATTTGTAAATAAATAAAAAATAAACTTCAAACATGCAGGCTCAAAATTAACCCCTAAATCCCCACTTAACTTTAAAAAAAAACTTTGTGAAAATGTTTAGGTTGCCACAAATGATTATTGAAGTAATGGCCAGACTGCAGTTATTTGCCACGTTAGCATGTTATGGCAGCAGCAGTAGAAGCAGCATGCTTCCATCACAGCTCATTTAACATTTATGAACTAAGTATACAACAGCAAAACACAACAAAACCTTTGTGTTACAGCAGAGCAGAAAGAAACACGGACCATAACTAATGTTACAAGTTAAGGCAGAGCAAATGTCTAAGAATAAAACCTTAAAAATGACGTTATTTGAAATATTTGGGCTTACTTCAGTTTTGGTCATCGACCAAAAAAAAAGTTTTCATCGGGAACGTTGTTGTTTCAGGGCCAAATAGCATTAGAAAACGTACATCTAGCTATGACAACATACAATTTTCTTTATCTCTTTTCTCCTCTTCTTCTTTTCTTTTCTTTCTAAATTCGTCACCAGATGGCTTTGACCTTTTTTTCTCCATATTTCTGATGTTTTTGGCATTTAGCAAGTCTGTTGACTAAACCAACTGTCACGTTAGTGACAACATTGTTTTGTGTTCCCATTTTTTATTTGAGCATTGCACACAAAATTAACCCAAAAAAAGCATGATTTTTTTATACCTTTATTAAAATGTAGGTTATAGAATGTCACCGTATGACTGACTTCTTCACACATTTCCAGCAGGAACGCGTGCAGCTGCCGCCAGGGGCGCCAATTCGCTACATGGCAGCACAGTCGCAGTTTTTATTTTTTCATCAAGCACTGATTTTATTTATCGCCCCCCTTGAAAATGCCTAAAACCGCTACTGCTGATGCCATATAATTACTGTATAAATCATAGAATCAGGCTGGTTCAGAGCTTCTTCTGCCATGTTGTCACCGAAAACTGGAACAACTGGTCATGTGAAGATAGTTCGTCTGACTCCATCGGGTTCCTTTAGCAAATGATTTTAAAAAAAAGCAACAATTATCTTATCAAAGTAGCACTTTTATTTAACATCCTCAAAATAACATCACCAGAGACGTGACTGAAAAAAGAAAAGATCACAGAATTGATTCTTACATGGAAAATGACAATAATTGATAGCATGAGCCGTGCCGCCGTAGACAGTGACATTAGCGCGCAGCGTTCATAGTAAAAGTGCACACAAGCTACTTCTGGTGGACTCTTGTGTGTCAGACGAAAGGTTCATTAACAGTTTGCTCCATTTTTGTTTTAATATGTAAATTGGAAATACGTGGATTATTATGGTACATTGTTGTTTGGACGATAAAAATCGTAAAATCCGGCATCTCTTCATCTAAAATACTTCTCAGTTCAGAATCAGAATTACTTTATTGATCCCACACGTGGGAAATGTATTTGTTACCATAGCAACTGACATCAGAGGGAAAAAAAGACTAAGAATAATCTAAAAAACAAGAACAATAAAAAACAATGTAGCATAAATGCAAACAACGTGGTATAATTTAAAAAGCTATTTACAGAACAGTGCAGGTAAAAAAATGTGCAAAAGAAATGTGCAAATGATTGACAAACAGCATCATCCAAACAGCGTTGTCCCATAGTACCCGCCTCTTCCGGTTTGTTTAACAACATAAAAAATTAATAATAAGTCAATAATAAGTCAATAATAAAAATAATAAATCGATAATATGTCAACAATGAGTCCAAAAGTCAAAAATATTTTTACCCTAGAAACAAAAAGATTTACCCTACTGATTCATGTGAGTGATCAATTTGGTGTAACACAGATGGTATGGTGCCGGGTTTCAAGCAAACAGTCTGGCCAGTCTTATCAAAATCTGTTTCCACAAAGTGTTATGAACAAAGACAGACTGTATTGCTAGTTGGTAGAGCTGGGAATCACTGGGTACCTTACGAAACCAAACTAGCTTAACTTATTGAATTAGCAGAAAATGTCCACACCTATAAACAAACATATTTTACCCTAATATAAACACAAAAAATGGGCTCACCGCTCTCATGGACGCGCACTCAAGCTAATCAAACGAATCTGCTCTGGAAACATGGCAATTTGCTCCTCTGTTTACCTCTGTTTACAAATTAGAATTTTTATTGACAAAAAAAATGGCCGCGCCCTCTTTTGGGCGAATTTTAGAGCAACATCTCAGTCCACCCTTTATCACTGGGTGATGTTAATTGCTCACCATTGATATGGTAATTGCCCCATTACTTTTGTTTCCCTTACGGAAATTGGAACCCTGGTTTCCTGCATGTAAGTAAGTGGTCTTTATTTATATAGCACTTTTCGCAGAGAGCTACTCACAAAGTGCTTCACAATGTTTAAACGATATAAAATCAGTAGCGATACTTAGTAAAACGCACACAGGGATATAAACAAACAGGCAACAGTGAACACAAGTAAAAGTCAATCTGTTAAACTTGGACCCCACCTTTCATCCACCATCACCATCAGCACAGGATCACCACAAGGATGTGTACTGAGCCCACTCCTCTTCACGCTCTACACATCGGACTGCACGCCAACCCACCCCTGCAACACCATCATCAAGTTTGCTGATGACACTGCTGTGGTCGGGCTCATCTCAGGGGAAGATGAGACTCTCTACAGGGATGAGGTCAGCGGACTGGAAAAGTGGTGTTCAGGAAACAACCTCCACCTGAACACCACCAAAACGAAAGAAATAATCCTGGACTTCAGAAAGGGGAGAGTGGACCCGCCACCACTTTATATAAATGGGGTCAGCGTGGACAGGGTCCACTCTATCCGCTACCTAGGTGTGCTGATCACAGAGGACCTCTCCTGGACTGCAAACACCACTGCGGCAGTAGGGAAGGCCCAGCAGCGTCTCCACTTCCTGAGAATACTCAGGAGGAACAACCTGGACAAGAAGCTGCTGGTGACCTTCTACAGAGCCACCATCGAGAGCATCCTCACGTACTGCATAACAGCCTGGTATGCAGGATGCTCGGCCGCAGACAGGAAGGCGCTGCAGAGGGTGATCAACACGGCCCAGAAAATCACCGGCTCCCCCCTGCCCAGCCTAGAGGACATTGCTAGCTCTCGCTATACGAGCAGAGCCAGGCAAATCATCAAGGACTCCCACCATCCCAACCACCACCTGTTCCAACTGCTACCGTCAGGCCGACGGTACAGATCCCACAAGGCTCGCACAAATAGACTAAAAAACAGTTTTTTTCCCACAGCAGTCAATCTCCTAAATAAATGTAAATCCAACAAAAACTGTAACTAGTGCAATATCTGAAACCAATGTGCAATATTAACAATTCCCAGTGCAATATAATGCAATTTAGAATAGTTGTGTAGCTTTGTACATATGTATATTTTCAGTTAAACTCAATTCTATTGTTCCTTAGAAGATTATCTATTTTATTGTTTAAGCAGCTGGAGAGCACCGGAAATTTCGTTGTCACAAGTTTCTTGTGTTACAATGACAATAAAGGCTTTCTGATTCTGATTCTGATTCTGAAGTCAGCTATAAGTTCTCCTAAATAAAAAAGTCTTAACTGGAGCTTTGAAACACTCGACTGAGTCAATCTGGCGCAGAGACAGGGGGAGGTCGTTCCAAAGTCGGGGAGCGACTGCCTGAAAGGCGATGTCTCCCCTAGTTTTAAAATGTGTTTTTGGAACACATAAAAGATTTTTGTCAGTGAACCTCAAAGAACGTGCAGGAGTGTAGGGAGTTAAAAGGTCCGAAATATAGATCAGGGTTTGTCCGTGCAGGGCTTTAAAAACTAAAATAAAAATCTTAAAATCTATTCTAAATTTAACAGCAAGCCAATGTAGAGATAAAAGTAGAGGGGTGGCATGAGTGCGCTGATTGGTTCCAGTTAAAAGCCTTGCAGCAGAGTTCTGGACCAGTTGGAGACGTTTAAGAGACTTTTTGTTAAAACAAGTAAAAAGAGAATTACAGTAGTCTAAACGAGAGGAGATAAAAGCATGGATGATCAACTCAAGGTCAGATCTGGTTAACATTGTCTTCAGTTTAACCACATTCCTCAGGTGGTAAAAACAGTTTTTCACCAAGAGCTCCGAATGAGAGTCTAGAGACATAACTTTGTCAAACCAGACACCAAGATTCCTGAGACTTGGCTGGACAGAGAGCTCAGTGAACCAAGGTGTTTTTCTATGGAGGGAATTTTGTCATCAGGAGCAAAAATTATTGTCTCTGTCTTTTTAGGGTTCAGGAGTAAATGGTTGTCATTTAACCAAACTCTAATGTCGGCCAAGAAGTCTAGTAGATTTGATAGATTTGTGTAATTATTTTTTCCAAAGGAGCAATAAAGTTGAATGTCATCAGCGTAAAGATAAGAAATATTCGAAAATTTGCTGATGAGTCTCCCAAAGGGAATCATGTAGAGAGTGAATAGAATGGGTCCCAATACAGAACCTTGGGGGACGCCACAAGAGGATTTTTGCTTCTGAAGATAGTCAACACAGACCTTATAAGATCTAGCAACTTAAGACAGAACCAGATAAACCGTAGTCTTTATGAAGATGTTCTAGCATGATTTTATGGTTTACAGTATCAAATGCAGATTTTGGGTCTTAAAGAACGAGAACCGTGTATTAACCAGAATCTGCCGCCATGAACACATCTTTGGAAACTTTTAAAAGAGCTGTTTCCGTTGAGTGGTTGTCTTTAAAGCCAGATTGGAAAACATCACAAATATTGTTGTGTTCTAAGAATGACCTTAAGTGCTCCGCTACAAACTTCTCCAAGATCTAAGCAATAAAGGGAAGTTTTGTAATGGGACGGAAATTATTTGGATCAGAGTGGTCCAAGTTAGGTTTTTTTAGCACAGGATTTATCACAGCGTGCTTCAAAAATGAAGTAGCAGATCCAGACGTTAAGGAGAGATTTATAAGGTCAACCACGGCAGCACCAATACACTCAAACACTTTGAGAAAAAATGGGAGTTGGAATTATATCGAGGGAGCAAGATGAGGTCTTGATCTTATTGAGCAGAGAATGGATGTCCTCCACTGTGACTGGAGAAAAATTAGGCCAAGTCTGTGAGAATTGAGGGGATGGTGGTGGCTGAGCTTCGACTAAAGGAGGGATGTTATGTCCAACATCTGAAATCCTAGCAGAGAAGGTCTAAAGAAAAGTGCTACAATCAGATTGGGAAAGATTGGGGAGTTGAGAGGAAGATGGTGATGTAAGAGTATTTATGGTGTTAAAAAGAGTTTTGGAGTTTATTTTGTTCATTGAAATAGGTTTATGAAAAAATGTTGACCTAGCCTGTTTTATCATGTCATTTAGAGTGGAAATCAGCTCTTTAAGATGCAGTCTCTGCACCTTCAGTTTTGTTGTTTTCCAAAGACGTTCTATTTAATGGCATAGTCTTAAGAAGGAATGAATTTCAGCATTTATCCAAGGAAATTACTTTTTGGAAGAGACACTCTGTCTGACAGGAGTAATTGTGTTTAAAATAGTTAAAAATAGTTTAGTTGGTAGCCTTTCACCTTACCAAGCGAGCTACCCAGACTAGGGGTGTGCCAAAATAGCGATATGGCGATATATCGCGATATTTAGTCCCGCGATTGATTATCGATACGTCTTCATCAAGTATCGACCTTTTATTTACGTTTAAAGACCCTGTAAAATGTTATATTAACCATCCTTTGCTAAGACAATTCTTCGGAGGGTCGATAGGGGGCGCTTGTTGCGAGATTGGCTGTTGCGGGCGGACGAAGAAGAATACACATTCAAACAAAGATGGCGGAGCGTAAAAACAATGAGAAGCTAGAGCAGCAACTTAAAAGATGCGCCGGCATCATTGAAGCTGCATCACCCGGAGTTGTGTGAGAAAGCCGTGGTTGTTGCTGGCCTGAAGCCGACACAGCCCGACGCGGATACCTTTTTCCAGATGAAGCTACCCCCGTCTTCTGCGAGTCCGATCACTTGATTGTGGCGCTCCATGTATGCTTTACCTGCCAGCATCTTACACCCTGCAGTTATGTGATGGATTGTTTCAGGCGCCTCTTTGCCAAGCCTACACCTTGGGTCTTGTCTGGTGTGGTATATCTGAGCCTCTATCGCTCTGGTGCTCAGGGCTTGTTCCTGAGCTGCCAGGATGAGCGCTTCAGTGCTGTCCTGTAGGCCAGCCCTTTCTAGCCATTGGTATCTTTCGTGTTTTAACATCCGTGGTCTGTATCTCTTCCTTTGGCCATCTTATTATTCCTGCAGGGTATCTGATAACTGGCAGTGCGTAGCTGTTTATTGCCCAGGTATTATTTTTGCCATTGAGCTGGCTTGTCAGGACTTGCCTTACTCGTTGGAGGTATTTAGCTGTTGCAGCTTTCCTTGTTGCCTGCTCCAGGTTGCCATTTGCCTGCGGAATTCCAAGGTACTTGTAACTGTCCTCGATGTCTGCTATTGTTCCTTCTGGGAGTGAGACCCCTCCTGTGTGGACTACCTTGCCTCTCTTTGTCACCATCCGGCTGCATTTCTCGAGCCCGAATGACATCCTAATGTCAGTACTGTAGATCCTGGTGGTGTGGATCAGGGAGTCAATGTCACGTTGGCTCTTAGCATATAGCTTGATGTCATCCATGTAGAGGAGGTGACTGATGTTGGCCCCATTTCTGAGTCGGTATCCATAGCCAGTCTTGTTGATTATTTGGCTGAGGGGGTTCAGACCTATGCAGAACAGCAGTGGGGACAGAGCATCACCTTGGTATATCCCACATTTGATGGACACTTGTGCAAGTGGCTTCCCATTGGCTTCAAGGGTGGTTTTCCACAGCTTCATTGAGTTTCCTATGAAGGCTCTTAGAGTCCTGTTTATGTTGTACAGCTCCAAGCATTCAGTGATCCACGTGTGTGGCATTGAGTCATAGGCTTTCTTGTAATCAATCCAGGCTGTGCACAGGTTGGTTCAAGGGTGGTTTTCCACAGCTTCATTGAGTTTCCTATGAAGGCTCTTAAGGCCCGTACACACCGGGACGAATATTTGCCAGGCGTTATTCGCCAGCGTTTTGCGCCACGTTTTTTGTGTTCACACCCAGGCGATTTTCGCTGACGATGGGCCGAGTGAACATGCAATTTCATTCCCTGACATTAGATGGCCTTAATGTAAAACAGAAATACTCCTGTACACAAGGTGGCGCTGCGCAACCTCACGCTTCTTAAAGTCGCTTTTCACTCAGAAGAAGAGAGCAAGTATTTATGCGCCTGTCAGAATCATACAAAGAAAACATGAATATTTCAAACACCAGTAGCTCCAACTGGTGCTTGGTTCGGGGATATTTTAGAATGTCCGTTATTATTTCATTGCGGCAGTGTAGACGCTACTTGGCATCTATCTTCTTCGCTGCTATTTGAGCTCAGGAAGGCAGTTTTGCGTTTGGGCGCCCCCAAGTAGTGTTTTACTGTAACTTCAGAAGCTCCAGACACGTGTGCAAAAGCGCCATTCTCATTGGTCCAACAGATTTCGATGCTCATCCAAACCAAAAAAACGAACCCGAGGCGTTTTTTAAAAAGTGGCGTTTTGACGTGTGGCGTTTTTTCGCGTCGGTGTGCACACTCACATTGGTGCCCTTTGTTTAGTCACGAGGTGTTAAATTCGTCCCGGTGTGAACAGGCCTTTAGAGTCCTGTTGATGTTGTACAGCTCCAGGCATTCAGTGATCCATGTTTGTGGCATTGAGTCATAGGCCTTCTTGTAATCAATCCAGGCTGTGCACAGGTTGGTGTGTTGTGACTAGCAGTCTTGAGCGACTGTTCTGTCAACCAGGAGTTGGTGTTTGGCTCCTCTGGAGTCTCTACCAATGCCCTTACTCATGAATTGATCCATGTGCCTATTTATCTTGGTTACAATGATGCCTGACATGAGCTTCCATGTCGTGGAGAGACAGTTTATTGGCCGGTAGTTGGATGGGACCGCACCTTTTGAGGGATCCTTCTGGATCAGGATCGTTCGCCCTTCCGTTAGCCATTTGGGGTGAGTCCCATCTCTTAGAAGCTGGTTCATTTGTGCTGCCAGGTGCTCTTGGAGTGCGGTAAGCTTCTTTAGCCAGTAGGCATGTATCATGTCAGGGCCCGGTGCTGTCCAGTTCTTCATACCTGAGACTCTTTCTTGGATGTCTGCCACTGTGATGGTTACTGGATTCTGTTCAGGGAGGTTGCTGTGTTCTTTTCTCAGAGAGACCAGCCACTGGGCATTGCCGTTATGTGCTGTCTCTTTCTCCCATATACTTTTCCAGTACTGTTCAGTTTCCAGCCTTGGTGGGTCTGCTCCGCTGTTTTGACCCTGCCACTGAGCGTACACTTTTGCAGGTTGAGTTGCGAAGAGCCTGTTTATTCATCTGGCTTCATTGTCTCTTATGTACCTCTTTAGGCGGCTGCTCAAGGCCTTTGTTTGGCAGCTTCCAGTGCTTCAGGTATGGGCATCTGGCTGTATCTCTTAGGTACTTGCTTTCTCATTGTACCTCTTTGAGCCTCTGTCAGCTTACTCACATCCTTCCGAGTTTCCTTGATTTTGGCCCTGTAACTGTTGGTTCCATGGAAGGTACTGTTTTCTTCTATGGTTGCTCTTATAGCCAAGCATTTCAAGGATATGCATTGATTTTCAATTTTATTTATTTATTGACAATCTTAAATAATGAATGACACATTTATTTAATAATTTGATGGCGTATATATTTATTTCAATTAGTCTCTTCCGGTCCTCCAGACTCATCGGGCATTTTCTCCAATGATCACCGAGTTTATTGATGCTTGACAAAACCGAAAAGTCCTGGAAACTTATAAAAGGCTCTTAATGTGTTTGTTTCCCTGCAGTCCTCCCCCAGCATTGGATGACTGAAGATGAGGATCTCTGCAACCAGCAGAGGAACTTCAGAGTGGAACAGGAGGAACCAGAACTTCCAGAGATTAAAGAAGAACTGCAAGATCCAGAACCTCCACAGATT
>JAUDJI010000029.1:33301-57542 GCA_037389245.1 Oryzias sinensis
GGTATCAGTCTCCTGCTTCAGATCAAGCTGATGTTCATCCTGACTGATGCAGAGTTCCCCTGGTTCCTCTTTAATCTGTGGATGTTCTAAATCCTGCAGTTCATCTTTAATCTGTGGAGGTTCTAAATCCTGTAGTTCCTCTTTAATCTGTGGAGGTTCAAGATCCAGCAGTTCCTCTTTAATCTGTGGAGGTTCTAGATCCAGCAGTTCCTCTTCAATCTGTGGAGGTTCTGGATCTTGCAGTTCTTCTTTAATCTCTGGAAGTTCTGGTTCCTCCTGTTCCACTCTGAAGTTCCTCTGCTGGTTGCAGAGATCCTCATCTTCAGTCATCCAATGCTGGGGGAGGACTGCAGGGATACAAACACATTAAGAGCCTTTTATAAGTTTCCAGGACTTTTCGGTTTTGTCAAGCATCAATAAACTCGGTGATCATTGGAGAAAATGCCCGATGAGTCTGGAGGACCGGAAGAGACTAATTGAAATAAATATATACGCCATAAAATTATTAAATAAATGTGTCATTCATTATTTAAGATTGTCAATAAATAAATAAAATTGAAAATCAATGCATATCCTTGAGATGCTTGGCTATAAGAGCAACCATGGAAGAAAACAGTACCCACCATGGAACCAACAGTTACAGGACCAAAATGAAGGCAACTCAGAAGGATGTGAGTAAGCTGACAGAGGCTCAAAGAGGTACAATGAGAAAGCAAGTACCTAAGAGATACAGCCAGATGCCCATACCTGAAGCACTGGAAGCTGCCAAACAAAGGCTCCTAGCCTTGAGCAGCCGCCTAAAGAGGTACACAAGAGACAATGAAGCCAGATGAATAAACAGGCTCTTCGCAACTCAACCTGCAAAAGTGTACGCTCAGTGGCAGGGTCAAAACAGCCGAGCAGACCCACCAAGGCTGGAAACTGAACAGTACTGGAAAAGTATATGGGAGAAAGAGACAGCACATAACAGCAATGCCCAGTGGCTGGCCTCTCTGAGAAAAGAACATAGCAACCTCCCTGAACAGAATCCAGTAACCATCACAGTGGCAGACATCCAAGAAAGAGTCTCAGGTATGAAGAACTGGACAGCACCGGGCCATGAAATGATACATGCCTACTGGCTAAAGAAGCTTACCGCACTCAAAGAGCACCTGGCAGCACAAATGAACCAGCTGCTAAGAGATGGGACTCACCCCAAATGGCTAACGGAAGGGCGAACGATCCTGATCCAGGAGGATCCCTCAAAAGGTGCAGTCCCATCCAACTACTGGCCAATAACCTGTCTCTCCACAACATGGAAGCTCATGTCAGGCATCATTGTAACCAAGATAAATGACGACAGTGGCTCAGGTGGTTGAGCGGGTCGTCCAATGATCGAAGGATCGGCGGTTCGATTCCCCGCTCCCACCAGCCAAAATGTTGTTGTGTCCTTGGGCAAGACACTTCACCCTCCTTGCCTCCAGTGTGGCCTCCACTGGTGTATGAATGTGCATGAATGATCCCGGTGATGGTCAGAGGGGCCGTAGGCGCGAACTGGCAGCCACGCCTCTGTCAGTCTGCCCCAGGGCAGCTGTGGCTACAAAGTAGCTTACCATCACCAAGTATGAATGAGGAGTGAATGAATAATGGACATAATGTAAGCGCTTTGGGTGTCTTGAAAAGCGCAGATAAATCCAATCCATTATTATTATTATAAATAGGCACATGGATCAATTCATGAGTAACACACAGAAGGGCATTGGTAGAGACTCCAGAGGAGCCAAACACCAACTCCTGGTTGACAGAACAGCCGCTCAAGACTGCTAGTCACGGCACAACAACCTGTGCACAGCCTGGATTGATTACAAGAAGGCCTATGACTCAATGCCACAAACATGTATCACTGAATGCTTGGAGCTGTACAACATCAACAGGACTCTAAAGGCCTGTTCACACCGGGACAAATTTAACACCTCGTGACTAAACAAAGGGCACCAATGTGAGTGTGCACACTGACGCGAAAAAACGGCACACGTCAAAACGCCACTTTTTAAAAAACGCCTCGGGTTCGTTTTTTTGGTTTGACGCGTCGCATCGAAATCTGTTCAACCAATGAGAATGGCGCTTTTGCACACGTGTCTGGAGCTTCTGAAGTTACAGTAAAACACTATTTGGGGGCGCCCGAACGCAAAACTGCCTTCCTGAGCACACATACCAACGAAGAAGATAGACGCCAAGTAGCGTCTACACTGCCGCGACGAAATAATAACGGACATTCTGAAATATCCCCGAACCAAGCACCAGTTGGAGCTACTGGTGCTTGAAATATTCATGTTTTCTTTGTATGATTCTGACAGGCGCATAAATACTTGCTCTCTTCTTCTGAGTGAAAAGCGACTTTAAGAAGCATGAGGTTGCGCAGCGCCACCTTGTGTACAGGAGTATTTCTGTTTTACATTAAGGCCATCTAATGTCAGGGAATGAAATTGCATGTTCACTCGGCTCATTGCCAGCGAAAATCGCCTGGGTGTGAACACAAAAAACGTGGCGAAAAACGCTGGCGAATAACGCCTGGCGAATATTCCTCCCGGTGTGTACAGGCCTTAAGAGCCTTCATAGGAAACTCAATGAAGCTGTGGAAAACCACCCTTGAAGCCAATGGGAAGTAGGGTTGTGCCGATGGACGATATCATCGTCCATCGTGATGGGTGACTGACATCCCGATGGAGAGACCACCATCGTGATGCCACGCCCCCGCCACGTTGCGAGTCGACGCCACAAGCCGCGGTTACATGTACAAAATATCTTGATGGGATCAATGGTCGGATTAGAATCCAACCGTGTACATGGGCCCAGAAAAATGTTTTCAGAATATAAAAACGTTCACTAAGGTCACAATTTCGGTCGGAATAAATCATTCGCACATGCGCAGTAGGGTTTGAAAACCGGAAGTGGATACAACTTCCGCCGAGCGGCTTTTTTTCCAAACTTTATTAACAGCGCCGAGCGGCTATATACATTGACATGTCAGCTCGGTAAAATACGAGACGATCTTTTAAACGTGCTTTTAATAATGTTACGGTTATTATGAAACATCTGTTCGCTCATCATTTGAATTTTGATCCGTGTGGTCAGTGCTTTTTCTGAACGAAGCCAGGATTAGCAGTAATATGCTAACACGGGCTAACAACATTAGCTTTGGGTGGCGCTGCACGTAAACATGTGGTAATAACATCAGCCTTTATTTAGTCGGGACACGACTGGAAACACAAATCCACGTGATTGTTTGAATGTTTTCGAAGGACTGAGCGAAATTTCTGCTTTGGAGCTCAAACCGCTGTGTCTGCTGACGATCCGAGCTGTGCTCAGACACACACTTATAGACCCGGTTCTGAGTTCGGTTGCTTGTACCCCTAGAGCTGCGGGACGGATCGCAGTCTTAAATCTCCCACACATACCGTTTATGTAACAAAGCACCCCCCCCCTTCCCATCAAACACAGAGCTGTAAGTCCGCGCTCCGCCGGTCCACTTGACTAGTTAAGTGCGGGAGCGGACTACTTCTTTTCTATTTTGTTTGTTACTTTTTTTGTTAAAGTCACTTCCCTCAGTTTATAGTGGATCACCGCGGATTAGTCATTAGTTGGGAAATAAAATAAAAAAAAAAGTAAAATAACGAATAGCAACGAAAAATGTAAAATTACCCAGCTCAGGAACAAGCCCTGAGCACCAGAGCGATAGAGGCTCAGATATACCAGACTAGACAAGACCCAAGGTGTAGGCTGTGCAAAGAGGCGCCTGAAACAATCCATCACATAACTGCAGGGTGTAAGATGCTGCCAGGTAAAGCATACATGGAGCGCCACGATCAAGTGATCTGTCTCGCAGAAGACGGGGGTAGCTTCGTCTGGAAAAAGGTATCCGCGTCGGGCTGTGTCGGCGACACAGCCCGACGCCAGGCCAGCAACAACCACGGCTTTCTCACACAACTCCGGGTGATGCAGCTTCAATGCTGCCGGCGCATCTTTTAAGTTGCTGCTCTAGCTTCTCGTTGTTTTTACGCTCCGCCATCTTTGTTTGAATATGTATTCTTCTTCGTCCGCCCGCAACAGCCAATCTCGCAACGAGCGCCCCCTATCGACCCTCCGAAGAATTGTCTTAGCAAAGGATGGTTAATATAACATTTGACAAGGTCTTTAAACGTAAATAAAAGGTCGATACTTGATCCAGACGTATCGATAATCAATCGCGGGACTAAATATCGGGATATATCGCCATATCGATATTTTGGCACACCCCTAGTCTGGGTAGCTCGCTTGGTAAGGTGAAAGGCTACCAACTAATCTATTTTTAACTATTTTAAACACAATTACTGTTGTCAGACAGAGTGTGTCTTCCAAAAAGTAATTTCCTTGGATAAATGCTGAAATTCATTCCTTTTTAAAGTGTGGGTGACATGGTCTATTTTAATAAGCCAAAATATAGTAAATAGTCTCTATTTCATGTTGCGATTGTTTTTAATATTTTTCGAAAAAGAATAAATAGCGAAAAACGCAATATAAACAACGAGGACGGCCGCCGGCTTCACGCATTCCGCCGAATTCTCGCCCCCCTGTTTGTGACGTAACGAAAGGAAGACAAGGCAGACAACATGGCTAGCACCGATAGCGAAGCACAGAGTGATGCTACAGTCTCTATTAGCGATTTATCATCAGATGAACAGAAAGATGAAGAGGAAAGTTGCGGAGATTATCATGATGATGAGTCACTTTTGCAACCGTATCGATTCGAACCCTTTTGCGAAAGTGAGGAGGATATAGTATAGCAGAAAGTAGTAGGTCTAGTGATGCCGATGACGATAGCCAGCATGAAGATTCGGCTAGACTCCAGTAAGTCTAAAAAATGTATAAAATTAAATTACTCCACTTACCCTAAAATATACTCAAAATGTCCCCTTTTGGCCTAATCTAAACAAAGGTAAACACTGGTTTTCAACCCAATTTACAAAATAAATGTCACAAAATAAAAGTTTCCCAGATATTACTACTCTTTAGTTAACAAAGTCACTGTATACCATTAACAACTGCAGAACATTAACAGTTTTACCTGTTTGAACCAGTTTGAAACCTTTTCTCGTGCGCTCGCGCGCTCACACACACACAGTTCAGTTTACTCACGGTACGGCACCTCAAAAGCAAAAGAAAAAAAAACGTTGCAGGCCTGTTGCTTCTCTTGCAAAACATTGAGTGCGTTGAAATACTCCAGTTGGATCCAAGGACAACAGAAAACACGACTACTTCGCCTCAATGTGATCCATCGTGATGCACACTAGCCTAGCTTAGCAGCCTCCGCTCCCGACTCCAGCGCCGTCCTCTCCGACCCAGAAAACGGCTCGCTCGCTTCCAGCTCACCCGCCTTTCCTCGACTCAGAAGCCAAGATCCTCCTCCCAACTCTCCGTTCAAAATTCTTCGTTTGTGTCCCGGTTTTTGTCCCTTCGAAAACGCAGACTTCTCTCCTGCAGATCTGGAGGGAAAAATCCTTCGCCGTCCACCTTCTTAAATTTTCCCCTTTTCAGCAGCGTTTCTTGTTTTGGGAATTTTATACACAGATACACTTTCACTAGATGTATTGCTACATCCAGCTGCCACACAACGACTTGGCATGTTGATGATTAACAGATTTAAACACGAGAGAAACGAAGACTACCTGTTTTGTTTACATGCTGTCCTAAGCGCAACTGCGAAAGGCAACTCCCTTTCGTTACGTCACAGGTCAAATCGGGTTCACTTCCAGCCTGCGCTCTAGCGGCAGATCCAAATCTCTGATTCCTTCGAAAGATGTCTATTTTTCATATGCTTCGGATTTTTTTCGACGCAAACTATTGGTATCAATAGAATCAGCGTTTAAAGGGCTTTTTTATTTGACAAAGTTGTTCAAAGCATGGCATCCACACTTTAAAGCCGCAAGCAGCGTTGTATGGCCCGCAGGCACAACTCACCCCACCTCCCACCTCTACGCACCACTTTCGCTATCGCTGCCCACCTCTATACAGTACCGCTGCCCTTACTGCCCACCTTTGATCAAGGCTAGTCAAAGCTGCATATGCTAAAAATGCTAACTATATTAGTTATTAGGGCTAGGAATCACTGGGTACCTCACTATACGATACGATTTGCGATACATTGCTCACGATAACGATACTATCACGATATGGCGATATTGTGATAATCGATTTATCTTGTCTCTAACAACTCACGATATATGAAACTTTAAGAAAGAAGAGCTTGAAAAACTGTTTTTTGGAAAATATTTTCCCATTTATTTTTTTAAACACAATGATAATGAACAACTTGTGTCCTTTTTGGTGTAATGAATAACAGACTTTTGTGTAACATTGCGGAAATCAGTAATACTCTGTCTTTGACAATGACAATTTTCATTTGGAGATATCTGTAAAATTTGGTCTAAACGATAGCGAACATGAACAGCAGCCATTATTTAGTTCAAAATTGCTGTAAAAAATGAATAAGTCAAGTAGCTGCCAGGCACATTCGTATTAACTTTTGAAAAACAAAACCATAGCCATTGCTTAATTAAACAAATAGCTGTGAATCACATATTAATTCTGTGAACAAATGATAGTGTCTTTGTTAAAAATAAATGACACCATTTAGTGCAAATGTGGTGTAAACAAAAATAAAATTCTCCCAGAACAATAAAAATCAAGTAGTTAGGAACTTTCCTTTAAGTTATTTAAGAGATAAACTGCTTTCAAAATAAATGACCAGGAATAAAATCCATGAAGAACATAAAGTGCATCCAAAAGTAAACATCTTTGTGAACAACATGATTGGGGAAAAGCTGCATGCGGTGTATGTTTAAATGTTGTGTTTTTCTTGAGAACCACAGGTTTTTAGCATCAAGTAGCCACTCTTCTACCGCTGCTGAAAGGAGAAGGGGGTCTATGGGATGGGATGCCTCTCTTTCTTCCGTTTCCATCTCAACCGTAACTTTGGTCTGGCCGTACAGCGCAGGGATCTTTTTTTCTGTATTTCCGAGAGGGAATGTCAAAGCGTGGCTCTACTGCATTCAATAAAAACCGAAATCCCTCGTTCTCCACCTCCCGTTTTGTTTTCCGTTTGTTATTGCCGGTGCTCTGTCTCGCAGAAGACGGCGGTAGCTTCGTCTGGAAAAAAGTATCCGCGCTGGGCTGTGTCGGCTTCAGGCCAGCAACAGCCACGGCTTTCTCACACAACTCCGTTGATGCAGCTTCCATGCTGCCGGCGCGTCTTTTAACTTGCTGCTCTCGCTTCTCATTGTTTTTTCGCTCCGCCATCTTTGTTTGAATGTGTGTTTTTCTTTGTCCGCCCGCAACAGCCAATCTCGGAACGAGCGCCCCCTATCGACCCTGCGAAGAATTGTCTTACCAAAGGATGGTTAATATAACATTTTACAGGGTTTTTAAATGTAAATAAAAGGTCGATATTTGATCAAGACGTATCGATAATCGATCGTGGGACTAAATATCGCGATATATCACCATATCGATATTTTGGCACACCCCTACTAGTTATGCTAATGTAGCTAAAAGTGCTAGCATTGCGTTCAGCATCAACAACTCATTCAGAAAAACACACTGCTTAAGATGCTTATTTTGCCAACTACGCTAGTTATGGTAATCTGGCTAAAAGTGCTAGCATTCCGGTCAGCATCATCAACTCACTCAGATAAAAAAATTGGTAAAAGCTACCAATAAAAAAAAAAAAATCACTTTTTTCAAAATGGTGGCTTTTCTGTTGATTTTATCACAATAGCAATCTCTTCATGATTTGGCCCCATGCCATGTCAATGCCAATAATGCGGGGCTCCATAATATTGGTCTGCCAAAATTCATGCAAAATACCCTGTCCTCCAGTCCGGATCAGAAGGACGGTATGTATGTCAGGTGGCTATTTAATGACGCTGAGATGGCTGTGACGTAGATGACTGGACTTTGAAGATGTCGTTCGTTTCTTCTTTGTGGTTGACTTTACTCACGCATAGTTGAGCGCTGGACACCGCGCGTGAGGTGGAGAGGATGGCTTCTTCCTCCAGGGTTTGGGGTGTGGCTAGGCGGACGTGTTGGTGGAACCTTTCAGGTGTGAGTCCTTGTGGGAACGCATGGAGAGCTGACTCTTCCTGCACCACAGTAGAAAATTGGGGGTAGCCCCGGCGAACCGCAGCTTTATTGTGAAAATGAAGAAGCTTTTCCAGTAATGACTTTTATTTTGAAATATGAGACACAAATGCATATGGCATACCACAAATGCAGTACTCTTTGTTTCAAACAAAGAAAGTTTCAATAATAATTCAACTTGGACCTATTTTCCTTGTGCAATATTGTTATGAAAGCACTTTTTTGAGTTTATGCCAAATTCTGTTTAAAAGCTATTTGACCTGCTGTGAGTGAATTAAATAAAATTTCAGATCAATTGGAAATGTTTTTGTATTTCTTTGTATTAGAGTTGGCATTATAGTTGATGATGGCACAGTTGTTCAGGGTTCAAATAGGCGTTTCCTTCCGTAAACCCCTGCTCTAAATCTTCAAAAAGACAATGCAACTCCCCCACTCTTTATCTTTTTCAATGTCTTCCTCACTTCATCCTTACTAATTTTTTTGCTGCCTCTCCTTGTCTCAACCTTCCTTGTCTCTTCCTCGTGGTATGATTAAAAATAATCAAATTATATTTTGTATTCAAGTAGATGCTAAAGTAAGTTGAGATAGTAAATTTGACAATAGCACATAAAATAGATATTTTAAGTTTATCGCAAAATGACAACAACAGACATCTGTGGAAACAGCCCTGTCTTCACCTCCAAAATGAAGAGAATTTTATTTATGCAACACAGGTATTTTCAGTATTGTCACTCTAATGACTGAAAAATCTATTGAACCACCACTATGAACTAAAAAAAACACATTATAAACACATAACGCAGCGTATTTGTCATTTCAGTGCAGTTGTTGATTGCTTCAGTCTAATTGCACTAAAGCAGTGGATGTTTTTGTGTTGACACAGATAAATGGATTCGCCACATTAAAGTCTGGGCATTGCATTGTGGAAATTTTCAGCATTGATACTCATTTACCACCACTTCTTGATTCCCTCCTGCAGCTGCAGCACTAGTGGGTTGTGATGTACATGATGTGCATCATCAGAGTCTCCATGAATGCTGCTGATTTCATCAGCTTGTTTAGAAAAAAATTAATCAATTTAGAAACGAGCAGCACTTTTTTTCATTCAAGGTCTTTACACAGTTTCATTCATAAGGATAACAAATAATTAGAAACTCTGTACAATGTGATTTTGTTATAGATTCTTCATCACTTTTCCCATGGTCAATGAGACATCTCTCCTCAGGGGGACTGGCAACCTGTCAGCGACGGACAGGCAACTTGTACAGGGCGTACCCTGCTTTTGCCCTTTTGTCTTTTGGTAAAGACTCTCCCCATGACCTCGAAAGGGATTCAATGAGTTCAGAAAATGGAGCAATAGATTGTTTTAAAATAAAATCTTTCATCTGAAGTTCTTTTGAAGTGGTTTCGATTTTTCTTGGTGCTTAACTATAAAAAAAAGTATTTAAGTATAAAAGGGTTCCTTCTTGTGTTTGTGTCTCTGCAGTCCTCCCCCAGCATTGGGTGACTGAAGAGGATCTCTGCAACCAGCAGAGGAACTTCAGAGTGAAACATGAAGAACCAGAACCTCCACAGATTAAAGAGGAACCAGAGGAATTCTGCATCAGTCAGGATGACGATCAACTTGATCTGAAGCAGGAGACTGATAAGTTGATGGAGATTCCTACTTATGAGGAAGATGAGAACAGTGAAGCAGATCTAAACAATCAGCAGAGCTTTAATGTAACTGATAATCAGGATGAAGAAGGAAACCAACATGAAGAATCAACATCAACTACAGATGAAGAGACAGACCCACAGAACAGAGATCAGAGGAAGAGAAGAGACAGAAGTCATGTCCAAAGTGTGGACAGCTCTCACAGGTCAGAAAGTGTCTCTGTTAGAAAAAAATAACCCGAAAGGCATCTTTGGTTAAGAAATGAAAACAATCTTCAAAAGGAAAAAGATCAACATTTATAAAGTTGGGTAAAAGAAAAGGAATTGCAAACAATATGTCAATGGTAAAAGCTTTGATTACTTGTCTAAAGTCAGAATTCACATGAGAACTCATACAGGAGAGAATCATTTTTTGTGTACAGAATGTGATGCAAGTTTTAGTTGTATATATGAATTGGTGAATTCAAAAGGGGCCCAAGTCCACAATTGGTCAAAATGGAGATATTAATTGTTTTATGGACTTCAAGGGAAAAGCTATCTGAATATGTGCAAAAACGTCTCAAGTCTGTTGTAATGTATTGACTATGCATTGAGTGCAAGAGGGGCCCAATTCCTGGACTTGGGTCTCTCTTGCATAGGTTTAGCTTTATCTCATGGCAGCAATAGTCATCCAATATGGCAGCGCCCATGCAGCAGGAGTTTGATTGAAGTGATGAGGAGATTAGGCCTAAAAGAAAATGTAATGAACAAGAGTGGGCCAGAAACAAACAAAAATGATTACAAGGTGAAGGCAGGGAATATGTCAATACCAAAAAAGAAGTGAATAAGGTAAGTTGGCCTACTTGTGTGGTAGTTTAAATAATACAGTGTGTGCTTGTACATGCCTTACACATACTAGTAGTACAGTAAAGTGTACTGGGGTGTCTAAAAAAAAAACCCCAAACAACTACAAAACAAAGACCAGTACCAAGGAATGCACATTATCTCAAATGGGCCTGAATATGATATGCCCTAGGTCTAGTCCCAGTTACTTGGAGGCTGGCCAGAGGTGTTTTTGTACCCATATTTTATCAAAGTGACAAATGTATTTCTCATTTCAGGTGCAAACGGCAGTGTTTAGAGGCGTTTACGGTGACGGCAAAAGAAGCCATTCTTGAGAATTTCAAAACGATTGGCACTCAAGATGGCCAGGATGCACATCTCATGTCTCTCATCAGCTGTAAAAAGCCACAACGCAGACGACCACGAGGTGCTGGGGAATCACAAGAACGCAAGTGGCAGTACCATTACAAGGTTAAACTTGGTGATGAAGAGAAAGTGGTATGCAGGGAGGCCTTCGCCAGCCTCCATGGCATAGGGACAAAGCGTGTCAGGAGAGTTGCAAACCACCAATCCCAAGGAATAACTCCAAAAGACAAGCGTGGCACTCATAATAACAGACGTTGCATTTCAGACGATTTGAAGGGCAAAGTTGATGAACATATTCGGTCATTCCCATATTTTGTATCACATTATGCATGCCATGGAACGAAGAGGCGTTATCTTGCCTCTGATCTCACAGTTGTAAAAATGTATTCTCTGTTCCTACAGTTGTTCTACCCCGACAAGTATGCTGAATATCGCACTGGTAAAGATGTTAAAAAGATTGATTGTGAGGTGAAATTCTGGTTCTATTATGATTACTTCAAAATGAATTTTAATTACGGGTTTGGGAGACCTCGCAGTGATGTTTGCTCTGTCTGCAGCGAATACCAAGCAAAGCTGAAGGTAGAGAAAAATGCAGCTGTTCGGAATACCTTATAAATTAAACATGCATTGCACAAGAAAAAGGCAATGGTTGTTTACAACAAGCTGAAATCATTCACTAAACTTGCTGAATGAAATGACATTTTTCAATGGATCGCCGATTTACGGAGTCGCAATGGAAACGCGTGGAGAAAAAAAAGAGCGCTATACTTCAGTGAGACTGAGTCTGAGATTTTAATGATGCCGTATGAAGATTCTACGCCCATCAAAAAAGTAATACTGCTGCATCAGAAAAAGAGTTTCTGCTTGGAGAAAAAGAACGGACAAAGTAAACACACAAGTTTCTATCTCATTGTGACGCTTATATAACTTGTCCAATTTTGCCAACTTAAATGAATTACTTCTATGGGTAACAAGTAATTGAGTTAAATTTATTCAACCTAAATTATTATGTCTATGCCACTCAATATTTTTTACAACTCAAATTTACATATTTATCTAACTAAATGTCATATAATTCCAATTAAATTAAATGTTTTTCCATCTTAATTTATTAGACTTCTTGAACTCTCATATGTGTACTGTAAGTTTGTGCCTGCAGATATTCTCTTTTTTATAACAATTAAAGGACAGAAATAATATGTGATTGTTTCATGATTTCATTTATCATTTCTCCAACTTTGACATATCACTTTAGAGCACTAGTGTTGCTAAATAAAGTCATCATCCTCTCACTCATGGTGCAGAAAGAATTAAACATAACTGGACAAATTAACTTGGCAAAACACTGTAAAACAGTTAAACAACTAAACACATTTGGTCAAAACCCACACTTAAACCCAAATCCGTCAAGACAGGCAAAGGGAATGGTATCCCCAAATTCCTTGCAGTGCCGATCTAACAGCAGCACCAAAGTTACACCTACTTGATTGAATTAATTTGAATGAAAGGAAAATAACTGTCTGAAAACTACATGTTATTTTTAAACTGACTTAAAAAAATTATTTATCTTAACTGAAGCAAATAATTAGTTGCTACGGCAACTTGATATACCTCTATTTCTGGAACCGAAAGCTGTGGTTATCAACTTCCTTAGCCTCAAACTAACTGTGGTATCTCACATAAACTTGCTTTTTGGAAAAAACCCCAGCTGTGAAATATCATTAAACAAAATAAAGAACACAACAGCTCAATGATGGGGATTTTGAAGGTGATTTTGGAAAGTCAAAGTCTTTATCCGCCTGAAAAGGACCTCTTTGCACCAAATCCATTTTTATTGAATCAGAGACTGTGGTTGGCCATTCAGCTGGACTATTAGGAATTGAGGTTGGTGGAATTTTGGATCCAGTCGGCTCCTCTTCCATACACGCCTCTCTTGGAGCCTCTGGAACATAAGAGACATAACTTTAACAAAATCAAACAGTGAAAAATCAAACAGTACAACCAAATCTACATAACAGTTGCTGTGATGCTGGAAGCAGAATGTTGGAAAAAAGTTGCCTTCACTTTTTTGTGTATGTGTGCAAATGTATGACTATTTTTCAAGTAATAATAAAACAATAAGTTTGATCTAGGTTCCATGTTGGGTGGATTTGAACTTACCAGCAGCAACATTAACGTTTTCCCTTTCAACAGAAGATGTGATGACAGGAGTTTCTTCTGCAGCTAAAAAAACAAGAATTATTATACAATAATCAATGATAAAGCTAATAAAATTCAATTGAATTCAATTCAATTTTTTTTTGTATAGCCCAAAATCACAACAACAGTCGTCTCGATGGGCTTCGAAGTAAAACATGAACTCAAAAGGATCACGAATATGAACTAATAAACTGACTAAGCTATACTGGCATCCCTGCCCTTAGACCCCCCTTCGCGGTAAGGAAAAACTCCCAAAAAAAACGGATTCCGGAAAAAACGAAGAAACCTCAGGAGTGCCCACATGAAGGAGGGATCCTCCCCAGGACGGACAGGCGATGTACCAGAACTCTTAGAGAAGAATTAACTTATCTAAATCTACAACTACATATTTAAAGTCCAGCAGACGAGCTTCATCCAGCTGTGGTTGGGGGGACAGTCAAAGGCGCGAGTCGAGCCGGAGACAGGAACCACAGCCAGGTGTAGGAGCGGGAGCAAAGGCGAGGTAGACGGTCAGGAACAGGAGCACGGATGAGCCAACTGGAGTCTGGAAGCACTCCCACTCCCCAGGAGGGGAGAGGGAAAGAGGGACAATACATGAATCGCACTGTACCAAACAGAGGCATGGAGAACTAAATGATAAATTATGATCAAGAATGGAGGAGAGGAAGGGTAGAAGTAGAAAAGAAAAGAAGACAGAACCCCGGAGCACCATAGTTACCCCAGCTTCAACTTCTAGCAGCCTAAAACACCTATAGCAGAATACTACTAATAGTTTAGTGGCTCATTTAAAATCTGTGTGCAGGTTTTTTATAATTTCATGATCTTTTTATATATTTATGAGAGATTTATTGTTTGATTGTATATTTGCAGGAGGTCATATTTATTTATTTAATTATGAACAACTTGGGATTCCATACTCTTCAACTGCTGTTTATGAAAAAAGGGGTTATGCAGACACTCTTTTTTGAGTTACTTTACATGCTATTAATATGACCTTAGATGACATCTTCAGTGATGTCAGGAACATCATGGGATGTGGACGCTGCACCTCCTCCAATACTTTTTGATACTTTTTGAGAGCAGAAGAAACTGTTGGCTGAGAAGAAACTGTGCAAAACATCATCATTATGTAAAACCAAAACAGAAAAATACAAATAAGAAAAAAATGTACCCATTTATAAATAAGAAATGTGAACAATAATTTGAATATAAATGGAAATACAGGCATTTATACACTTCTTTATCTATTATTTTGTACGTTCATAATTTTAAAATTAGTACATTTATTTTGTTTGTCATTTATAAATGAGAACATTTATTTACTATTCGTATTTGGAAAGTTTTGATTCTCCATGTAATATTCCATGCCAATGCAAGATTTTAAGACACACTGATTGTTGAAAAAGTCAGACTACCTTACTGTCTCTATAAGATAAACAACAGTTTTTATACTCAAACTAAAAAATGCAGAACGCACTAAATATGTGTTAGCAAAACAATTAAACAATACGATAAAGTAAGTTAAAACATTTATCAACCATCATACCATTATGATTATTTACTTGTCTCACCTCATCGCCATTTTGGAAGGTCATGTCCTACCTCATCTTGGAAACTTGGGTATCAGAATTATTTTCCAGTTTTCCATGGAAATTACGACAAACGGGGTCGTTTATGTGCAAACTTTGCTTCGAATCGATTCGTATATAACGTTAATCGCGCAGCTGCACAGAAAGGCTGGATAATCATGTAAAAACATCCTCCAAATTTACAATCTTCTAGTTGAACAAACTGTGGCCTGTTGTAACCTTTGTGCTATCCTAGGCACTTTACCATTGGGAGTTGGGTCAACTAGACCCACTAGACCAGGGGTGGCGAACAAGTTTGAAACCAAGAGCTGAAGCTTTTCACTGTGAGAATCAAAGAGCCACACCACACACTGATCTGCCAAGACGTACACACAAACATGCAATGAAAGCCGTATTATTTTCCATAACACACTCCTCTCCCTACAACAGTACAGCAAGTAAAGTCCTTGTATTGTGCTTATTTCAAGGAAAGTGTCCACCCTCAATACACATCAAATACAGCTTAGCCAGAGTGAACACAGAGACTACCCTGGAGGTCAGACACCCCCTCCACACACACAGGCACCTCTCTCTTATCTAATACACACACACACTCTCTCTCTCCCTCTCTTTCTCTCTCTCTATCTCACTCTTAATAACTGAATATTTCACCATTCACCATTTAACTGGTAATTCTTTGTATCTCAACATTCCTCTTTCAATGACCCTTACACCAACAAATACACCAACATCTGGACAGAGCATCCTTCTGGTGTCTAAGTAATTCATATTTACCATAAACATATTAAATACATTACACTTCAGTTGTGTGCAACTTAAATTATTTTTACCTTCATTAGAATATCTTGCTTTTATATGTTTTTTATTTATTTAAAAATTGAACGACTGACTTTTAACATCAAAAGTCTTAGCGGCTGAAGGCGGGGCTAACCTGGGCCAGTTGTAGCCTCTCTGATCGGTTCCTTTACGTGAATGTCGGTCAGAATGGACCGACGCCTTGATTTCACGTGTTTCAAGGTAATAAACAGGGACTGGCTGACATATATTGAGGAGAACATCGACGGCAGATTGAAAGCAGCTCTTTTACACACTGGGATTTCTCCATCTCCAAAACGTAACAGGGCCTTTTTTCAAAGAGATTTCAGCTCAAACATCTCCAGTTAGTTCACTGCCTCATCAGTGACAAGCGGGGATCTCAGGGAGTCTGTCTCTGCATTAGAGGATCCATGAGAAAAGTGATCTGCGGTCATTTCCGTCCAGTTGCACAAGCAGCGTCACATACTGCGCTTTGGATTGCAGCTTTCTGCTGTGAGCTCCACAAAGAAGGAAAGTGGAATGATGGCCGTTTTGAATGTGCACTTTGAAAAGCTTCAACTTGTTCATAAAGGAGAAATTTTAATTTGTGTCAGATCAGGAAGAGTTTTCAATTTTCCCCGGGATCCGTTTTGTTCTTTTCTGCCATGAACACTATTACTGCTTCATACTCTGAATTAAGCCATTTTGACCATGAGGGTAACAGTCTGCACGCATATCAAAACTGTATCTATGTGTTTCGGCATTTAACGTAACCTGCGCAAATGATTGGCGGCCACGTATGTGTCAGAATCAAACACACACACTGCCAAATTACTTTTATTATTATTTATTTTTAATACCCTCTGACTGTTTTAGTGTGGTTTAAGAGGGAAAAAATAATGAAATGAGGCACAGTATATAGAAAATATGAAGAGACGCAAAGACGCACGCTCATTGGCCAAGAGCCGCATGTGGCTTGAGAGCTGTGTTCGCCACCCCTGCCATAGACAGTGCTCTGAACCTTTTTTCTTTAATGATTTGGGATCTTCACTGGTGTCCATGGATTACATGAAATCTTTCCACCTTTATCCACCTTTATCATGGTAGTGAGAACACGTCAATGTAAGGGTGGGGGGGGGGGGTCATCTAAGATAACACAAGGGTTAATATAACTGTTTAACCAATTTGATGCCTGTCCTAGTATTCCATGTCTTTCAAGTTTGTTTACTAAAATGTCATGCTCAATAGTGTCTTCCGACTTTTTCAGATCTCCTCATTCTCTGTGCCATTTATAATTTCTTGAGTTAGTTGTGTTTGTCCCCTAATTTGTGTAATGGAATTACTTTGGCTATTTTCATTTTTTGGGGAAATGTTCCTGTTTGAAAGGATAAATCACAAATATAGGTTAGCGGCTCAACAATGGAATCAATGACCTTTTTTATCACCATATTTATTCCATTTGTAGATGTTTTGTTTTTGAATTCTTTGACGCTTTCTAAAACTTCTTTTGCTTCCACAGGTCTCAAAAAGATTAAGTTTGGATTTATCTTCATGTGGTGTTCGACATTTTCCATTTCTGATTTATTAGTACAGTTATTTTTGTTGACTAACTTTTCCCCTATTAATAACAGAATAATAATTAAACTCTTTTGTCATGTCTTGAATGTTGTTACAAATCTCGTTTTTACCAACTAAAAAGTCTGGATAATTTATTTTCTCTCTGTGTTTTCTAATGACCCTGTTCAGAACTTTCCAAACTTCTTTTGTATTTGATTTATTTTTGTCTTGTATTTTTGTATAATAGTCTTTTTTGAATGTTGTCATGATACTGGTTAGTTTGTTTTTATATTTTTGTATCGCTGTTCGGCTTCAAGAAACTGTCTGTGATTTAAAGAAACTGTACTATAATTACTTAAACAAAAATAGGCAGGTGCGTAAATTTGGGCACTCCAACAGAACTATGCCATCAATATTTAGTAGATCCTCCTTTTGCAGAAATGACAGCCTCCAATCACTTCCTATAGCTTCCAATAAGGGCCTGGATTCTGTTTGAAGGTATTTTGGACCATTCCTCTTTGCAAAATGTTTAGGTTCAGCTATATAAATGATGTATTTCCATATTTCTGAGAGGCTTCCTTTAGGTTTAAGTTCATCCTAAGTGGAGCTGGCAGCAACAGGTAACCCTTCAGTTTAAAAGTACAGATTTGTTGGTAAGCAGCCGCTTTTTTTGACATGCAACAACGTTTGACCATGCCGCAGTATTCTCAGGGCTTTGGTCAGACGGTCTTTTTCATTTAACTTATGACAGCTCCAAAGTGAAATGACCCAGAAGAATCCAGTTATATTAAGCTTTAGATCGTCCTTCACTGTCTGCTTTAATACAGAGAACACTGGACTGTCCTTTTATCAAAGTAAGGAGAGCCTCTATTTCTGGTGACTGAAACCCTCCAGTCATCCTGGTGACAAATTCATGCAGTAACAGCTTCTGAAAACTTTAGTTTGTACATGATTTATTATGTTTCATTTACCAACCACGGTGATGAAGTTCTTTTTTCTTTGTAGTGATGTAATTTCTTTAAAGCCCTGAAATCTCTCCTGCCATGTTTCCTTACATTTTTTTTCTTTTTTGGTCAACCTGTCATTCATTCACAGATTGACTAATTCAGATATGTTGCTTTTTTTTCTTGCAGACCTATGTACAGCGGGGAAAATAAGTATTGAACACGTCAACATTTATCTCAAAAAACATATTTCTAATCAAGCTATTGACACGAAATTTTCACCAGATGTCGGCATCAACCCAAGTAATGCACACATAGAAAGAAATTCAAACGTTTATGTCCATAAATGAAGTTATGTGTAATAAACCATAAATAAACCATAAACACGTCATTTATTTTGAACACTCGGTTACTGTCGGCCGTAACCACGCCGTACAAAACAGGGTCAGCCTTCCCAACTAAAAAACACAAGCTTCGCTCCTAGTCTCGCGGCTTTTCCTCCCATCTCCCGCCACTCCCACTGTTCTCTGTAATCAACAGAGCAATTTAGCATCTAGTAGAACATTAACAAAGGAACAGAACACGGGGATGCTACACTGTCTCCCCCTTACAAAGTCCCTCGTCCCGAGGGGCCGCAGAAAAAGTCCTTGAGGTGGCCTGGAGGCTTTCTCTGTCTCTGAGGCTTCCTTGGAGTGAGAGTGTGGGGTTGTGCTCGCGTTTCTGGGACCTTCAGCTGAGGAGCAGGGGTAGAGTCCAGGGAGGGGGCAGAAAGAGAAGGTTGTAGAAGGGGGCCAGAATGTACGTCGGATGGGGGTGTCACATTTCTTGGAGGATGTTTTTGGGATCCAGATAACTGCTGAGGTTGAGCATCACCTCTATAAGGGGCAAGCCGGTCTAGGTGGAGAACCACCCGTTTCCCCCTAGGTGGGAGTCGGACCCTGTATACTACCTCACCCAGCACCTCCAACACTTCACAAGGCCCAACCCAGTGGCAGTCCAGTTTGGGGCACCTACCCTTCCTCCGTTTAGTACTGTACACCCACACCAGGTCCCCAGCTTTAAAGTCTCTTCCTCTGGCCCTCATGTCATAGTTCCAGCTGCAGCTGATCACTAGCAAATGCATGGGCAGAGTCCATCCGGTTCTGGGGTCTCCTGGCATATTCCGGTCCTGGTGGAGCTGCTGGTGTGTCTGGGGTTTTACCAAAAGCCATATCAGCTGGTGTCCGTAGCTCTCGTCCCAACATCAACAGAGCAGGAGTGCACAATGTAGAATCCTGCACAGCAGACCTGTAGGCCAAAAGAACAATCCCAATCCCGTTGGTGTTCGGCTGTGAGGATGGCAAGTTGTTTTGCCAACGTTTTGTTGTACTGTTCAGCTAGTCCATCGCTCCGGGGATGCAAAAGGTGTGGTCCGTGTCTTTTGTATGCCCAGCTGCTTACACATAGCACCAAATACTGCAGACTCAAAATTTCTGCCTTGATCGCTGTGGATGATCTCCGGTGATCTCCAGCGTTGGTATGGTGAGCTCCTGCTCTGTACTCCACTTTGAAGGTGTACGGTGCCAACTCCTCCAGCCAACGTGCAATCTGTCCTTCTGGCTCCTTGAAGGACATCAACCATTGAAGTGCTGAGTGGTCAGTACGAACAGTGAACGGTAGTCCAGACAGGTAATACTTGAAGTGGCTAACTGCTCTCACAATGGCAAGGAGTTCTCTGCACGTCACGCAGTAGCGCCTCTCTGCTTTGTTGAAAGTACGACTGAAGTACGCCACCACTCTCTCCCTTTCTGATCCAACTTGGCTCAGCCAACTTGGCTTGCCCCCATTCCTACCTCGCTGGCATCTGTATCTAGAATGAATGGAAGGTTGGGGTCTGGGGGATTAAGAATAGGAGTGTCATGGTTTTCAGGCAAGACAGACCCAGACGCTGGAACTCAGAATGATCAGGCAGGTGAGTAGCTTGATAAGTGATTTTAATCACAGGAGTATGTGACAAGGTTAACTTCTTTAGCAGGATGGTATCCAGACGAGGACGTGGCGAGGCTGGAGGTAGTACTGCGGCTGAGCGGCTCCGAGACTCGTCAAGGCAGCAGGTAAGCGACAGCAGATTTCCACATGGGTGACTTTCGTATTGGTGCATCCTGAGACATAGAGGCATAGAATGAGAGCAAGGCAAGGCAAACGAGAACTAGACATGAGCAGGCAGACCAGGCGTAGTCACAGTTAGGGGTAACGAACTGGCGTCAAATGAATGAGCTGGATCTCCTTAAAAGCAGGCAGGTTGATGAGGGTGAAGTGGTCACAGCTGGTGGAAATCAGGAGCAGAGCTGAGGTGGCGGGGCTGACCGAGGACCGTGACAAGGAGACTCTGTCAAGGCTTTTTTTAAAGAACCAAAGGCCTGCTCGCACTCTGGTGTCCAAGCAAAATCCGTTGGCCAAACAAAGGTGCAGCTATACAAGAGAAGCCCCGTACGAATCGCCTGTAGTAGGAAGCTAGGCCGATAAAACTCTTCAGTTCTCTTAGATTGGTGGGGGTTTCCCAGTCTCTCACTGCTTGCACTTTCTCCTCCAGTGTGCTGATGCCATCTCCACCAATCCTGTGCCTCAGTAACTTAAGTTCTCCCTTCATAAAGCAACATTTGTCAGGGTGGAGCTTCAGACCAGCCGCTGCTATTCTCAATAGAACCCACCGCAGAGACCCCAAAGCTGTCTCAAAGGAGCCCCCTTGGACCAGAATGTCATCCAAATAGATCAGACATTCCTGTCGAGGGGTGTCGGCCAGCACCTTTTCCATTAAACGTTCAAAGGTGGCCGGAGCATTGCACAAGCCAAACGGCAGAACATGAAACTGCCAAAGCCCCCTCCCTGTGCAAAAAGCAGTTTTTGGTTTGGCTTCAGGGCTGAGGGGCACCTGCCAGTATCCACTCCGTAAGTCCAAGGAGGAGAACCAGGAAGAACCGAACACCAAGTCCAAAGACTCATCAATGGGGGGTAATGGATATGAGTCCTTTCTAGTCACACTGTTCAGTGACCTGTAGTCCACACAGAACTTGTGTCAAGCCAACTTCCTCTTCAGACAGAACAAAAATGTCCTTGAATTCTAACAACACCTGCCACAGCTCCTCCTGTTGCCCAGGGTCTAAGTTATCACAGCTGGGTCCCATACCTTTCTTAATTCAGTCAACCTGTCCAACTTTTTAACAGAAGGCTGTTGGTTTGAGGCAGGAGGCTGTGCAACCGTCGGGGGCTGGGGATGGTGAGGAAGTGGAAAGGTTTGAAGTGGGGGGTCTAACCAATGGTGCTCCCTCATTACACCTCTCTTACTGAACATCAGGTAAGAAGAGAGCTGAAGAAACTGAAGACCAGGAAAGCAGCAGGCCCAGATGGGTTGTGCCCCAGGCTCCTGGAGACATGCGCAGATGAGCTAGGAGGTCCTCTCCAGCATCTATTTAACCCGAGCCTGCGCCTTGGTACAATACCAACACTCTGGAACACCTCATGCATCGTTCCTCTGCCCAAGGTCAAGCAGCCGAAGGACAATAAAGACTACAGACCAATTGCACTGACCTCTCACATAATGAAAACCATGGAGAGGTTAGTGCTGCAGATGCTGAAGCCCCAGGTGCAACATGCCCAGGATCCATTGCAGTTTGCGTACCGGTAGAAGGTGGGAGTGGAGGATGCCATTCTGCATCTCCTCCACCGCACGTTGTCTTACCTTGATGAAGGGGGTGTGCAGTGAGAATGTTGTTTTTTTATTTCTCCAGTGCATTTGACACAATCCAACCCCCAATACTGCAGGAAAAACTTAGGAGTATGTCAGTGGAGCCATACTTAATATCCTGGATCATGGACTACCTCAAGGACAGACCCCAGTTTGTCAGAATGGGGGCCAGTCGTTCCAGAACACTGCAGCAGTGTGGGAGTACCTCAAGGCACAGTTCTCTCCCCGATGTTGTTCGCTCTGTACACAACCGACTTCCAACACAACACGGAGGCTTGCCACATCCAAAAATTCTCGGATGATACCGTTATTGTGGCCTGCATTAGGGAGGACAAGGAGGTGGAGTACAGGCAGCTGGTGCAGGATTTTGTTCTTTGGTCCAAGCAGAACCAGCTCCAGCTGAACATCAGGAAAACCAAAGAACTCATTTTGGACTTCAGAAGACAACCCCCTCTCTCCCAGCCAATATGCATAGACGGTGACCTGGTGGAGACAGTCACGTCCTATAAATACCTGGGAGTGGTGCTGGACAAGAAACTGGACTGGAACGAGAACACCACCCTGCTCAGCAAAAAATGTCAAACCAGGATGTTCTTCCTGCGAAGGCTGGCATCTTTTATCATCTCCACCAAGCTTCTCAGTATGTTTTATCAAACAGTGATTGAAAGTGCTCTGCTGACCTGACCCGACTAAACAAGATCATCAGGACGGCTAGCACTGTTGTGGGACTAAAGCTGGCCACAGTGGAGGAGGTGGCTGAACAACGAACACTGTCCAGACTTCAGGCAATTATGGACAATGTTACACACCCTCTGCATGAGGCCTTCAGTGACAGGAAGAGCAGCTTCAGCAGCAGACTTTTATCTGAACGCTGCACCACGGACAGACTTAGAAAGTCCTTTGTCCCACGAGCCATCAGACTGCACAACAGTCTGTGTTGAGAGCTTTTACTGTTGCTTTTGATTTTTATTAAGCTGAATTTCTGGGAAACTTGACATGTTTTGAGGAATTGTTCATAATTGTTCATATTTGCTTTTATTCTTTTCATCCTTTTTTATCCTTTTATATTTTTATCTATTTATTGTATTTTTATCTGTTTAGGAATGATTGTGTTATCTATCTATCTATCTATCTATCTATCTATCTATCTATCTATCTATCTATCTATCTATCTGAATCCGCAGCTCTCTGGGGCTTATGGCTCTGATGAACTGATCTCTGTTCACTCTGCACATCAGCAGGCATGTGGGCATATGCTCTCCTTGTTAGGGTTTTAATGTCATTGGCCAATACACGTAGTGGCTCACCGTCATGTCTTAGTCTGTTTGCCAACTCCGAATGAAGGACACTGGGTCTGCAACACTGTCCAAACCGCCACTGTAGAGCACTGACCAGAGCTTTATAATCGCCCCTTTCTGCAGGGCTGAGCAGCAACAGGCATGTTAATGCTTCATCTGTGAGGCACATGGCCAGCTGCAGAGCTTTAACATCTTCTGACCAGCCTGCAGCCCGCGCTAAAAATTGAAACTGGGCATGGAAGGCCTCCCAATCCGCTTTGCCGGAGTATTTTGGAGTTTTCACCTGGAGTGGGGCTGGCTGGGCGCCGCCATCTTTGTTTACATTCGGCCTGACGTCACTATCCGCGGGCTTTTTCGCGCCGGCTCTGGCTGCCCCGCTGAAGCCGGCATCAGCAGCCATCTCCCTGGCTGTTTGTCTCAGAAGGGCTACGTGCATGTTGATTCCTCTGCAGTGGATCGCTCTCCAGCTGCAAGCAAGCCTTCACCTGTGCTCTCTGGTACAGACATCTTCTCAGAATAATATATATTTCCCAGTAATAAACAGACTGCAGACACTTTGTCACCTTTCTGGTAGCCATGAAGCCTGACACCCATGAAGAACGCGGGGCAGGAGGCTCCGCCTTTGTTTATTCAGACAAGTAAGGTTGCGCTGTACAAAATAGTTCCCAAATAGTTGTGATATTCATCGAAATGTAACAGCGCGCAATCATGTTTGGTGTTACAGAGTGACTGAGAACAGTAATCCCCCCCCCCCCCCCCAACACAAAATCCTCTGGAGGGCGGCCATATCGCGCACTTAAGAACGCACGCAGCTTGTAATGGAAATGAATACAATGGAAATTAATAATTAGAACGTAGTAAAGTCAAGTCAAGTAACTTTATTTGTCAAGATCTACAATGTTGACACATACATAGAAATTGAAATTGCGTTTTCTCTTCATCTTCAGTTTAAACGGGGAGACACCTTCAATTTGCACAATAAACAAACTATAAATAGTAGTAGAGGCCTAAATATAAATAGTATAAAAAATAAAAGTAAAACAATGAGGAGAGAATAAAGTGACTGAAGTACAGTTACTTAGTTTTTTAACGGCACTAGAGGACTGGTGGAAGGTGCAGTCAGTGCTGATGAGGTAG